>CM065599.1:58598219-59182839 GCA_033119425.1 Bufotes viridis | reverse complement strand
TGGTCTAAATAAATTAGTCTTGGCCCTCTCAGTGCGTTCTGGCCAGACTTCAGCTTTGGACCTTGTATCCCTTTTAGGGGCCGCACCCCTCGCAGGAGCACCCCCCTGCCGACCACTTTCCTGTGTCAGGTGGGGCTTCCGTATCAGGTCCTCCGCCGCCGCATATCTTTCCACCAGAGAGACCAACTCATCTGCGCTGTTAGGGTCACCGTGGGTAACCCACTTGCATAATTCTGGTGGAAGAGCTCTAAGATATCTGTCCACTACCACACGCTGGACAACCTCTGGAGCTGATAGAACATCTGGTTGTAACCACTTTTTGGTTAAGTGTATTAGGTCGTACATTTGGGAGCGAGCCGGTTTGTCTGCCTGAAACATCCAATGGTGCACTCTTTGGGCCCGAACTGACAAAGTGACTCCCAAACGGGCCAAAATCTCGGCTTTCAGCTTACAGTAACCCTGAGCGTCAGCAGGATCCAAATCATAATAAGACTTCTGAGCCTCTCCACTCAGAAAGGGGGCTATCAACCCTGCCCACTGTTCTGGTGGCCACCTTTCACGCTCCGCAGTGCGCTCAAAGGTCATCAAGTAAGCCTCCACATCATCCGTGGCAGCCATCTTTTGTAGGTAGTTCCCAGCACATATGTCCTTTTTTCCCATGAGGCCACTTTCAGTCAACCCAGGGGTCTGCTCTGCAAAGCGCTGCACCACCTCAGTCAAAGCAACCCGATCTTTGTTTTGCATCTCGGTTAGAGCGGTAAGTTGCATGGCCATAGACCGCGTCAGATCCTCTGTCTGCCGGTTTGCTTCTTGCTGCACTTTGGTTGCATGTTGCTGGGCTGCAGTGGCTTGCAGCAAAGCTTTTAACATATCCTCCATGCCAGGAGTCTCTCTGGGCAGCAATGTAGCAGGTTTTACCCAGGACATAAACCGGTTATCAAGTCCCAGAAACCAAAAGTAGGCGGCCGTTACCCTTAGCAACCGGCTGCCCAGCCACCAGTCCACTTTAAACCCACACAGGTTTTTTGTAATATAGCAGTATTCAGCAGCAACCTGCTCCAGCGATCAAACAGGCTTCTGTTCCTTTAAGTTCGCACCCAGCAACAACACTGCAGTATCCAGCTTTTCTGAGGTGTCGCTGCCCGCATCCGACACCAACTGTGGTGGTCTGTTGCCCAGCTCCCCTTTCCAGGGGTGAAAAGGCAGGGGGATTAGTCAGATTTCTACCGCAAGGAGACCTCAGGAGCCCGAAGTGCAGTTACACTGGCATCCTGCCAGCTTTATTTCACAGGTTGAACAAAATACAAATCATAAACAGAACACCTAGCCTTGTCCAGGCTCTAACTAAACAATAGTTCCCTCTCTAGGACGTGGCTGTGCTAACCTCAGCCCACGCAAAATAACCACACAGTCTGAACAGCAACCTGTGATACTTGCAGTTTTCCGGCTCTGGACCTTCAGAGGTTCCTCAGTGAGATGTGGCTTCTCCAGCTCCTGGGGAGTTCTGAGCAAACCTTTTTGCCAGCCCAGTTATCTAGCAACTCCCCATGTGCAGCTCATCAGGACCCAGGCTTAGGTTTTTAACCCTTTCCCTAAATAGCTTTCTTCAGCCCATGCTAGGAACCTGGGAGACACATATACACCCTCAATTACCTCACCCTGTGAGACACCACACACCCCAGAACAAAATCTATTCTTTGACGGGAACTATGAAACTTGGCCAGCCACAGCTGAAACCCCAGATTTACTATATTTCTATTTTTGCAACTAAATTTCACTCCAGAAAATAATATATCCTTTGACGGACAGTAGGGAAATTGTCCAGTCACAGCTGGAACACCAGATTCAGGGTATTGCTATTTTGGCAATTAAATTTCACCCCAGAAAATAATATACCCTTTTACGGACAGATTTAAACTAGGACTGCAACAGCTGGAACACCAGATTTACTGTATTTCTATTTTTGCTACTGACTTTCACCCCAGAACAAAATATATGTTTTGGCGGACACTATTATACTTTGCCAGCCACTGCTGGGACACCAGATTTAGGGGATTGCTATTTTGGCAATTGAATTTCACCACAGAAAAAAATCTATCCTTTGCCAGACAGCCGACAGTATTACACTTGGCTAGCCACAGCTGGAACACCAGATTTAGGGGATTGCTACTTTGGCAATTGAATTTCACCACAGAAAAAAATCTATCCTTTGCCAGACAGCCGACAGTATTACACTTGGCTAGCCACAGCTGGAACACCAGATTTAGGGGATTGCTACTTTAGCAATTGAATTTAACCCCTCAATAAAATATAGAAATTTCTATCCTGAGTTTCTAGGGGTGACAATAAGCACAGCCAAGCCCCTGATGTAGGATATAGCAAAAAAAAAAAACTAGTATTGATGGACTTGGTGGCAGCTTGTGCTGGTGCACCACAAGACACAAAATGGCCGCCGATCACCCCAGAAAAAAGTGACAGAAAAACCAGTGAGCAATTAACTAGCAGAAGTTGAATCATTCACAGCTGTAGATCGATCACTTAATTAGGTGCTGTTGCTGACTTTTTCCTGCCTAATCTCGCCCTGACAGAAGCTGTGTCCTCTCCCTACACTAATCAGGGCAGTGTGACGTCGGCGCTACGTGACTTCAGCTTAAATAGAGGCTGGGTCACATGCTGCACTTGGCCAATTACAGCTATCCCATTAGTAGGCATGGCTGTGATGGCTTCTTAGGGCAAGAAGTAAAACGCTAGCTGATTGGCTGCTGTGCAGTACTTCAGAAAGCGGGAAGAAATCGCGGAACAACGGACCCGAACCCGAACTTTTTTGAAAATGTCCGGGTCCGTGTCCCGAACACCCCAAAATTCGGTACGAACCCAAACTATTCAGTTTGGGTTTGCTCATCCCTACTGGCAAGTGCATGTCTTAAATGCAGAGAGTTGGAGACCCGCCTCAGATAGGAGCAGAAAGCAGAAATGAGCGGGGAACCACTAAGTGCCGGAACGGCAGTGACAGGGTGAGTAATAATTTTCTTTTTACAACCCAATTTCGCCAGTTCCAACAGATCAACTGCTAAAAGCATAGCCTCTTTGGCCCAGTATGTATATATGCTCTAGAGTGGATAGTACAAGTATGAAGCTGTTGTCAGTAATACTTCAAAAATCTCTATTGCTGGGGTCATACATGGTTGTCTGTGTGTGTTTTCAAGCTCTAGGACTGGGTCTGGCTTTTTTTTTACCTCCCTCATTGCCTGGCACTTTTGTGTAACTCCAGAACCCCCATAGAAATGAATGGTGCGACTGCTTACTTGTGCATCTAGCTGCTCCGGTCCATGCTCCCGTTTTTGTGATCGTGGAGGGTCCCAGCAGTAGGACTCCCATCGATCTGATAGTTATCCCCTATCCTGTGGATAGGGGTCAACTTGTACCCACCAGAATACCCTTTTAAGTTTTTTATTATTATTCTAATATCTTCCATGCCCCTTTTTTTACATTTAAGGGCATTTTTTTTACCCTTTAACATTTTAAGATAGAAAATCGAAATAGAAACACTGGACCATTCAGAGTACAAGATCATGCCATAAAAGCAAGACAGAAAAGAGGGTGAGAGGAGGGAAGTATGACAAATTGTCATCAATGGATGGGTCATCCAAAATCTAAGCGTGACTAGCTGGAGAGGACTGTAATGAAACCCAGTAGTACCTTGTTTCACTAAGGAGACATAACAGCCTTCATCCACTGCGGTCAGTTCTTCCATCCGCATTACAACGTTGAGAGGATCAGTAAATTCCATTCTGGTAGGGATCAAACGTGACTTCCATTGTTTGGGGATCTTGGTTTTGGCCTCTCCCCCTGGTCCTTGGATTGGCTTCCTATACACGTGAGAGTAAAGCTATTTCAATTGTAGGTGTAATTGTTCCACCACATATTGGTATATAAAAAAGGAAACCCAGTTGTTAACAATTGCAATAACCACATTGCATGGTAGGCACACTACAGCACATGTGAACCTAGCCTTAAAGGGGTTGTCCATTTTTTTATTATTACATTTTCTAATGTCACTAGCTGTTGAAAAACTATACTCACCTGCTTCTCACCACTCCGTTCTGGTCCCTGGCTCTCTTCACTGGTCTTCTGGTTCCCATCCTGTGAACTTCTGGACGGACAGGGTCATGGAATGAAGTGGCGGGCAGCAGGTAGGTCTAATTTTTTTATTTTATTTTATTTTTTTTTCAAGAACAGGCAGCTCTGACAGTTGAAAAAAAAGTAAAAAAAATAAGTCAATTCCTTTATTGTATTATTGCCAATGAAATTGTGCAACTTTACTTGCTAGACAGCAGTGCCACCTAGTGACCAAAGGGTGCCATTACTGTCACAAAACTGCAGTCGTGCATCAGGATATATTCTCATGTGGCAGATTTGTTGCAGAAATTTCGACCTCAGAGATCTGTCTCATACAGCTGAATGAGGTTTATAAAATCCCATGTATATGCTCCAGAAACAATTCTTTCAGATAACTGATTTCTGGTGCATCATTTATTTTTTAGGTCCAAAATTCTGTGCTGATGTTTTCCCAAAGTTAGGGCTCATTCACACGGCTGTTGCCCCTCCATTTCTGTATTGCGGTCTGCAATACAAGGGGCACCGGCCGTGTGCAATACGCATCACGGATGCAGACCCATTCACTTGAATGGGTCCGCAAATCCGGAGATGCAGTGCGGAAAGGTATGGAAGAACAGAACGGAACCCCACGGAAGCGCTACGGAGTGCTTCCTGGAGTTCCGTTCCGTGCCTCCGCACCGCAAAAAGATAGGTCTTGCTCTATCTTTTTGCGCAACGGACAGATCGCGGACCACATTCAAGTGAATGGGTCCGTGATCCGCCTGTGGCTGGCCCACGGTCGGTGCCCATGCATTGCGGACGTTCATTGCGTGTGAACAAGCCCTTAATTTGTATCACTCAGAAGTACTGTTTTTTGATACAGGACTCCAAATCCCCAATGCACACATAGATCTAAAGGGGTTGTCCAGGTTCAGAGCGGAACCAGGACATACCCATATTTTTACCCAGGTAGCCCCCCTGATGTTAGCATTGGAGCATTTCCTGCTCCGATGCTCTCCCTTGCCCTGCGCTGGATCCCACAGGGCAAGGGCTCTTTTATTTACAATAACACAATGCCTTGAGGAGGCTTCCGCCTAGCAGTGTGTTCGGTGAAGGGGCGGGCTTTAGCGCTGCCTAAGCCGCTTTACAGGCTAGGGCAGCGGCAAAGCCCGCCCAACAGTGCCGCTGACATTACCAGGCTCACTGCTGGAGAGCCAGGTTTGTCACCGGAACTCCAGAAAATGCCTTTACCCTGTGTGATTCAGCGCAGGGCAAAGGAGAGCATCGGAGCATGAACTGCTCCGATGCTCAAGTCAGGGGGGCTGCCTGGGTGAATAAACCCCTTTATCTCCTTTCTGACATCCACAATGTCTGTGATCAGAGACAACTCTGATCTCAGACATTTAACCTCTCGGACATTATGGTTAAGCGTCTGAGAGGTCATTTAGAGGAGGGAAGTTCCCTCCGATAACCAAATGCCAATCAACTTCCAACCCCTTATGTGACAAGACCAGGAACCATTACCCTCAGTTCACACTTTCGCGTAAAACGCCGCTTTTGAACGCACATAAAAACGCACAACAGTAAAGGAACCATGCATTCCAATGAGGGTGGTTCACACTTGCGCGTTTTTATGCGCGTTCATAGGCGCCTATAAACGTCGGACGCATAGGCAAGTTTGTTCGCGTTAATTCGGGCTTTTTTCGAGCGTTTGGTGCTAATAGACTTCAATGGGAAACGCGATAGGCGTGTTGTTCGGGCGTTTGTGCTGCGTAAAACGCGCCTATGGACGCGCGTTTTTCACAATTCACACCTCAGATTGGCCAAACTATATAGGGAGGGCTGTTTGGTCATTGGCCAACTATGCAGTCAATCACAGAAACGCGCGTCAAACGCGCCTACACTATTTACCAAAACGCTTGAAAAAAACGCGCCTACACGCCAGTCTTGAACGCACCAAAAACGCTAGGCTTCAAAACGCTCAGGTCTGAACCCAGTGTTAGTTAACGATAGCTGACGGGAGCTATGTGAAGACTCCCAGGTCTAACTATATAAAATTCTTGTTAATAACAGGAACATATGTGGACAGACATCATTCCCATATACCAGAAAACTGGTGTCAAAAAGTTGCAAAATTTTCCTAAAAAAGTGAGTCGATCGTGGCAAGGAGTGTGGTAACTATTTTTGGAAGTCCCATAAAGATGAATGGGGGAGGGCTGCTGCCCTCCCTTCATGTCAGGTTCTGGTCCCACCTCTACAACCTGGTCCCTATCAGATATTTATGGCATATTCTAACAATATAAGTGTCCCATATGGGAATTCCTCTTTAAAGGCTATGTTTATTTTTGGGGGCAATTTATTTATTATTGGTGTGGTGAAAGTAACCTCGCCACGGCTACTTGGAGGGGCCTGCTTGCCAGCCTCCTGCCCTGTGACTATGGGCCCTGCAATATACCTTGCCGAATGCACTTTTAAAAGACTCAAGAAAGAGAGACCGACCGTTATCGATAATTCCCCAGAACTGTTTTGGGCATAGGACCATGTGCACGGTCGGTCAAAACTATGACTTCCATGAAAATCCCGAACACCTGAACCGATCTGGGTGATTTTGGGACCACTGAGGAAGGGGTATTATTCACCCCAAAATGCGTCTGGTCAGACCCCCGATTACTAACTTACCTCCGGAGGAAATTTACAGAGCGTACCATCCCAGAAGTGCCCACATCGCTCTGAATCCCCAGGATACCACGTGATATGTGAACTTGATGGGAGCGTCTGAAAAAGCAAAAGAGCCAGCGTTCACAAGCTCCACTAGCGTGGTAAGAATTGGGAAACCTGATCGAGGAGCATACAGAGGCACGGAAGATTCGGGTAAGGTCGCTCCATGAGTATATAGCGCTAACTTTTGAGGTGCACCATACATCCAGCGGGACGCTGCTGATAACATTTCCTTACACAGAGACCCCTGCATTTCTGCCGAGTGCTTATCTGTGATTTGTTCAATTATATCGAGGAGGATCCGGAGTATTGATAAGAGACAATAGTGTCCAGGTATACAAGTAATAGTGACTCTATTGTAGCCTTTGAACTGTCTGGACATTAATAGCGCTTTACTCATTAACCTTAACGCTGTGTGCTGCTACTATTGATGCTGCTAGGGATATGATATGCTGCTATCAGAACAAGTACTGTTATGATAGGGAAGTATTATGATTGTTTTGTTTATGTGATCTCCGTATACAATACTTGGCTGTTTTATTTTATTTTATTTTATTTTTATACTGACATATTGGCTATCTTATTATTTTATTGTTGATCACCTAGAGAGGTGATCATTTATACTAATTTCTATTAAAGTGTGATTCCAGTTTTCCATCAGAGTGCCCGATCCTTTTTTATACTTTACTGATTTTGCATGTGGTAGCAGGTGGGACTACCTGACTTGAGCACCTGAACAGACTAATTTCATTCCTGTGCGTCATAAAACAAAAACAATATTGATTTTGGGATATGTTGGTTCCCCAGATCGGGGCTATCAGGGATATGACTTTTGTGGGGATATTGTGGATTGTGGGGTACTTTTTAATGCAGTTTAAAAAATGTGGTTTTCTGCAGAAAGAGATCCTTGTTGTCTAAGTAGCTCAGCTCATCTTTGTATAATGGTCAGGTCCTGATGTGTGATGCTCATACAAAATATTACGCAGACAAGTTTCTGGAAAATGTTCTGCTGTATTAGTAATGTGCAGATTATATAGGACCCTCCTCCTTCAGTGCTGATGCAGGGTGGGGGAATGAGGGAAAAAGAGGAAGAAGTCTTCTGTATTATAAAGGACAGGAAACTGAGGAACATCGGATTTAACCTTCTTGAGGCGGTCAGAGACATTGAAAACATGGGAAGGCGTTAATCCCTCCGCTCCAGCACCATTGTTTACACAGCCGCAGGGATGATGTGCCTTATACCCCATCTGACCGCTGCAGAGGTATACAGCACAATATCAGAGGCCAGTGATTAGCTGCAGCAGTCAAGTGAGATAACATAGAGAGCGGCAATACAACTACATACCTCCCAACCGTCCCGGATCCGGCAGGACAGTCCCGAATTTCAGTGGCTGTCCGTGGTACCAAAACAGAGGAATGTCCTGCTCTCAGCTGTCTATGCATCCATAGTATGCAGAAACAGTTACATAGTAACATAGTAACATAGTACATAAGGCTGAAAAAAGACATCTGTCCATCCAGTTCGGCCTGTCATCCTGCTAGTTGATCCAGAGGAAAGAAGTACTCCCTGGATCAACGACCCATCTCTAGTAGCTATAGCCTGTAATATTATTACACTCCAGAAATACATCCAGTCCCCTCTTGAATTCCTTTATTGTACTCACCATCACCACCTCCTCAGGCAGAGAGTTCCATAGTCTCACTGCTCTTACCGTAAAGAATCCTCTTCAATGTTTGTGTAGAAACCTTCTTTTCTCCAGACGCAGAGGATGTCCCCTCGTCACAGTCCTGGGGATAAATAGATGATGAGAGAGATCTCTGTACTGACCCCTGATATATTTATACATAGTTATTAGATCTCCCCTCAGTCGTCTTTTTCTAAAGTGAATAACCCTAATTTTGATAACCTTTCAGGGTACTGTAGTTGCCCCATTCCAGTTATTACTTTAGTTGCCCTCCTCTGAACCCTCTCCAGCTCTGCTATGTTCTGCCTTGTTCACAGGAGCCCAGAACTGTACACTGTACTCCATGTGTGGTCTGACTAGTGATTTGTAAAGAGGTAGGACTATGTTCTCATCACGGGCGTCTATGCCCCTTTTGATGCAACCCATTATCTTATTGGCCTTGGCAGTAGCTGCCTGACACTGGTTTTTGCAGCTTAATTTGCTGTTTATTAAAATTCCTAGATCCTCTTCCATGTCAGTGTTACCGAGTGTTTTACCATTTAGTATGTACGGGTGACTTGCATTATTCCTTCCCATGTGCATAACTTTACATTTGTCAGTGTTAAACCTCATCTGCCATTTCTCTGCCCAAGCCCCCAATCTATCCAGATCCCTCTGTAGCAGTATATTGTCCTCTTCAGTGTTAATTACTTTGCACAGTTTGACAGTTGTGGGTGAAGCAGAGAGCAGCTCCACTGCCGTCGCTTCCCAGCGGGCATGATGCGGTCATGGTCGCGCTGCTGGGCTGTGTAGGAGGAGCATGCAGACTGGGGAATCAGCATGTGCACTCATCCTACACAGTCCAGTAGTGAGATGTGTGACCGCATTGTGCTAGCTGGGGAGCGCCGCAAGAGCTCTGATTATCGGGGAACTACTGTAGGTATTTAGTTTTTTTTTTTTTTTACTTAATGTAGCTAGGCATAACTACTGTAAAATGAGCTTAACTACTGTCGTGAGGAGGCACAATGTAGGCATAATTACTGAGGGGGGCATAACTACTGTGAGCGGGCACATATAGGCATAATTTCTGATGGGGCACAGCTACTGTGAGGGGGCACATATAGGCATAATTACTGAGGGGGGCACATGTGGGCATAACTACTGTGAGGGAGCACATGTGGGCATAACTACTGTGAGGGGGCATAACTACTTGAGGGGCACAATGTAGGCATAACTACTGTGGGGAAGCACAATGTAGGCATAACTACTGTGGGGGAGCAAATGTAGGCATAACTACTGTGGGGGCACACAGGCATAACTACTGTGAGGGAGCGCTGAAAGGCATACAGTTGTGTTCAAAATTATTCAACCCCCAATGCTGTAAAGGGTTTTAGAGAATTTAGTGTACATTTTTAATTGTGTTCAGAATGAAATCTTACAAGGACTTTTTAAAGAACCAAATGCAACTAAAATTACATTAATAGTTTCTGTAATACAGTATTAAATGTTTTTTTTGTGATTTCTTCATTGACACAATTATTCAACCCCTTAAAGACGACCGCTCTTAACAACAGAGGTTCATTCAAGTGTTTTCGATCAGCTATTGAAAACACCTATGGATGTCAAGGAGCAGCAATCAAGCATAATAAGCACCAATTAGGCAGATGTAAAATGACTGTGATACTCAGCTCCTTCTAGACATTTACTGGTGGGTTTACAGACATGGTGAAGTCAAGAGAATGGTCCAGGAAGACAAGAGAAGAGGTGATTTCTCTTCACAGGAAGGGCAATGGCTATAAGAAGATTGCAAAGATGTTAAAGATACCAAAAGACACCATAGGAAGCATCATTCGCAAATTCAAGGCAAAGGGCACTGTTGAAACGCTACCTGGTCGTGGCAGAAAGAAGATGCTGACTTCGACTGCTGTGCGCTACCTGAAGCGCAAAGTGGAGAAAAGTCCCCGTGTGACTGCTGAGGAACTGAAAAAAGATTGTCAGATGCGGGGACTGAAGTTTCAGCTCAGACAATAAGGCGCACACTGCGTAATGAAGGCCTCCATGCCAGAACTCCCAGGCGCACCCCCTTGCTGTCTCCAAAGAATAAGAAGAGTCGACTGCAGTATGCCAAAAGTCATGTGGACAAACCACAAAAAGTTTTGGGATAGTGTTCTGTGGACTGATGAAACAAAATTAGAACTGTTTGGGCCCATGGATCAACGCTATGTTTGGAGGAGGCCTATGAAGAAAAGAACACCTTGCCTACTGTGAAGCATGGCGGGGGGTCAATCATGCTTTGGGGCTGTTTTGCTTCTACAGGTACAGGGAAGCTTCAGCGTGTGCAAGGTACCATGAATTCTCTTCAGTACCAGGAGATATTGGATGAAAATGTGACGCTGTCCGTCACAAACCTGAGGCTTGGGAGACGTTGGACCTTTCAACAGGACAATGATCCCAAGTATACCTCCAAGTCCACTAGAGCATGGTTGCAGATTAAAGGCTGGGACATTTTGAAGTGGCCATCGCAGTCACCAGACTTAAATCCGATTGAGAACCTCTGGTGGGACTTAAAGAAAGCAGTTGCAGCGCGCAAGCCTAAGAATGTGACTGAACTGGAGGCTTTTACCCATGAAGAATGGGCGAAGATACCTGTAGATCGCTGCAAGACACTTGTGTCAAGCTATGCTTCACGTTTAAAAGCTGTTATAACTGGAAAAGGATGTTGTACTAAGTACTAAGATTGAAGGTCACTTGGGGTTTGAATAAAACTGATAATGATGTGAGCACAGAAAAGACACTTGTGGTTATTTCATTATAAATGTTATGTTATATTTGTCTGACTTACAAGTGCCTCTTTGATTTAATTGTAAACAAGATGACTGAAATGATCAAAATCAATGTCAAACTGGCCAAAACACTCAATTTCAGTGGGGGTGAATAATTTTGAACACAACTGTAACTACTGTAAGGCGCATAACTACTGTGAGGGGGCACATGTGGGCATAACCATACCTCACAACTTTTGATAAGCCTTAGGAGGGGCAAAGACTACAGAATTTTTTTTTTTCACCAAGTCTATGCCTTGTAGTCTGTCCAATGACTATCTATACACGTCCAAAGCCTGCCCAGTGCCCTTTGTGCCTTACACAGTCGTCATTATCCCTTAGTGAGGCCACACAGTAGAAATCCGCTTTAGTGCCACCTAACAATAGTGTTGCCCTTAGTGCTCCCACAAAATAGTGCTGCCTTTTTAGTACTCTTTTACAAAAGTGCTGCCCCCTTAGTGCCCCTCTTACAAAAATGCTGCTTCCTTGGTGCCCCCCCTTAGAAGAGCTGACCCCTTACAAAAGTGCTGCCCACATAGTGCTCCCTTTTCAAAAGTGCTGCTACCGTAGTGTCCCCCTTTACAAAAGTGGTGCCCACTTAGTGTCCCTCTTACGGAAGAGCTGTCCCTGTAGGTTAAGTAAAAAGGCACTACTCGCCCTGCCCAGCTCCCTCGATAAACAGAGAACACTCTGCTGTACATATTCAACTTCCCATCCTGCATCCATTCCAGGATGTTGACCTCACCCAGGATGTTCTCCTCACCAGGTTGCTGAAGAACAAGTCTCCCCTGCTTGTGCATTACATATTGTGCTCCAGCACTGCTGAGCCTCACACATCAATTTCCAGTTACACCTCCTATGAAATCCAGCAAACTAGTGGTGAAACTGAGCATGACCCAGCAGCAAGCTGAAGCGGAACTACAGGTTGTAACCCTAGGCCGCTGCTACAAATAGCCCGATCCTTATCTCCAATGATCTATAGTGTCATTAGGCCCATACACATTAGATGCTTGTATGGTGTTCCAGGGTCTAGACATTGATGACCTATCATAAGAAAGGTCCTCAATATAAGATCGGGGGGGGGGCACCAAGATGAACAGCTGTTTTCGACAACTGCTGGAGCTAGAATGGAACCTGGTGGATGGAAGCTTTATCCGCTATGTAGTGCCATGCTGGTGTTCTGCATGTCGCCAGAAAGCGGCCAGATCCCATTATAGCGCTGCACTATACGGGTATGCCGAATCTGGAGGACTCCAGTAGGCTCTTCTCTGCTGGAGCAGTCTGCCGCAGATGTGACCATACCCTTACATATGTCAAGTTAAAGAATGATGCTACTTTACTACTTTTGTGTAATTAATACACTTTTTGTGTCTCCATATTCTCAGAGCCACAACTACTTTTTTTATTTTTCTGTTGAAGATGCTATGTGATGGCTTGTATCAGGGTCGAGCTGTAGTTTTTTTTGGTACAATTTTTCAGTCCCAATAAATTTACGATCACTTTTTACTCCAATACAATGTGACCAAAAAACAGCAACTTTCGTTTTTTTTTATGGCATTCACCCAAACATTTAATTTTTTCGGATCTTGTGCCATAGAGACCAGAAATACTCCCAGGGCTGTACAGTACAGGGTAGACTTTCGGTGTAACAGGCTGTCACGTCTTTTGTTTTTGTGACAGAGAGCCATTGTCACCATGAAAGTGACTTTTTCCTATTACAGCAGAGGAGTGTGAACACCTGAAACTGGCAGCACTCGTAAACCTTCCTTTATGTCTCTCGAGTGGTGATTAACAGATTAGTCACAAATCTCTAGCAGTATTTATATGCCGGGGACTGGGTATTTAGGGGCTTATCTACCATTACCAGAGGGATTATGGGGTATTTTGGAGGCTGGCAACGTACAGGCGTTTTCCTATACTTCATACTCTAAGAGGGCTACATGGCAATATTAAAGGGATCATACAGAATTAGTGAAATATGGCTGCTTTCTTCTGTAAACAGTGCTACACCTGTCCATGGATGTCTTTGGTATTACAGAGCAGTACCACAGACTACTGCCGGACAGGGGTGGCGCTGCTTTAACAAGAAAGCAGCCATGTTTTAGACACCTTTAACTACTTACAGTAGGTGGAAATTATAGGGGGAGATTTATCAAACTGGTGTAAAGTAGAACTGGCTTAGTTGCCCATGGCAACCAATCAGATTGTTACATTTTTCAGAGCTCCTTTGGAAAATGAAAGGTGGAATCTGATTGGTTGCTATGGGCAACTAAGCCAGTTCTACTTTACACCAGTTTGATAAATGCCCGTGACCTGTGATTTTAGAAAAGAGACTCACCTTAAAGTGGTAAACCTGTGGAAATAATTTGCTGGCAGATCCCCTGTGACTGGTGTAATAATGTCATTAAAGGGGTGCACACAATGCCACTTTCCACATCCATTATACTGTAGAGTGGCCCCATTTAATTAGGCCCCAGTTTATCTTTAGGGATGAATGGTTCCAGCAGCTGGTCCAACTGTTATGACATGCAGAGTACAGACATTTTGGAGGAAAACCCCTTTAATTGCTGTCGGGGGTCATGTAGATCTCAGGGACCAGTCCTTAGAAAAACACGTGAAGTTAGCGCAGCAATCTCAGCCTCAGGCCTCAAGCACACAGCCGTTGCCGGGCTATATTGTGTCCCGCAAACAGCGGGTCCGTAATATGCGGACAGTGGCCGTGTGCTCCCTGCATCACGGATGCGGACCCATGTTCTTTTTTTCTACCAGCCGTTATTCCTATAAGGACTGTTACTAATGAGCGCTTCCATTGTAGAGCGCTCATTAGTACAGCCTTTAATTCCCAACCCTCCCCCACTTGTGTTAAGTAAAGAAAAAGCCCTCCTCCCTCTGCTGACTGTATGCTCGGCACAGGACCTGCGCTCCAGCGTGATGACGTCTCACAGGTCCTGTCCTGCACATCCAGTGAGCAGCGAGTGTTTGCAGCAGCGCGATCAATGAAGGGGGCACTAATGGGGGCATTACTATTACTGGGTGGCATTAATGGGGGCATTACTATTACTGGTTGGCACTAATGGGGGCATTACTATTACTGGGGGTGCTTAATTCTGGGGGGTGCTAATGGGGGCATTACTATTACTGGGTGGCACTAATGGGGGCATTACTATTACTGGGGGCGCTTAATTCTGGGGGGCATTAATATTACTGGGGAACACTAATGGGGGCATTGATAATACTGGGGGCTCTAATGGGGGCACTATTAATTCTGGGGGGCACTAATAAAAGCATTATTACTATTAATGGGGCATTCATTCTGGGGGGCACTAAAGGAAGCATTATTGGGGGCACTAAAGGGCTATTCTCATCTGAGACAATGGGGGCATATGACTAGAATATGCCCCCAGCGGCGGGACCTGCACCTACATAGAGAATGGAGCCCCACAAAGTGGTGGCTGGAGGACTCCAGTCCGGTCACCACCAAGCGCTCTCCCCATAGAAGTGAATGGGAGCTCACTGCACATGACGGCCACCGCTCCCATTCACTTTTATGGGCACGACGGAAATGGCTGAGCCAGTGTAATGAATGCCACTTTCTCTTTAATATTACTGGGAGCCACATTATGACATAGCGACTTAACACCAGGACATGCCCCCACAACCACACCCCCTTTGATCAGTATTTTTTATTGGGAAAGGTGTTAACCCTAGGTGGACCCGGTCCGTCCATGTACTACATGGATGGCTGCATGTGATCCTATATCTCTCCATTTGTGGCTGCCACAGCAACTTACCTTTCAAAATTGACCTGGGGCTCTCAGGAGCCACAGCAGCTTGTATATTAAAGGGGTTGTTCACACACAGCAGATTTGTTGCAGACATTTGTGACCGTCTCCTTTATCTGAATGTGAACTGTGGAAATCCATATCCTAAATGTATTATTTTCATCAGATTTTCACACCCCACTTGTTAGTTGCTAGGAGACGACGGATAACCCATGCATGACAGTACGAGAATGCAAAAAATATGCGACAACGGCAAACGTTTGTAATACGTTTTTTCTCACAGAGACTCATAGATCATTTAAAAGCGTTTTCTAGGAGTACAACATGGATGACCTATCCTTAGGAGAAGTCATCAGCATTTGATCAGTGGGGGTCCGACACCCAGGACCCCACCGATCAGCTGTTAGAAGATCACGGCATTCAAGCACAGCGCCATACATTGTATAGTGGCTATACTTGGTATTGCAGCTCACTGGGACTGAGCTGCACATAGACCATATGACTGATGAATGTGACGTTACTAGCTCAACGGCTGATCGGTGGGGGGCCCAGAAGACGGGCCCCCACTGATCACCTAATCTAAGGATACTGTACTCCTGGAAAAAGCCTTTAACTCCAGCCTCACGTATTCTAAATCAAAAGCGTGAAACATGACTTCTCTTGAAATAAAATTATTTAATACTGTTTGAGATGCTCGTAGAAAGTGTTAGAAATCAGCGTCCTGGCGCTAACTGAGTTTAAAAAAATTTCCCAGTACGACAGGCACCGGCTTGTCCAGTACAACCCCCATATACAATGCATAACCGCTATTCATATACAAAACATACTGCTCTATAGAAAACGCTAAACAAAAATACTTTCGGGATAGTTTTTTTTAGTACAAAATCTTTGGTTAAATTGAAAGTGCAAAGGAGAAAATACAAAAAATGTCACCGACTAAACCTGTAAACAATGCGGGGCACACATAGCAATGTGAACAGGGGGCAACGTGTCGGGACGACGCTGTCTTTGGTCAGTGTGCCGGATGCGATCCTCACAGAGTATGCTGAATACTGGGAGCTTGTACCAAGGCTGACGCCATCCACAGGTGGTAAGTGTCTGATCAGTGGGGATCTGACCCCCCAATGATCACAAGAACAGGGGCTCTCCGTCTGAATGGAGCAAGCATGTGCACTGTTGCTCCATTCAGTCAGCTTCTCTTGGCCAGTCCCACCTATCTGGAACCGAGCCGCACTGTACATGCTTGACCGCTGCTTCATACAAGTGTGGGACATGGACCCCCTGGTGTTGTGATCAGTGGGGGTCCCTGTGGTAAATCAGTCTGCTGCAGGGGGAATTTTCAGGATTTCCTTAGTGTTGAGCAAGTGATATAATTATTGACTATGCATCATTCTGTGGGATACTCTCAAATCATGGTGGGCCCTGAGGACTGGAGTTGAGGAACACTGGTCTATAGGGGTAGTTTACCCCTGCCATCTGTAGACAGAACAACATTCATGGACACCAGCGAATGGCGCAGGGCATAAGGAGAGGGTATTACACATGTAATAAATAGTCAACGTATAATAAGGAAGTCTTACAACCAGTAAGAGAGGACATGCATCCAAAGACCTGAACGCGGAGACCCTGCTATAAGGGGACGGATCTTGTTCAGCGTTTTCTAACATTTCGGCATGAAGGATGTTTATCATGTGACACGTAAAAGACCATACAATAAAAAAGACAATGCTGTTCCTAGCCCCATTGCTGGTCAATGTGCCCGGCGCTCCCTCTTGCATAGATAAGAAGTAGGATGCCTACTAGTATACAGGACATATATATACAGCCTCTGTAGAAAAGGAAGGTTACACTGTAACGACTGAAATGTAAAACTATGCAGAGTATGCAGTAAGTATGTATGACCGCTACACACAGGATATTACCTGCAGCAAATACTGAGACTGGAGAAAAAGCCGCAAGAGCTTACTGACTGCACGGTATAAGACCTTACTGCCTGCACGGTATGAGAGCTGAGCGCCTGCATGGTATAAGACCTTACTGCCTGCACAGTATAAGAGCTGACCATCTGCATGGTGTAAGACCTTACTGCCTGCACGGTATAAGAGCTGAGCGCCTGCACGGTATAAGAGCTGAGCGCCGGCACGGTATAAGAGCTGAGCGCCTGCACGGTATGAGACCTTACTGCCTGCACGGTATAAGAGCTGACCATCTGCATGGTGTAAGACCTTACTGCCTGCACGGTATAAGAGCTGAGCGCCTGCACGGTATAAGAGCTGAGCGCCTGCACGGTATAAGAGCTGAGCGCTGCAGTATAAGACGGCGCTGCACGGTATAAGAGCTGAGCGCCTGCACGGTATAAGAGCTGAGCGCCTGCACGGTATAAGAGCTGAGCGCCTGCACGGTATAAGAGCTGAGCGCCTGCACGGTATAAGAGCTGAGCGCCTGCACGGTATAAGAGCTGAGCGCCTGCACGGGATAAGAGCTGAGCGCCTGCACGGGATAAGAGCTGAGCGCCTGCACGGTATAAGAGCTGAGCGCCTGCACGGTATAAGAGCTGAGCGCCTGCACGGTATGAGAGCTGAGCGCCTGCATGGTATAAGACCTTACTGCCTGCACAGTATAAGAGCTGAGCGCCTGCACAGTATAAGAGCTGACCATCTGCATGGTGTAAGACCTTACTGCCTGCACGGTATAAGAGCTGAGCGCCTGCACGGTATAAGAGCTGAGCATCTGCATGGTGTAAGACCTTACTGCCTGCACTGTATAAGAGCTGACCATCTGCATGGTGTAAGACCTTACTGCCTGCACAATATAAGAGCTGACCATCTGCACGGTGTAAGACCTTACTGCCTGCACGGTATAAGAGCTGACTATCTGCATGGTGTAAGACCTTACTGCCTGCACAGTATAAGAGCTGAGCGCCTGCACTGTATAAGAGCTGAGCGCCTGAACGGTATAAGAGCTGAGCGCCTGCACTGTATAAGAGCTGAGCGCCTGCATGGTATAAGACCTTACTGCCTGCACAATATAAGAGCTGACCATCTGCATGGTGTAAGACCTTACTGCCTGCACGGTATAAGAGCTGACTATCTGCACGGTGTAAGACCTTACTGCCTGCACAGTATAAGAGCTGAGCGCCTGCACTGTATAAGAGCTGAGCGCCTGAACGGTATAAGAGCTGACCGCCTGCATGGTGTAAGACCTTACTGCCTGCACTGTATAAGAGCTGACCATCTGCATGGTGTAAGACCTTACTGCCTGCACAATATAAGAGCTGACCATCTGCACGGTGTAAGACCTTACTGCCTGCACAATATAAGAGCTGACCATCTGCATGGTGTAAGACCTTACTGCCTGCACGGTATAAGAGCTGACTATCTGCATGGTGTAAGACCTTACTGCCTGCACAGTATAAGAGCTGAGCACCTGCACTGTATAAGAGCTGAGCGCCTGCACTGTATAAGAGCTGAGCGCCTGCACTGTATAAGAGCTGAGCGCCTGAACGGTATAAGAGCTGAACGCCTGCATGGTGTAAGACCTTACTGCCTGCACTGTATAAGAGCTGACCATCTGCACGGTGTAAGACCTTACTGCCTGCACTGTATAAGAGCTGACCATCTGCACGGTGTAAGACCATACTGCCTGCACGGTATAAGAGCTGACCATCTGTACGGTGTAAGACCTTACTGCCTGCACAATATAAGAGCTGACCATCTGCACGGTGTAAGACCTTACTGCCTGCACGGTATAAGAGCTGAGCGCCTGCACTGTATAAGAGCTGAGTACCTGAACGGTGTAAGACCTTACTGCCTGCACAGTATAAGAGTTCACCATCTGCATGGTGTAAGACCCTACTGCCTCCACAGTATAAGAGCTGAGCGCCTGCACTGTATAAGAGCTGACATACTGTGCAGGCAGTAAAGTCTTACACCATGCAGATGGTTAGCTCTTATACCGTTCAGGCGCTCAGCTCTTATACTGTGCAGGCAGTAAGGTCTTACACTATGCAGATGAAGAGCTGATCGCCTGAACGGTATAAGAGCTGACCATCTGCATGGTGTAAGACCTTACCGCCTGCACAGTAGCTGATAATCTGCATGGTGTAAGAGCTGACCGCCTGCATGGTACAGGACCTTACCGCCTGCACGGTATAAGACCTGACTTCCTGAACGGTATAAGAACTTAGTGCCTACATGGTATAAAAAGTGACCACCTGCAGGGCATAAGACCTTACCTCCTGCACGTTATAAGAGGTGACCTCCTGCACGTTATAAGAGGTGACCTCCTGCACGGTATAAGAGGTGACCTCCTGCACGGTATAAGACCTTAGTTCCTGCACGGTATAAGAGGTGACCTCCTGCACGGTATAAGAGGTGACCTCCTGCACGGTATAAGACCTTAGTTCCTGCACGGTATAAGAAGTGACCTCCTGCACGGTATAAGACCTTAGTTCCTGCACGGTATAAGAGGTGACCCCCTGCACGGTATAAGAGGTGACCCCCTGCACGGTATAAGAGGTGACCCCCTGCACGGTATAAGAGGTGACCCCCTGCACGGTATAAGAGGTGACCCCCTGCATGGGATAAGAGGTGACCCCCTGCACAGTATAAGAGGTGACCCCCTGCACGGTATAAGAGCTGACCCCCTGCACGGTATAAGACCTGACTTCCTGAACGGTATAAGAACTTAGTGCCTACATGGTATAAAAAGTGACCACCTGCAGGGCATAAGACCTTACCTCCTGCACGTTATAAGAGGTGACCTCCTGCACGTTATAAGAGGTGACCTCCTGCACGGTATAAGAGGTGACCTCCTGCACGGTATAAGACCTTAGTTCCTGCACGGTATAAGAGGTGACCTCCTGCACGGTATAAGACCTTAGTTCCTGCACGGTATAAGAGGTGACCTCCTGCACGGTATAAGAGGTGACCTCCTGCACGGTATAAGACCTTAGTTCCTGCACGGTATAAGAAGTGACCTCCTGCACGGTATAAGACCTTAGTTCCTGCACGGTATAAGAGGTGACCCCTGCACGGTATAAGAGGTGACCCTGCACGGTATAAGAGGTGACCCCTGCACGGTATAAGAGGTGACCCCTGCACGGTATAAGAGGTGACCCCTGCACGGTATAAGAGGTGACCTCTGCATGGTATAAGAGGTGACCCTGCACGGTATAAGAGGTGACCCCCTGCACGGTATAAGAGGTGACCCCCTGCACGGTATAAGAGGTGACCCCCTGCACGGTATAAGAGGTGACCACCTGCATGGGATAAGAGGTGACCCCCTGCATGGGATAAGAGGTGACCCCCTGCACAGTATAAGAGGTGACCCCCTGCACGGTATAAGAGCTGACCTCCTGCACGGTATAAGACCTTAGTACCTGCAGGGTATAAGAGCTGACCCCCTGCATGGGATAAGAGCTGACCCCCTGCACGGTATAAGAGCTGACCTCCTGCACGGTATAAGAGCTGACCTCCTGCACGGTATAAGAGGTGACCATCTGCATGGTATAAGAGGTGACCCCCTGCACGGTATAAGAGGTGACCTCCTGCACGGTATAAGAGGTGACCCCCTGCACGGGATAAGAGGTGACCATCTGCATGGTATAAGAGGTGACCCCCTGCACGGTATAAGAGGTGACCTCCTGCACGGTATAAGAGGTGACCCCCTGCACGGGATAAGAGGTGACCATCTGCACGGTGTAAGACCATAGGCTGTGTTCACATCTCTGTCAGGGATGATCCGGCATAAATGCCGACTGTCGGCCGGAATGAAAACACTGCATGCATCGGTATCTGTCAGATGGAAACCCGGCTTTTATGCTGAAAAGAGGCCAGATCACTGCCGGATCCTGTTATAGTCAATAGGGATCCAGTGGTGATCTAGTCACATCTCTGGCATTGCCGGATTCAATATGGCCTCACTGTCAGCATGGTGTATCAGCTTACCATCTACATGGTGTAAGACCTTACCATCTATACCGTACAAGGCCTTACTGCCTACATGGTAAGAGACATTACTCCCTGCATGGTATATTACCGCCAGCGTGGTACCAGACATTACTGCCTGTGTAGCATGAGACCTTACTGCCTGCATGGAGGTATAAGACATTACTACCTGTGTGGTATCCGAAATTACTGCCTGCATGATATAAGATCTTACTACCAGCACGGTATAAGACATTATACCATTTACCGCCTGCATGGTATGAGACATCACCGCCTAAATGGTATACAAAATACTGCCTGCATGGTAGAAGACCTTACTACCTGCGTGGTATATTCCCGCCTGCATGGTATCAGACCTTACCACCTGCCTGGTATATTACTGCCTGCATGGCATATTACCGCCTGCATGGAATGAGGCCTTACCACCTGCATGGTATATTACCGCCTGCATGGTATGAGACCTTACCACCTGCCTGGTATATTACCGCCTGCATGGTATGAGACCTTACCACCTGCCTGGTATATTACCGCCTGCATGGTATGAGGTCTCTTGGTATATTACCGCCTGCATGGCATCAATGCATGGCATCAGACCTTACCACCTGCATGGCATATTACCGCCTGCATGGTATCAGACCTTACCACCTGCATGGCATATTACCGCCTGCATGGCACCAGGCCTTACTGCCTACAGTATTCACTGGTGATATTGGGCAGGGTATAGGCGAATAAGGAGTAGTCCATGATGTACTTGGGCAGCAGCTCCCTGACCAGCCCCTGCGGGGTGTTACACAGGAAGTAACGGAAGGTCTCTTGGGTGACCGGCTTGTACCAGGCTTGTCTCTCGGGGAACCGGATGTAGCTGGGGGCACTGACAGCCTCCAGCACGTGGTTGGCGTCCTCCCCCAGCCTCTCATAGCTGCCTATGAAGTCGTAGGGCACGGCGCAGGGCTGGCACAGGTTGTAGATGGGCATCCAGTGCTCGTTCATCTTCTCCACGTCCTCGTCCAGCAGGTACCGGAGGAACTCGGAGAAGGTGACGTCATCCCCCTTGGAAGCGGCGGAGTCCTGCCGGTAGCGGCGGACGATCTCCAGGCCGTAGCGCTGCTGGTACTCCTTGATCTCCCCGAACTTGTTCCGGTAGGCGGACAGCAGGCGCTCCAGCGGCTCCCGCACGAACAGGAACTTGTAGTAATGGCGCAGGCGATGCTTGATCTGCTCCACGGACAGGTCGGACAAGAAGACCAGGTCCTTCTGGTGGTCCATCTTCAGCCTGGAGTCCAGGCTCTCCAGGCTGCCGTCCAGCACCTTCAGGACCCTCTTCCAGTTGGAGCAGGCCACCTTGGGCACGTAGCAATACAGGAACTTGTACTTCTCGTTGACGATGATGTGCTTGAGCAGGGTCCTCCTCTGGCCGGGCGGCAGCGCCCACACACTAGGCGGCATGGTCTTGTGCCCGCACACCCGGCTCATGGTGCGGTTCCGGACGTCCCGCAGGATCTGCAGCTCCAGCTCCTCCGCCCCGGCCGCCAGCTCCCGGGTGCGGGTCCGCCACGCCACGTCCCCGCGGGGAGGAGGGGTCTTCACCTCGGCCAGGATCCCCCGCTCTATCATCAGAAGCAGCCCGCTGGACGCCACGATCACCCCGAACATCATCATGGACGGCAGCAGGGTGCTGTGGGCGCGGACCAGCGGGTGAGACGGGATGCGTCTGAGGGCGGAGGGCGCCCGGTGACCTGGGGGGCTCTCTGTCGCCATCTGGTAGCTTTCGGGAAGCTGGTAGAGCGGGCGAGGGAACATGGCGGCTACACCTCTGCCGCCCGGCTATTCGGTGCTCTCCATTCCCGACACACGACAGCAATCTGGTCCGGAAAGCGCGTCACCGTGACGTCCTGTGTGAACGCCCCCGTGATAGGAATGTGTGCCCGGAGGGGCAGTCACCTCCATCATCATCAGTACTCCTATACTGCCGCAGCGTGTTCACAGAACAGTGCATGGTGTGTACACAGACATAGCGTAATGTGCGGGCACTGAGCTCCCCCTGGCGGCGACTAGGGGCAAACACTTTCCAAGACTATATGAAGGAAACCATTGGGGCCCATCCTGTATATACTGCTGCCGCAGAAAACTCCGGTTCACTGTAGATGCTACAGACCCACCATTCACACGTCCGCATTCAGTGTCCGCATTCAGTGTCCGCACCCGTTCCGCAATTATGCGGGACAGGTGCCGACCCATTCATTCTGAATGGGGACGGAAAGGATGCGGAGAGCACAATGTGTGCTCTCCACATCCACATTTCCGGAGCGCGCCGCTGAACTTCCACTCCGCGGCTCGGGGAAAAAAATAGAACATGTCCTATTCTTGTCCGCAGCTGCAAACAAGAATAGGCTGCTCTATGGGGGTGCTGGCCGGGTGTGTTGCGGATCCGCAATACACCACGGACGTGTGAATGGAAGGCCTCATGCACACGACCATATGTGTTTTGCCGTCCACAAATTGTGGATCCGCAAAGAAAACGGATGACGTTCCGTATCGCATCCGTGTTTTTTTTTGCGGATCCGTTATTTTTGCGGACCCATCGTAATAATGCCTATCCTTGTGCGCAAACTAGAAAAAAATAGGACACGCTCTATTTTTTTTGCAGAACGGAAAAACGGACATACGGAAACGGAATCTACACAGAGTACCTTCCGTTTTTTATATACAGAATAAGAGCAGATACTGAGAATTACACCCAGTATACAGGATAGGAGAAGTGGTACTGTGCAGTGTATATATACAGAATAAGAGCAGATACTGAGAATTACACCCAGTATACAGGACAGGAGAAGTGGTACTGTGCAGTGTCCATATATACAGAATAAGAGCAGATACTGAGAATTACACCCAGTATACAGGACAGTAGAAGTGGTACTGTGCAGTGTCCATATATACAGAATAAGAGCAGATACTGAGGATTACACCCAGTATACAGGACAGGAGAAGTGGTACTGTGCAGTGTATATATATATATATACAGAATAAGAGCAGATACTGAGGATTACACCCGGTATACAGGACAGGAGAAGTGGTACTGTGCAGTGTATATATACAGAATAAGAGCAGATACTGACAATTACACCGAGTATACAGGACAGAAGTGGTACTGTGCAGTTTATATATACAGAATAAGAGCGAATACTGAGGATTACACCCAGTATACAGGACAGGAGAAGTGGTACTGTGCAGTGTATATATACAGAATAAGAGCAGATACTGACAATTACACCGAGTATACAGGACAGAAGTGGTACTGTGCAGTTTATATATACAGAATAAGAGCGAATACTGAGAATTACACCCAGTATACAGGACAGGAGAAGTGGTACTGTGCAGTGTATATATACAGAATAAGAGCAGATACTGAGCATTACACCCAGTATACAGGACAGGAGAAGTGATACTGTGCAGTGTCCATATATACAGAATAAGAGCGAATACTGAGGATTACACCCAGTATACAGGACAGCAGAAGTGGTACTGTGCAGTGTATATATACAGAATAAGAGCAGATACTGAGGATTACACCCAGTATACAGGACAGGAGAAGTGGTACTGTGCAGTGTCCATATATACAGGATAAGAGCAGATACTGAGAATTACACCCAGTATACAGGACAGGAGAAGTGGTACTGTGCAGTGTACATATATACAGAATAAGAGCAGATACTGAGAATTACACCCAGTATACAGGACAGGAGAAGTGGTACTGTGCAGTGAATATATACAGAATAAGAGCAGATACTGAGGATTACACCCAGTATACAGGACAGGAAGAAGTGGTACTGTGCAGTGTATATATACAGAATAAGAGCAGATACTGAGGATTACACCCAGTATACAGGACAGCAGAAGCAGTACTGTGCAGTGTATATATACAGAATAAGAGCAGATACTGAGAATTACACCCAGTATACAGGACAGGAGAAGTGGTACTGTGCAGTGTCCATATATACAGGATAAGAGCAGATACTGAGAATTACACCCAGTATACAGGACAGGAGAAGTGGTACTGTGCAGTGTCCATATATACAGAATAAGAGCAGATACTGAGAATTACACCCAGTATACAGGACAGGAGAAGTGGTACTGTGCAGTGAATATATACAGAATAAGAGCAGATACTGAGGATTACACCCAGTATACAGGACAGGAAGAAGTGGTACTGTGCAGTGTATATATACAGAATAAGAGCAGATACTGAGGATTACACCCAGTATACAGGACAGCAGAAGCAGTACTGTGCAGTGTATATATACAGAATAAGAGCAGATACTGAGAATTACACCCAGTATACAGGACAGGAGAAGTGGTACTGTGCAGTGTCCATATATACAGAATAAGAGCAGATACTGAGAATTACACCCAGTATACAGGACAGGAGAAGTGGTACTGTGCAGTGTCCATATATACAGAATAAGAGCAGATACTGAGGATCCAGTATACAGGACAGGAGAAGTGGTACTGTGCAGTGTCCATATATACAGAATAAGAGCAGATACTGAGAATTACACCCAGTATACAGGACAGGAGAAGTGGTACTGTGCAGTGTCCATATATACAGAATAAGAGCAGATACTGAGCATTACACCCAGTATACAGGACAGGAGAAGTGGTACTGTGCAGTGTCCATATATACAGAATAAGAGCAGATACTGAGAATTACACCCAGTATACAGGACAGGAGAAGTGGTACTGTGCAGTGTATATATACAGAATAAGAGCAGATACTGAGAATTACACCCAGTATACAGGACAGGAGAAGTGGTACTGTGCAGTGTCCATATATACAGAATAAGAGCAGATACTGAGAATTACACCCAGTATACAGGACAGGAGAAGTGGTACTGTGCAGTGTCCATATATACAGAATAAGAGCAGATACTGAGAATTACACCCAGTATACAGGACAGGAGAAGTGGTACTGTGCAGTGTCCATATATACAGAATAAGAGCAGATACTGAGGATTACACCCAGTATACAGGACAGGAGAAGTGGTACTGTGCAGTGTATATATATACAGAATAAGAGCAGATACTGAGGATTACACCCAGTATACAGGACAGGAGAAGTGGTACTGTGCAGTGTCCATATATACAGAATAAGAGCAGATACTGAGAATTACACCCAGTATACAGGACAGGAGAAGTGGTACTGTGCAGTGTCCATATATACAGAATAAGAGCAGATACTGAGAATTACACCCAGTATACAGGACAGGAGAAGTGGTACTGTGCAGTGTCCATATATACAGAATAAGAGCAGATACTGAGGATTACACCCAGTATACAGGACAGGAGAAGTGGTACTGTGCAGTGTCCATATATACAGAATAAGAGCAGATACTGAGAATTACACCCAGTATACAGGACAGGAGAAGTGGTACTGTGCAGTGTCCATATATACAGAATAAGAGCAGATACTGAGGATTACACCCAGTATACAGGACAGGAGAAGTGGTACTGTGCAGTGTCCATATATACAGAATAAGAGCAGATACTGAGAATTACACCCAGTATACAGGACAGGAGAAGTGGTACTGTGCAGTGTCTATATATACAGAATAAGAGCAGATACTGAGGATTACACCCAGTATACAGGACAGGAGAAGTGGTACTGTGCAGTGTATATATATACAGAATAAGAGCAGATACTGAGAATTACATCCAGTATACAGGACAGGAGAAGTGGTACTGTGCAGTGTATATATATACAGAATAGGAGCATATACTGAGGATTACACCCAGTATACAGGACAGGAGAAGTGGTACTGTGCAGAGTCCATATATACAGAATAAGAGCAGATACATAGAATTACTCCCAGTATACAGGACAGGAGAAGTGGTACTGTGCAGTGAATATATACAGAATAAGAGCAGATACTGAGGATTACACCCAGTATACAGGACAGGAGAAGTGGTACTGTGCAGTGTATATATATACAGAATAGGAGCATATACTGAGGATTACACCCAGTATACAGGACAGGAGAAGTGGTACTGTGCAGTATCCATATATACAGAATAAGAGCAGATACATAGAATTACTCCCAGTATACAGGACAGGAGAAGTGGTACTGTGCAGTGAATATATACAGAATAAGAGCAGATACTGAGGATTACACCCAGTATACAGGACAGGAGAAGTGGTACTGTGCAGTGTATATATATACAGAATAAGAGCAGATACTGAGAATTACACCCAGTATACAAGACAGGAGAAGTGGTACTGTGCAGTGTCCATATATACAGAATAAGAGCAGATACTGAGAATTACACCCAGTATACAGGACAGGAGAAGTGGTACTGTGCAGTGTATATATATACAGAATAAGAGCAGATACTGAGAATTACACCCAGTATACAGGACAGGAGAAGTGGTACTGTGCAGTGATATATATACAGAATAAGAGCAGATACTGAGGATTACACCCAGTATACAGGACAGGAGAAGTGGTACTGTGCAGTGTCCATATATACAGAATAAGAGCAGATACTGAGGATTACACCCAGTATACAGGACAGGAGAAGTGATACTGTGCAGTGTATATATATACAGAATAAGAGCAGACACTGAGAATTACACCCAGTATACAGGACAGGAGAAGTGGTACTGTGCAGTGTGTATATATACAGAATAAGAGCAGATACTGAGAATTACACCCAGTATACAGGACAGGAGAAGTGGTACTGTGCAGAGTCCATGTATACAGAATAAGAGCAGATACATAGAATTACTCCCAGTATACAGGACAGGAGAAGTGGTACTGTGCAGTGTCCATATATACAGAATAAGAGCAGATACTGAGAATTACACCCAGTATACAGGACAGGAGAAGTGGTACTGTGCAGTGTATATATATACAGAATAAGAGCAGATACTAAGAATTACACCCCGTATACAGGACAGGAGAAGTGGTACTGTGCAGTGTACATATATATACAGAATAAGAGCAGATACTAAGAATTACACCCCGTATACAGGACAGGAGAAGTGGTACTGTGCAGTGTATATATATACAGAATAAGAGCAGATACTAAGAATTACACCCCGTATACAGGACAGGAGAAGTGGTACTGTGCAGTGTATATATATACAGAATAAGAGCATATACTGAGGAACTCTTTATTAATTTTATACAAAAATACAAAAACTTTGCCATAAAATTTCCAAACAAGATATAAAACAAGAAATAAAGTATATACACTCACCCTACTGGCCCAGCTACATGCAGACTCTCATTCATACCTACTAAAAAGAGAAAATGAAACCTAGCCGAACCTAAACATCCGATCCGGCTGAACCCCGACTATATACAAATTTATACAAAAATTGTTTCTAACAGAAAATAAATGACAACTTGTCACAATAAATAATAATAAACACAAATTAAATAATCATAATATAACAATACATTTTTTTTTTTTAATTTAATTTATTTTTTAATTTTTTTTTTTTTTTTATATATATTATTATTATTTTTTTTTTTTAAACACACACATATTATAAGAAAATACAAACCTATACTACCCCTACCAATCTATCTATCCCATCACCTTCACCCAGGGCCAAGCTCCGCCTCTTGTCCCTCCATGAGGCCAGCCCTTCCTCCACCACCCACACCCAGCCCCTCGCCTCATGTCCTCCCATGTCCGCATAGTCCAGGGCTGGATGCAGGCCTCCCCACACAAAAATATGAACCCATCCCACCCAACCTAACTACACCCACTTACCCTATCATACAATATATTCAACTTATAACAAACATATAAATCGATACAAACCAATATGAAAATCCACCCGAAGGCCCAAGTTCAGTCATTTGCAAACCTTTCTTCAAAAACTCATCTTAAATACAAAACAAAAACCTAGTGTGAAAGCCTCAGCCCAACACCAGGAAAAGTGCTACTGAGGCTAAGGCACATCGAAGGTGAAGCGTCTCCAGAGGTAAGAGACCCCATCCGTACCCACCCTTTCGCACTCGAGAGAGCGAACCTTCACCAGGTCGCCTAGAATGTTCCTACACACCTCTTCCACAGGGAGGACTTTCTGCTGGGTTGAAACTAAACACCGTGCGTTCCATGTGAAGTACCTGACCACTATGCTAACTATCAAAGCTGTGCATGGGTCCCTTCTTCCCAAACCTTTGAATGCTCCATAAGCCCACTCCGCATAGGAGAGGTTGGCTAGCCTAGGCCAGCCAATGGATGCACCCACCCGTTTGTATACCTCTGCATTAAAGGGACACTGAAGCAGGAAGTGCTCCATACTTTCCAGTATGTCGCCACACTCCTCCCGGGGACAACCCCTTTCATCAGAGTTCCTATACCTCAAGTTGCCCCTTACATACAGCTTCCCGTGAAAGCAGCGCCAAGCCAAGTCCCAAAACTTCAAGGGGATCCTTGCCGAATTTAACAACTGTAGCCCCTTGTCTAGATCCCGGCTTGGGCAATCCTTAAGGGCCAGGGGCTTTTGGAAGTGGGTCAACAAGACCCTCTCGTCAAGGGATCTCCTTGACTGGGTCCTGATCTCCCTCACTCCCAAACCCCACCGGCGGATCACCTTCAGAATCGGGGTGACATAAGCCGGAAGATATCCGTGAGGTGTACGCAAATCCTTCACTTGCCCTCCTGTCTCCCACTCCTGGAAGAAAGGCCGAAACCAACCCCTGCAAGAGACTACCCACGGAGGAGCCCTCTCTTTCCAGAGGTTTGCCAGGTTGATCTTAACAAAGGTGTTCACAAGGAACACCACGGGGTTGACCATACCCAACCCCCTAGTCTCCTCGTACGGTATGTCACCTCTCTCTTGACTAGGTTCAGCCTATTCCCCCATAACAGTTGGAAGAACAGACTGTAAACCCGAGTCCAGAGAGGTTCTGGCAAGACACATACACTGGCCAAATAGATAAGCAAAGGGAGAAGGTAAGTCTTGATCAGGCTCACCCTTTCCCTGAGGGTCAAAGACCAACCCTTCCACTGGTCAACCTTCTGAGCGGCGATCTTAAGCCTGCTATCCCAATTTTGGGTGGGATAATCCCCATGGCCGAATTGAACGCCTAGGACTTTGGCTGACGACTGGGGCTCTGGGAGGGTGTCCGGGAGACCGAAAGATGGATCACCCCTCCCAGCCAGAGACTCTCACACTTATCCCGGTTAATCACGGACCCGGAGACTTCCGAGTAGCGTTCTACCTCCGACATCACGTATTCCGCCTCCCCTCCCGAGGACACGAAAACAGTGACGTCATCGGCATAAGCCACCACCCTCAGAGTGGCTTCTGGCTCCTCCAGACTCATCCTGACTCCCGCTAACGGCCCACGATCAATCCTCCTAATAAAAGGATCAATCGCAAACACGTATAAGAGCGGGCTCAATGGACAACCCTGGCGGACTCCAGACCCGACCTCAAAGGGCTGCCAGACCAACCGTTCACCAGCGGGAAACTCTCTGCCCCTGCAATACAAGATCTTTAACCAATCGACAAACCCCCGGCAGGCCATATTTCAGAAGGACTGACCAGAGGTACTCGTGGTTAACCCGATCAAAAGCCTTTGCCTGATCTAAGGCCAGCATGTACCCCTTCCAGTTACCCGCCCTACCCTGCTCCACTGCCTCTCGGACACCGAGTACAGCACTAAACGTGCTTCGGCCTGGAACTGAGCAATGTTGGGTCTCCGAAAGGAGCCGGGTGCAAACTGCACCAACCGATTAAACAGTATCTTGGCCAGGATCTTTCTGTCCGTACTGAGAAGCGCTATGGGACGCCAATTCTCAATACGGCTCGGATCTTTACCCTTTGATATAAGGATCAGAGCTGACCTCCTCATTGACCTCGGCAGAGCACCCGAGGATAGGCACTCATTTAATACCTTAGTCAAGAGGGGAACCAAGAAGTCCTTAAAGGTCTTATAAAACTCGGATGTTAAGCCATCCGGGCCTGGCGACTTCTTTAGGGCAAGCCCTTCGATCGCCAGGCTGACTTCCTCTTCTCTGATTTCTTCTATCAAAACGCCAAGAGAAAGGTCTACTCTTGACTCAGGGATGGTTTCAGCCAGGAAAGCCGAAATCCTGTCCCGATTCAGATCCTTCTTCCTCAAGAGGCACGAGTAGAAGGACTTGACGATTTCCAAGATCCCTGATCTGGACCTATCCAGAGATCCCGTACCATCGACCAGTCCCGTCACCAACTTACTTTTCACTGACATCTTACAGTTTCTGTAAGGGTCGGGCGAGCGGTACTTCCGAAATCCCTCTCAAAAACCAAAGATGTGTGCCTATCGTACTGGCACCTCTTAAGCAAAGATTTCACCCTGGAGATATCCTCTCGGCTACCTCCAGTCGAGACCAGTTGTTCGAGTTTCCTCCTCAGACCCTGATACAAGCGATACTTGTCCAGGGACCTGAGGCTCGAGAGCTGGCGGAAGAATTTTGCCACCCGATCTTTGAATATCTCCCACCACTCCGACTTAGTGTCACAAAGATCCAGCAACTCTACCTGAGTCTGAAGGAAGTCCTCAAAGGATTGTCTCACCTCTGCTTCCTCCAGGAGGGCCGAATTTAGCTTCCAATAGCCTCTTCCCATTTGGGGGATTCTGCAACATTCAAAGAGAACATAATCATACAGTGATCGGAGAATTCCACCTCTACCACCTTTAAAGGTGAAAAAGTAGTCTCCTCCTTTAAATAAAACCTGTCTATTCTAGACCTAATCTGACTACCTCTATAATAAGTGAAACCCCCGTGGCCTGGGGTGTGCCTAATGTGGACATCCACCAGGCGAGCCTCGCTAGCTATGCTATTCAGGGATACACTATCATAAGCCAGCCGGTCTCTGGCGCCTCCCGGTCTTGGGACCTTGTGACTGTATTAAAGTCCCCGCCAAAGACCACCTGCCGACTCGTAAAAGGAAAGGTTTGATCCTCAAAAGAGATGCTTCCGATCCCGCTTGGTTTGGGGACCATAGATGTTTATCAGGCGAAGCTCTTGACCCTTCATGAGGACATCTAAAATCAAACACCTCCCCATTTCTAACTCAATCACTCGTCGGCTTTCTACTGGTGCGGTAAAAGGACCGCCACTCCGCTATACGGCTCAGCCGCAAGAGACCAATATGATGGACCACACCTCCACTCCTTTTTGCTTTATATACAGCCGCCAAATCTGGCAGCCTGGTCTCTTGCAAAAATAAAATATCAGCTTCAACCCGGCTGAGAAAATCAAAGGCTGCAAACCTAGCCGCATCCGATTTAATACTGGCGACATTAATGGTCGCCAGGGTCAACGGAGTGAGTGCCGCCATACAGAGTGATTAAGTTAAACGGCCTTCTTCCTTCCCTTCCCATTCTTCTTCTTACCCCTCCCGGGGCTACCCCTAAGGTGGCACGATTTCTTTTGAGAGAGACAGTGGTGTCCATCTCATTAGTCACCACCGCCTACCCCTTCGCACCACCCTTGTCATTCCCATTCGCAGTGTCTGGACCCGCCCCACCTCCCGAGGACCTTGCATCCTCACCGGAGGGAGCGCGGGCCCTTCAGAGGCTCCTTCTCTTGCCCCTCCGGCTCCCCACCTTCGACCTCCTCCCCAGAAGAAGAGGAGGCGGAGATCTCATCCAAGGTGAGGTACCGGTTGGAAAGATCCAGGGGAAGAGAGTCAGGATTAGAGAGGTCCAGGGGGGAGCTGGCTTCGCCTTCCGCGGCCACTCTGGTCGGGCTAGATTTTTTTTTGGTCAGACGTTTCCTTCTTGTTCTTTTAGACTCTGTCACACTCCCCTCTGTTGCACTCTCGTAGCAAGAGGACAGAGTCACCTCGGAACGGTCTAGTCTCCTGAGTTCCTCATTCACCTCGTTATCCCCCAGGGTCTCAGCTCTAGGACAGGCATTCTCTTGGGAGGGCGCAGGCATCACCCCAGGACGGGGTTCCACCTGCCCTCTCTCCATTTGACGCCTCTCCCTCCGTCTCTGCTGGGACGGGCCGTCTTTTCTCTTCATCGACCCCAGGCGACCACACCAGTATAACTTCTGCCAGGCGTAACCGACGCAGGAGGGGCAGCGGGACCGGGCCCACCCCCACCAGACCTATCTACAGCAGGTGCCACTCCAGACCCCTCTGAAGGGGCTACATGAGGCGCACTGGCCACTTGTACAGTGGCTTGCCGACCTCCAACATTCACCCCTCCATCAGGGGCCGGGGCAACACCACTAACAGAAACTGTATTTACACTACTAGAAGTGACCACTTCTTCAGTGGCCACTGTCACCCTCTCCCCACACACACTGCTGGGCCAGAGGGGACAGAGGTCACATTATTCGTTTTGTCCAGCATCTTCTTGCTGCACACATTTTTAACAGTCTTTCCAGATTTGTCTGGCCCCTCCTGCTTCTCCTCACCGCCCCTGTTACCGCAAACAGGGACGGCGTCCTGCACCATCTTTGCCACGTCTTTCTCCCACCCCTATGCACCGGTCCCACAGCAGAGATCGGGCTAGGGAGGAAGGTGGGGTTCGTGCCCTGAGCTGGCTTTTCAGTTGGCCCAGGGCACGCAGGGTGGGTCACATAGACATACCTCACCTCTGGCTTTACTGTCTTTTTCTTTCTCCTCTTTCCCATCGGTTCATCTTCAGGTAACCCATTACCAAACAGATGTCTTCACGAATTTTGGGGGACTCCAGGTGGCGTATTTCGGCCATAAGCTGCCCCCAACTCTGCTGCTCTCACAGTACTCCCCTTCCTCATCAGAACTAGTGGGGGGCAGGCATACCTGCTCTGCGGTCCGACTCTTCCTCCTCACTAGTGGAGTCATCTTCTTGCTGTTTTTGGCTTCCAGCCATTTAATTGAACCTTTCGTCATTCTTGAGTTTTTCCTTAAAGGGACCGCTGTGTTCCAGAATGGACGCCCTTCTTTCTTCCAGCTCTTTAATGATTTCTTTTAGGCCTTTTTATTTTATTTGATATTTCTGGCCTGTTTTTCATTGCCGCTTTGTCCACCTTCCCCCTCTCAAGCTTTAAGTTCTCCCTAAGCTTCTTGAGGGTCCTATTCGCTTCCTCATACTCCCGGAGGTAGGCCGTGATCTGGGAGCTGTAAAGGGTGATTAGTTCCTGGGACTTCATGCTGCCCCAGTCAGCCTCAACCGAGCCTGGCCCACCCCCAGGAGCACTCTGCGTACCTCTTGGATGGCTTCCTGGAACTTCCGGCGATGGTCACGGCTTCACCTCCGAAGGCTGCAGGGGCCGCTACACCACGACTCCTGGTAGATCTTCTGACCCCTGGGGCGGAAGATGGAACTGAGGCCGGTAGCTCACCTCCCCTACTTCCCGCCGGCCTACCCCGGGAAGTAGGATCCTGGGTCTTCAGTCACTTCATTGCCCAGGACCCCACCACCTCCCTGGGGAGAGGCAGGGCCTGGGCTGGGAAAGGTGGAAAAATCCCTGGTAGCTTGTTAGCAATCAGCAGCTCCTCCAAACACAACCACACCCATCGATTGGCTCCAGTATACTGCAAATTACACCCAGTATACAGGACAGGAGAAGTGGTACTGTGCAGTGTATATATATACAGAATAAGAGCAGATACTGAGAATTACACCCAGTATACAGGACAGGAGAAGTGGTACTGTGCAGTGTCCATATATACAGAATAAGGGCAGATACTGAGGATTACACCCAGTATACAGGACAGGAGAAGTGGTACTGTGCAGTGTCCATATATACTGAATAAGAGCAGATACTGAGGATTACACCCAGTATACAGGACAGGAGAAGTGGTACTGTGCAGTGTCCATATATACACAATGAGAGCAGATACTGAGAATTACACCCAGTATACAGGACAGGAGAAGTGGTACTGTGCAGTGTCCATATATACAGAATAAGAGCAGATACTGAGAATTACACCCAGTATACAGGACAGGAGAAGTGGTACTGTGCAGTGTATATATATACAGAATAAGAGCAGATACTGAGAATTACACCCAGTATACAGGACAGGAGAAGTGGTACTGTGCAGTGTATATATACAGAATAAGAGCAGATACTGAGAATTACACCCAGTATACAGGACAGGAGAAGTGGTACTGTGCAGTGTCCAGATACACAGAATAATAGATGCTGAGAGGCATACTGAGTCACTCGCTCTTAAAGATCATAGCTGCAGACCAACCCATTACCTCATGGCACTGCCCACCCATTTCTAGCATCGCAAATTAGCGTCTTCCAGGGCTAAGAAGCCGCCTGTGGCTATGCTTTTATGAGTCTTTTAGGTCTTTTCTGTGTATTTAATAAAACTTTGTGTGGAGAAAACATAAAGATTACGGGCGGACATTACTTCACTAATGGAGGTATGCTCACCTGTTCAGGAGGTGCAAGCTTACGAGGACATGTGGAGCTGTCTGTAATAACCGCCTTCATTTCAACAGCGAATGCATTATCACGGACAATTACATAATTTAGAAACACAAGTTGAACGGTTTTATTTGTAGTACATCCATTAGATTCACGAGGGGAAGGCAATGTGAGAAATGTAGAACATGGGTAGAGAACCTATGTAGGTGTTGTTCTGGTCTTACTTACATTAATAGCCCTGGTCCTGAAGGTCATCTGTCCAGTAGGCCACAGTACCGTCAGATGATTTACCATGATAGAACCACCACCAAGCTGGCAAGAAACCTTGAGTATTACACCCAAATACTTATACCGTACCTCCACAAGCCTCTAGGTTCATAAGAGATTCTGATGAAATCATGGTTCCTCTAGAAGCACTGCTTGGCTGAGGATACTCTTCTTATAGGCCACTGAAAGGAGTATAATATGCCATGGTGCGGAGAGCCTGCAGCACACAGCTCTTAAAGGGGGTTTCCAGGCAGGTATAAATAATAAACCAGGCCACGCAATGTAATAAAATAGTATTACTCACCTATACCATTCCCCTGCCACTGTTGTTCCAAAGCTGCCCTCCAGTTTTTGGCTCAACATGCCACGGCGGGTCACTGCTAAGGCTCGGGATTGTTTAAGAGAACCTTTCTTGGTACATCTGGTGCATCAATCCACAACATGAAGTGTAGAGCAGTAAAACCCGAACTAGCATCGCAGGATCGGTGGAGGTGAATAAGGATCTTTTAATTTTTAACACTGGCTGCTTTTTTTTTTTTTTTTTTTTTAATGTCTTCCTGAAAGGACTCTTTCACACAATTTTTTTCTGGTGTTTTTTTTTTTTTACTAGTAAGTATATGTATTATTTTTTCCATATCGCTTGTGTTTTTTTTATGGCCTTTTTTATAGTAGTGTTTTTTGTTTTCAGAATAACTCTGTGTCTGGTGCGCCATTGCTTCAAGAAGAAGGGAGATTTATCAAAACTGGTGTCCACAGCATCCAATCAGATTCCACTTGTTATTTTTCAGAGCTCCTTTGGAAAATGGCAGGTGGAATCTGATTGGTTCCTCTGGACAACTAAGCCAGTTTTCTTTTACACAAGTTTTGATTAATCTCCCTAATGGTTTAAAAAAAACAAAAAAAACACCAGAGGCACATAAACACCACCAAATTGGAAAAAAAGTTGGTAGGCAAAAAGCAAACTTATTAGAGATGAGCAAATCGGTTCTAACAAATCAACTTGTCTCATCGGTGGGGGTTCCTCACCTTTCCGCGCCGACCTGCTAGTCATTTAGCCCACATTGACAATGTCCTAACTGAACTGCTGCTTCGATTACCAGAGCAAGGGCACAAGCTCTGCGTTGCCTTCGGAGCAGCGTCTGCACAGGAGAGGCTCCCGCGCAGATGATGCTCCAAAGCAGAGCCGGTGCCCTTGGTGCAGGCAGGTTATCGTCAGTGCATCAGATGGGAGCTTCTTCATCTGCGGGGACAGCCCCACCAAAGGTGAAGATGCTCTGCCGATGAGATGAATGTCTATCCTGCATCTCTAATTTCCCATTGACTTACATATGGAGCTGATGCATCTACCACAAAAAAAAAACTGGTGCAAAAAACACTACTAAAACTGCAAAAGTGCAGAAAGAAAATGAGAAAAACATGGCTACTTTCTTCCAAAAAGCAGGTCAAATGTGTTTGCACCTTAGCTCTATTCATTCCAATGGGGATGGGCTGCAATACCAGTTGCTATCCACGAAGAAATGTGGCTCCGTTTCTGGAAAATAGCAGACAAGATATTTTAACCCTTTTCAACACCTCCAGGCACACAACACAGAAATCTTGACCGAGTTGGAATATGAAATGGCCTCTCTCTAATAAGTGAACACAAACACGTTCTAAATCAACAGAATTGCTGAAATTTATTGTCATTTGTTTTAAAGAATTACTTCTAATAAATCTTTTCACAGAAGATTAGGGAAATGTTTTTTATTCCATCTGTAAACATTAAAATACAGATCTGGGAGACCAGATAAAAAGAACAAAAAAGTGCATTTTACAAACTCAAACTAAGATTTGATGTGTATTTAGATTTTTCCCACAGCTTCATCTTTCCACTTCGTGTTTTAACAACTAATAATGAATGAGGAAACAATATGTTACTGAATCCGGCATACATGCCGACTTTCAGCTGGACAAAAAAATGGTACACGCAACATTTTTGTCCAGCGGAAAGTCGGCAAGCCGAAATGCCGGAATGCGGCCGGATTACCACTGGATCCCATTACAATGAATGGGGATCTGGCACTGTACGGTGGTATCCAGCTATGCGGGGTATGGTTCCTCAGACTTCCAGAGTTCACAGCGCAGATGTGAACCCAGCCTAAGGAGACCGACTACATGCTGCTAGAAGAATCCAGATATAGCGGTGGTGTTGGTCCAGAACAGCAATGTGTACATTCTGCTGCAATAGCTTGTGCATCAGAGCCTTCAAGGGGTTGTCCGAGTTTGAAAACCCATTTTACATTACTATGTTCTGGATCTACGAGCCAGCATAAAGAGTAGTTATGGAGAGCATGTCTCCTTCTGGAGAACCCAGACCCATCACCTTTTTCAACAGCAAGTGTATAAAGATTCAGTTTCTCCTGCAGAGGAACTGAACTGTTGCTGCCATATTATGGGGAACCAGCAACTTATCGCTGGGAGAACAGTCTATCAAAAAGGGATTGTCCAAATCAGACAGCCTCTTTGGATACGGCTACACACAGTTTTTTGGACAACATTTTGAACCAGATGTGCCTGGAGGATTTTCAGCCAAAGTCAGAAGTGGATCCACCAGGAAGGAAAAGTATCAATCCTTCCTTTATATTTCTGATTCCTTTCAAATCTACTTCTGGCTTTAGCAGAAAATCCTGCAGGCAGACCTGCTTTAAATCCTCGTCCAAAAAACTCTGTGTGGCGGTACTCTTGAAGGAACATCAGTGTATACATTTGTAGTTTCCATTCAAACTGAGCCATTTGTTCCACCGATCACTGAAGACTATAGCCGAATGGAGCTTGGAAAGTGGGCGATGCAAGAAAGGACAGGCCTAAGATGTACCATTTTTTGCCAAAATTTCGGCGCAATTCTAGCATAAAAATTTGTCTCAAAGTAAGCCTGGTGGTGCAGGTCTGGCCAGCCGGTCTAAGCTCACGCCATCTTTACGATTAGTAAATAAGGGCCAATGTGTTTAAAGCTTCCAAAAGCTCTTCCTAAATTCATCCTAAATTCTTAGTACAGTTCAGGAGCATAGCCTCTGACCTCTGTGCTCCCACTAAGATGGTGGTTTACCTGACACCTGCTATAGTCAGCCGTTACTCTTATGTACCATGCATAAAAATTTTTTATTTTTTTTTGATATTCACTACTATAAACTTAAACTGTAAGGTTAGGAAATGGATCTTGTATTATGTGTTTTCCAGAAACATCACTGTGGTTGGATGTGGTATTACAGTTTAACTCCATTCCCTTGACTAGCTGTAATACCAGCCCATGGGTGGCATGGTTTCAGTAAAAGTAGTCCTTTTTTTAACCTCAAACTATGAACATTGAAACTTTTTTCCACTTGAGTTCTGCAAAACTCATACACCACTGGAGGCAACATGTGGGTACTTCTACTAGTTATCCAGTTATCTGGGACTTTCATATTTAGGGGTTCTCTGGGACTTTCATATTGATTGCCCCAGGTGTTTGAGAAAGCTGTGGTGCTCACTGGAGCACCGGTGAGCGCTGCAGCCTCCTCGTAACTTACCAAGCACAGTGCCATCCATTGGACAGAGGATGTGCTTGGTATCACAGCTTAGACCTCTTCACTTGAATGGGACTGAGCTGCGCCTAGGTCAGTGATAGCTAACCTTCAGCAGTGGTGAAACTATGACTACCAGCATGCTCCATTCATTTCTATGGAGTTATGAGAACAGCCAGGCAAGCGTACACCTTGGGAGTCGTAGTTTTACCACAGCTGGTGTGCCGGAGGTTAGCCATCACAGATCTAGGGAATGTGACCACTGAACCGTTACATGGCCTAGGATGAGGCCTACAGCTGACTGGCAGCGATCTGACTCCCACATCCCCGCCGGTCAACTGTAGGCCTCATCCTAGGCCAATCTCATGTTGATGAAATATCCTGAGGATAGGCCAATAATATCCAAATTGCAGAAATCCCAAAGGCCCAGTAAGAGCAATAAAAAAGTGAACTGAAGGAGGCAGGAAACACAATTTCTCACCTTTATTTTAAATGACCGTGTGGTAAAGAAATATTTCATAGGATTTCTTTTAAAAAACTGCTACCAGTATGTGAACCAATTTACAGCCAGACTCTGCACTACCTAGTTCCTGCTTTTGTTCCAAAAGGTGTATCGGTGCCTTCTTCTGAGAATTCTCAGCCATCGGTGGGCTCAAGATGCTGCTAACCCTTAAAGGAATTAAAAAAATTAAAATACTTAAATATTATTTTATAATATATTCACAAATACCTTTCATTACTTAGAATGGCTTGTTTTGTCTAGGGAGCAATCATTGGGAGAAATAAAATGGCCGCCATCCTATCAGTACACACAAAACCTGTCCTAATCACACTGGAGGACAAGTTACTTCACAACAATGAGCCATAGTGCTGTCTCATCCTCCTCTCTGCTCTGCATGTTAGGAATCATGATCCTGAATACAAGTGAATCTCTGTGGGAATGGAGATGATGAGGAGACATGAGAGGTGGGTGCGGTGTCGCTAATGAGCAGCAGCACTTGTTTACAGTCTCCATTACCACAGCCCCACATTACCACAGTCTGTCCTGTCCGTCCTCTCTGTACTTCATGTCTCCTCATGAACTAAATTTCACAGAGATTCAGCTAAAGTTCTTATCATCTGTATTCAGGATCAGTAGAGCAGAGAGGAGGATAAGGCAGCTCTTTACTTCAGTGTTGTAGGGTAACTTGTCCTCATGTGTGATCAGGACAGGTTTTGTGTGAACTAATAGGACGGCGGCTATTTTGTTTCCCCTGATGATTGCCCTCCAGACAAAACGAGCAATTCTAAATAATGAAAGGTATTTGAGAATATATTTATAATAAAGTATTATTTAAGTATTTTCATTTTCTTAATTCCTGGAGAACCCCTTTAAAGGGGTTATCCAGAAAAATATATTTATGACTTATCCGCAGAATAGGTCATCAGTATCAGATCTGCAGGGGTGCGACACCCCGCTGATCAGCTGTTAGAAGAAGCCTTGAGCGCCGCAGCCTCTTCCTAGGCCAGTGACATCACTGTACATTGGTCACATGGCCTAACTGCAACTCGGCTCCATTCACGTCAATGAGGCTGAGCTGCAATACCAAAAACTGCCACTATACGGTGAACGGCGCTGAGCCAGGACCCTGCAGCGCTCTGCTAAGCGCAGCGGCTCCCTGAAATAGCTAATAGGCAGGGGTACCGCTGATGTGATAAGGATGACCTTACCTGAGGACATGTCATCATTATCTTTTCCAGGATAACCCCTTTAACACAAGCAGAAACAAGGAAACATTTACTGTGGTGGCAAAATATGAATCATTGAAGAAATAAATCTACCATATTGCGTATCCATGGCTACAGACTACAAGCGTGTAGTCATGTGTTACTCCCCTTACTCTACATGTGCTTCTTTGTAACCTACAAATAGTAGGAGAGGGGAGAGAAAACACATGACTACAGGATCATACTAAGCACAAGGACCATGGAGACACATAGGTGTCTGCATAGGAGCTGCGTACTCAATTTTTTTTTTTAAACATTTTTATTTTTGGTGCATTGGAGCTATAAATAAATGCTCTCCAAATATTAGAACAATAGGAGGGTCCATGTTGGTGAAAGCCTCATTAACTCATTACTCTCCAGTATAGCATTAGAGGTCGGTTTATCATATGGAGGAACTGAAATGAGAAGCATCAAGTCTTTGTAGAAGGATTCACTACAGACTGATTTACTCCAAGTGTTTGCAGAACTAAACACACAGATCATTTTCATTCATGTTGAGGCAAACGGCCCCTAAAATAATGAGAGGTGTACAACATGCATGGCTTGCAAAAATAAACTATTCCAAATTTTTTTAATGGGGTGGGTCAAGAATCTTTTATAAGTAAGAAATCAAACTAAGTGCTATACATTGAAACTAGCCCGAGAAGAAAAACGAAAGAATCAAATGACAAACCTTGCAATTCCTCGTAGTCGCTACGTTTTTTCCAAACTAGTCATTGTAACAGAATATAAACAGGTAACATATTACATCACTTAAAGCTTAGCGTCAAACTCTGGTACATTTCACTTTTATAATAGTTCATCAGGTATTTCATTTCTGAAAAATACTATATCAATGTGGTAAGTCAGGTGTACATGTCTTCCCTCCCCCGCGGTTCATAAGGGGATGTGAAATTCTCATACATACGACAAATACATATCTCATTTCACGTTTGGAAGAACCCACAACAAGATCACACGAGACGGTAGATGTATTGCTCTTCCACAGCGGCTATTCAGAAGGTTTTACCTGCAGTACATCAAAAGGGTTGTCTTATGATAGACCTTGGCGCTGGGATATGCCACCAGTGCCCAATCAATTGCTGTGACCCCTGTGATTATTACAACAAAGTGGCAGAGGCACTAGAAAAGAAATGGTCCACTTCGTCTCCGTTCAGTCGTTACAGAGTGGTCGCATGGTCAATAGGGATGACCCCATGGTCTTTGAAGAAAGCCATGTGGCATCAAAGCAGTACAGAGCCGTCACATTGTTCTAGTGATCATGGAGGTCACAGCTGGCAGACACCCACTGACCAGACTTTGTCTATCCTTAGACAACCCGTGTATGCTATTTTCAGTTACACAGTGACCAGCTCTTGCGGCTGCTGTGGGCACAAACCCTTTATGTTTGGCTAGAACAGATTAGGGTGCACTATGCCCACTGCTAAAGGTGGCCATGTTTGAAGAAGGCCCCATACCAAATTCTGCTTTGGTGCTACTGCGTATTTGTACTACAATTTGCAATTTCTGTTCAGCAGTTAGTCACTGTACTTATTCCATCTCATTATGGGAAGATTCTGGTACAAGAAGATCAAAAACAGTTTTGGACCCAATAAACAAAGACGTCAGTCTAGCCTCATCATTGCATGAACATGTAAAAACTCAAAATGTTCAATGTACATCTAACTAAAGAATATTTCCTAAGGTGTATGGATTCAGAAGACTTTTGTTGGATAAGAAAAAACTATAAATCTTCAGTATATTTCATTCATGTCTATGGGAATGTAGATTTCATGAGACTAATCAGATATCATCTATGCAGACTGAAGTATCTCCTGCTCTGACCGGTATAGATAGTTGACTTAAATAAAACTTGTGTTGTGTATTATCTACTAATATGGTGTAAAATTATTTGTTACCATTGATTGTCACACATTGAGGTCACTCTAAAATCATTCTGTTTCGGATTATATCTTATAATTTAGGGAATCGGTCAACAGGTTTGATACCTTCTTCTTCGTAATCATATTCCTGGTCAAGTAGGTGGAACAGTCAGTCGAAGGAAGAACCTCTTCTATAGTCATAGAGGAGGTTCTTACTTCGACTGTTCCACCTACTTGACCAGGGATATGATCTTAATCTTACTGATCCTCAGAGGAGAACATATTCCTTCCTCTACTTCACTTACTTGACCAAAAACTTTAGGAAAATGGCAAGTTTAGTGATAGATTTGTCGTAGATCACCAGGGGCATTATTGTCTTCAGGTAGGCAAAATTTAAGGTCATCTGCCTATCCCTGGAAACCAAGGTGTATATACTGGAAAAAGCGCTCCAAGATAACCACCAGCATCATTAATCACATAGGGGTTGTCAACCTGTATGTGACCAGACAAAAGACCTGTCTCAAGATGTGAGGGTTAGTAGTAGACTAATTCGATCAGCAAAGAGCCAACTGCATGATTTGTAGTACCTCATTTTCATTACAAGTAATTCATAGCATTATAGATGACCAATAGGGACAGACATTGTACATATTGGAAAACTGATTAAAAAAAACATCAAAAAGAAAATTAAAACATCTCTAGATCCCATACATTTTATCCTCAGTTATCCAGTCAGTTGTAATGCGCTGTAACTGAAGAACACCTCTTTGGTATTAATAAAAGCATCCAATCCCACCCGACCCTGGTATTAACTCTTACAGGATTTAATTTACTTTTTTCAGAGCCTGGGCCTTTATGGGGTTTTTTTTTTTTTTAATTTTTTTATTTTGGGCAATAAAACTGAAAATGTACAGCTTAACTCAGTGATTACAGAATCAAATTGTATGGATACAGTGTGATAATTTAGTCAATGGATTAGTGCAAGCTACAGAGATCATCTACCAGTTATTCAGACTCCATTTCATGTTTTCTGGTACAAATGTCCTTTGGTTTTTTTTTATTTATTTTTTTTTTTTTGCTTTAAAGTGTTATTTTCTCACTAGCAAAATTTGACAGCTGGACTTCTGATAAGCAAAAGTGTATCTGGATCGTATACACATAAGGCAAATGGCAAATATATTGAGCAATCAGGTAGCAGTCTTGTCGAATTTGACTAAAGGATTTTATTTTTCACTTTGATTAGGGACAAATTAGAAAATTTGCTACCTTGAAACGGTGAATTTGAATTATTTAGAGGGAAAATATAATATTAAAGAGCATCTGTCATCAACATACTGTTCATTTTTTGGAATGATTCAATAAAATATTTTGTATCATGTGAGGAAGCGTTTCTTTAAAGGGGTTATCTGGTATCGACATCCTCCTGACCAAGTAAAAGGTACCCTGATGTCAAGCTGACTGAGGGGTCCTTCTGCCAGGATTCTTATGATCAGCTGTTATGGCCGGCTAGTCTTCATGCACCTATAGAGGCGCATGACAAGGCATACGCTGAGTTTTGCACTGGCTAAAAGAAGGAGCATCAAATTGGGTGCCTCCTTTAGGACACGCACATGATAAATAGTAGTCTAATGCAATTAACCCCTTTAAAGCAGATGTGCTAGCACAATATGCTGCCAAGGTCTGGTGGTTAATAGCTACGATGGCAAATAGCTACTTTCTGCCAAATTCATAGGGCAGAATACAGTAGACTCAAATTTATGGGTCAGCAATATTTAGGAGGACAGCAGCACGTATACTCAAATTGCCGCTCTATTCAGATGGCGGAACAGGACCTAGTTTTTAGGAGTTGTGGGAGTCCGATCAGATAGTTTTCATTTATCCTGTGGATCTGTCAGGGAGCGCTGGGAGGTCATGAGAATAGCAGACTTCAGTGCTCGGCTTGTGCTGGATACTGATTTTAGTAAACGACTAGGTCAGTTCAAGTAAGTGACCCAGTGTTTTGATCAGGGTCTCAGATAAGGTGGCATAAAGCTGGCGAAAGGTTCCCTTTAAACAAGCCCTTTAAGGGGGGTTTGCTAGCATATGCCACCAGTTTCTATCAGTAATAGTCTAACCGCTTCGCCCCATCGGTCCTCAAAGTGAAAGGTCCACAGTGTTAAGCGCTCCTTTACTGCGCAGTAAAGGCTACTTTGGGCAGATTATCGCTAACTATCGTTTATATGGTGTAGAGAATAGATGGTTCCTGGACACCACTTTACTTTGTTCAATATAGGTTTATTTCATACATAGATAGCGGAATGCCAGTAATAAAAGGTCGACGTTTCGGCATAGACGCCTTCATCAGAACACTGGGAGTGCCGCAGTATGGGAATGAATAGATGGCTCTATGGCCTCGATGGCTAGTTTGGTGGGGCAGTGTCTCTGCCGCTTTGGCTGCCATGCCACATGGCAGCCAAAGCGCAGAGACACTGCCCCACCAAACCAGCCATCGAGGCCATAGAGCCATCTATTCATTCCCATACTGCGGCACTCCCAGTGTTCTGATGAAGGCGCTCATGCCGAAACGTCGACCTTTTATTACTGGCATTCCGCTATCTATGTATGAAATAAACCTATATTGAACAAAGTAAAGTGGTGTCCAGGAACCATCCTTTCTCTACATGAATATTTGGCCTAAGGAACCATTCCCTGAGACCCGCGTCCACCAAGTGGAGCGCTACCCAACCTGTATTCATATCGTTTATATGGATTACCAAAACGCTTGTTTATCAGGTAATGGGATGGTTGGTGCCGACAACTAACTCTGCTGCTGGCAAACAATGATTCTGTATGGGGACGTGCAATGGCATACTGTGGAGGGGATCACTGCATGAAAATGCAGCAGTCACTTCCACCGACGAGCAGGCGATTGTCAGGGAGGAACGCTTGCTACGTCGCCTTAACACTTCTGCCCACCCGCTGTCCCATTCACTTGAATGAAGCTTATGTTGCAGGGTGGCTAGGAATGCTCCTGTGCAGAAAACTGCTGAAGGCATCTCAGTACCTTTTGTCAAGGTCTGAAAGGTTGGACCCTCGCCAAAAATTTTTTACGGCATATCCTAGTGATGGGAATGACCCTTTAAACAGGGCAGCATAATGTGATGCCAGATCTGCTTTAAATACCATTGTCCTCGCATTCACTGCTGATCAGAGGTTAACGTGACTGATCAGCGCTGTTTCTGCACACGTGTACAAGCTCCGGCCTATACTTCTGATCAGTGATGTAGTCACATAGAATGATTGGACCCTGTGGAGAATGTAATGTGAGATAACAAGACCGCTGACAGATGCTCTTTAAGTTAGGGCTCATGCACACGACCGTTGTAGTTTTGCGGTCCGTTTTTCACAGATCCGTTGTTCCGTATCTGCATCCGTTCCGTTACGCCACAAAACATATCTGTATGGTTTCCGTATGCAATCCGTTTTTTGTGGATCACAAACGGAAACAGAAAATTTGTAATCATTACTGTAATGTACTGTAATGTTTGCAAACAGTAAACACATGGGCAAAGTGGGCATGGATCCGCAAAATACGGATGACAAACGGATGTGTTCCGTGTGCATTCCGTATTTTTTGCGGACCCTTTGACTTGAATGGAGCCACGGGCCGTGTATTGCGGACAATAGAACATGCACTACTTTTTTGCGGAACGGGCAAGCGGACATACGGAAACGTATTTTTGTTGTTTTGTTTTTGCGGACCCATTGAAGTGAATGGTTCCGCATGCGGTCCGCCCAAAAAAAATGGAACAGAAACAAAATACCTTCGTGTGCATGAGCCCTTACTCTGAGGACGCTACTCAAAAATGTCCCACCTCGATAGAGTGAGGAGTTAGGCTTTGTCTTGAACGTTTCCTTCCACGTCATCTCTTTCTCCTAGCCAACGCTCAAAAAGATTTTAACTGGAAAATTAAAACTTAAACTGAACTGATAAGAAGAGCAATAACTACTGAAAACCAGAAATGATGGGGCCATCTGACCATTTCATTGCTGGGCTACACAATAAGTTAATGAAAGAGAACGAGGTACAGTCTATGTGGAACATGTCTTTCTCAACAATGCAAAAAAAAAAAAAAAAAAAAAAAGGGGGAAAAACAAAAACCTGTCTGAACTTCCAGAAGTACTAGTGAGGGTATGAGAGGGACCTGTGTGACATATTAAGGCATTCGAACCAAGCATGGTCCAATCATGCACTAACACATCCCTACACAACCTTACAACCATGGTTCCGGACCTGATGTACTGGCTTATGCTTCCCCAATATATATATATAATATATATATACTTTATTATATTTATATATATTTTCGTTATATTTTTTTTTCTCATTTTCTTTTTTTTTTTCTTTTTAATTACTGCTCATCTCTAACGAAGTGCTGTGCTTTCAACTGCTGAGTACTGTGACCAGTGTCTGTTCCTGAATCCAGAGCCAAAGGGCTACTACAAGAAGCTCCCAACTCTCCTCTCTTCTTGGGGATGCAGCTAGGAAGATGTCTGAAGCAGTCTTAGGCTGCAAAGGCCTTGAATTCTGACACCGACTTTTCCTGTGGATGTCTCCTTCAGAAGCTCTTACTACTGAGGGTTCTTTAGGATGCGCCCATGTCTGAAGTCGTACACGTGCCGGCACAAGAATACTAGTTCTGGGTCGGTGCTGTCTGGAACCCTGCGATGTATAGGGGTGCAATACTCTTCTGAGGGAGGGACGATCAAAGCTTTCCTATTTGGACAGCCCTCCTTCTGACGCTTTACCAAGGCACAAAATCTATAAAAAAAAAGAAGCATCAGGACAGTCAGACACAGAAGAAGACATATGTAACATTCCCAGATCCCTTGTCACAAATTCACTAATCATTCTCCATAAAGATAAGGTTTCACCAACTTTCCGGACCTCCACCGTACATATACAGAGGAAGTCTGGTCTTTAAAGATGGCGCCTGCGTCATAATTGCCGGGTTTCTGCTGTTTTAAACCTGTCTGTGACCGGCGATAATGCCGATCGCAAACATTCACCACCTCAGATGCTGCGGTCAAATGTGACCACGGCATCTGGGAGTGTGAAAACCTGAAGCTGCACACTTCTCAGGTCAGGACGCCTTCCCCTGGCTAAGATCGGGTAAAGCGGCCTCTATCAGCAATAGGCACGAGCGTCTAGAAAACCTCCAGGCCGATTACTAGTATATTTCAATGCTGGCCTGCAGGTGGCAGCACTGCATTGGAATATACTGAATTCTGTATTCTGTGATGGATAGAAAGCCATTACAGAATACAAATGGCAATCGAATGATTGCATGTTACAGGCACCTAAAGTGACTTAAAAAGAGCAAAAAATAAGAAAGTTAAAAAATACGAATCAGAATTCCCTAGAATAAAAAATAAACAATAAAAAAAAGAAACATCATGGGCACCCTTACTATTCAGAATTTTTCCGTCACGTCACTTCCCAAAAAGAAAAATTGGATAAAAAGTGATTAAAATTTGTACATAGTCCAAAATGGTATCAACAAAAACTATGGATCGTCCCACAAAAAATGAACCCTCATCCAGCTCCGCAGGCATAACTATATAAAAAAAAAAAGTTATGGGGGTCAGAATATGGCAAAGAAAACTGAAAAAAATAAATGTGGTAACCTTGTAACCGTACTGACCCAGAAAATGAAGGGCACAGGTCAGTTATACCGCACAGGGAATGCTGTAAAAATAAAACCCATAAAACTGAGGCGGAATTGGATATTTTTTCCAATTCCACTCCATTTGGGTTTTTTTTCTTTTTCCAGCTTCCCACTACACTGTACGCAAAGGTACAACTTGTCCTGCAACGAACAAGCCCTCATACGGCTATGTGAACGGAAAAATAAAAAAACTATGGCTCCGGGAAGACAGGGAGTAAAAAACGAGAATGCAGAAAAGGAAATCACAGGGTTCCAAACTGGGTTCCATCTCTCATGACTTGTCTATTCTAGTAAATACTTCCCCATAAAAAACCAACCATTCTTGAAACATTTTTTCTTAAAAGTCTACATTGTTGTTCCTCTGTTATCCCTTTTGGAAATGGTGTTACCATTTCCCTTATCAAAGGGGCGTGTCAGTACTGAGTGTCATAATACAAAGGGACACGGCCTCAACTGGAAACACCCAGGAAATGTATTTATAAATTTGTAGGAGGAATAACAGAGGGACTGCACAATGCAGAATTGTAAGAAAAGAATGTCAAAATATTTCACGAAGAAGACAAGTATTTATTAATATAAACATTTAACATGAAACTGATAACCAGCTGATCGGCACGTGGAAGTCAGTCCTTTACCCGCACATGGTTGTGTGTGGGGCGCGCAAGAACTGTACTCATTCTAACATATTTATCAAGGTTTTTAAATGAATCGGATATGCTACATTTTTGATAATGCAGTTTGGCAAGTAACACAGAAATCCCAGGGGCAACGCATGGAGAAATATACGGTACAAGACTGCCACCTACCTGCAGTACTCTGCAAATGTCAGGACATAGCACTTTTCCTCGATACACGCAATACTGTTCTCATCTTGATGACGGGATGCAAATATCTCATTCTGCAAGGAGTCATGAAGATGGTTGAATTGTGAAACGTACAAAAACTGCATTGTAACTGATACATGAAGAGAATATGCATCCAAACCCATAATCATCCCTGCAGGACGTTGGGTGACGGATTCCAAATTGTACCTGTGGATTTGTGCAGCTTACAGTACAGAGAAAGTGGATGGGATTTTACACTCAACCACAGGCTGTGTAGGAGCGCGGTTAAATCCCCTGCTGCAGATTTTCTCCACGTTCAATGCAGCATGGGTAAAATCTGCAGCACAGGATTTTCAGCAAATTCTGCCATGTCCAGTCATACCCTTAAAGGCGGGTTGTACAAGTATTAAAGGGGAGTGTGGATTTGACAAACCCTCCCACTTGGCCGGACCTGGCGCTAGTTCTCTGCTCCTTCTCCTCCCAGCCTGCGCTCCCTATGACACCAATGATTGGAAGGCTATGCTGTAGCTGATAAACACTAAGATCTTTTAATTCTGCTGGCAAAAAAAAGTTGAATTGCACATTTTTCACATGTGGATCTCTCTGAAATGAATTGCAAAATGTTTTGTTTTGTTAGAAACCAGATTTTTTGGGGAAAATTCTGGATGAATTCCAAATTGATACAATTGTTTTGCTTATCTCTAGTATCTACATTTATACATACCTCCTTGTGCTTTCCCTCTTTTTTCCCACTAAGTTTTTGGTGCTAGCCTCAAACTGTTTAGTCGGTGCTTTTTCATAATAAGATGTGGCATCAGATAGGCTTAGGAAAGTTGATTTGAATATTTTTCTCAGAAACTCCCTGCTACAATACCCTGCACCCGTCATACTAGGTGCTCTCTGTAATGAGGAAGAGGAGCCTCCAGACAACGCATATATGGTACATTGCCCAGAAACCCAGGCCTATTATGCAAAATAACTATGGAGCCCCAGTTATGGGTCTTCAACACAGTGAAAGCCAGATATCCCTCAAAGGAAGGAAAACCAAGCAAAGGGGTGTCTCCATTACAGAGATCACCAGATCCACCATATTAAGTGGCCCCTATGTCAAGATCCCGCTCTCTTACAAGCCTTAAGGATGTGACGGGGAAAACCTAAGCCAGTTCTCATCCACATTCCCTTCCTTTGAGGGATATCTGGCTTTCATTGTGTTGTAGACCCAATACTGGGGCTCCACATTTATTTTGCATATTACTGTTTCCCAGGGAGTTTGCACTTTGGATTGCTGTGCTGAGGCTCTTAGATGAGGCTCTGCAGTGTTTTCTGTAACTGGTCTCCCTGAGATCAGCTATTGTTTTTTTAGGGTGGCATTTTACGCTTTCTCTATCACCCACATATCACAAAAGCCTCAGATTCATTCGGGGGATGGATTTTGTGAAATTCATAACGAATCCTGTTAGTTTAGAATCGATTTGCTCATCCAAGACTTGCCACTGACCTGGTGCATACTGGGATTTCGTCCTCCCTGAGTGTGCTCTGGCCGGTAGTACCAGAAGAGACTCATCATCAGCTCACCTATATGAAAACGGAGGGACATTTTCATCACATTGCACCGTAATGATTGCAGATTATGCTGTACTGCCAAAATATGTCATATATTAGCACTTTTGGGGGCATTTTTTTCATTATTATTGCATTCTACTTATCTTGGGCTAAAAATAATGTTTCCAATTGGTCTTCGTTACACATATTCAACCGTTTTCCTTATTCCACCTTCAGTCACTGCATCTGCCGGCATCGCTGTTTATAGCTGACCGCGACACAGACGAGGTTTGCGGCGGGTAAGGGAGCCCATCGAGTCCCCGCTCTGCTGTGGCGGCGACCCAATGGGTGACAAGGCAGCCCGATGCTGTGCACAGGCTGCTAAATGCCTTGCACGGCATCGAGGAGGGCGAGGAGATCGGGCCCCAGGCAACCTGTAAGTGTATTACTCAGTGTAGTACACTAACAGGCAATGCATTACAATTCAGATGTATTGTAATGCATTGCAGAGCGGATCAGACCCCCAAAAGTTGAAGTCCCAGAGTGGGACAGAAATAATGTTTTAAAAAAAAGTAAAAAAAAGTGTTTTTAATAAAAACAAATAAAGTTTCAAGTATAAAAAATAAATAAAAATGCCCCTTTCCCCAGATTTTATAATAAAAAAAATAAAAATAGAAAAAAAAGGAAAAACACACAAATTAGGCATCACCACGTCCGTAACAACCGGCTCTATAAAAATATCACATGACCTAACCCCTCAGAGGAACACCGTAAAATTTTTAAAATAAATGAAAAACTGTGCCAAAACATATAAAAACATAAATATAGAGCAATTAAAAATCATTTGTACCCCAAAATAGTACTAATAAAATTGGCACCTTATCCCTAGTTTCCAAAATGGGGTCAGTGACAGAAAAGAGACAGAAAAACCACAGGCTGCCTCAAACTGCGGCCCTCCAGCTGTTGTAAAACTACAACTCCCACAATGCCCTGCTGAAGGCTGATACCTGTAGGCTGTTTGGGCATTCTGCGAGTTGTAGTTTTGCAACAGCTGGAGGGCCGCAGTTTGAGGATGCCTGTTCTAGAGAATCTCAGCTCTGAACAGAAAAAGGGGCTCCATATTTTTAATAAAGACCAATTAAAAAAATGAATTTTAGCTCAAAATGAGTACAATGCAATGATTAAAAAACTGTCCTCAAAGGTGAACATAGCCTTTAAAGAGGACCTGCCACCTTTCCTGACATGTCTGTTTTAGGGACTACTTGCATTCCCTGTGTGATACCAATTCAGAAGCATTTATGTTGTGCCATTCCAGTATTATTCCTGCTAGAAGTTTACAAATAAATTGCCAGCAGTCTGCAATAAAGGTTACCAGTAGCGGGTTTGGTCTGACTGTCCAACCAGTGCTGCTGGCGTCAGACTGTCAGGGACATCCCCCATTGGTGACACCCGTCTGTACCTTTATTGCAAGTTGCTGGCAATTCATTCATAACTTGAAGAAGCAGAACTTGGAGAAGCAGAAAGAACAGTCTGCAGAATCAGTGAAAACTGAAAGCTGTAGAAACGGATGGAAATTTTTAATAAAGACAAATTGGAAAAATAATTTTTAACCCAAGATTAATAGCATGCAATAATAAAAATGTCCAATTTAAGAACGGGAAATAAGTTCTTTGGTACCAGTAGTGGGCTCCTCCCAGAGAGCCGATATTTTGGCCACATATGGCATGGATTTTTTCCTGGGACCAGATTTAAGAAGGACAGTATCGCGGACTCGGATGATTTCTCCATTCCGCTCCACGGCTTGGTAACTCCTTCGGAGAGCAGGTTCAGGTTCGTTCTGTGGGGGAAAGAAACAGCATTTGTAAAAAAGCCTTATAACTTGAAAATGTAAGTTCTAGAACTTGTGGTTGGACTGAGAATGGACTGACAGACTGTGAAGACATATGGACACCATAAGGCAGGGTTCACACCTGCGCGTCCCGCTTCGCGCGTACGACGCTCTAGCTTTACTTTTATTTCGCATCGTGAAAATGAAAGTAAAAATCGCGCGCCATGCGCGTGTTTGCGCTATATATCCCTATGGGGGACGCGCGACAATACGCCCCAAAGTAGCTCCTGTACTTCTTTGGGCGTAGGGCGTTTTACAGCGCGTTCGTACGCGCTGTAAAACGCTCAGGTGAGAACCATGCCCATAGGGAAACATGAGTAGGAACGCGCTGTAAAACGCTCAAGTCTGAACCCAGCCTAAAGCCATAGCTGCCATGAATATGCCGGAGAAGACAGCACCTACAAAGATTTTGCATTATAAAAGATCGAACATCAATTTCAATGTGACCCATGTAATGCCTCATCACCCCTGTGGTGGTGCTACAGAGAAACTGAACACCTAGTTCCCCGCCAGATTTCAGCTAATCACTGGCGGTTCCTAAAGTAGGACCCCTGAAATCAGCTATGGTGCTATGAACCCTGTAGATATATTACCAAATAATCAGCACAAATCAGAAGTTTGTAGGCAATATTCATGATATTTGACCGTCTATTACTAAAACATTGTGAGTGCATTATGAAGATGGATGATGGACACTTACCACAACATAAACTGCCTTCTCACACGCTGTTCCCAAAGGCATCCAGCCATTGGTAGCTCTTCTTCTACTGATTCTTTGTTGCTTAGGATGACTGTGACCTTTGCTTGTCTTGCTGTCTGCTGCGTGGACACACTCCGGCGCGTTCCGCACTCCTGACTTAGAGCCACTTGGGGGCTTCGAGCTCTGTGGGCATTCCCGTGCAGTTTTCAGCATGGCCATTGTCTGAGGTTCTGAGTTGGGTGTCTGTAGGTAGGGGACAGGCTCAGCAGCAGGTGGGACACTTGGAACTGGGCATCCTGAGAGTGGGTGAGCAGGAGACACGGGGTGACCTGCTGTGGGAATTGTTAAACTCAGCTGGTCGAGTGATTTGTATCCATCTGAGAAGAAGGAGAGCATATACAGCGTTTAATAGAAAGCAATATCTCTAGTTCTACATGTCGGTGTAATACTAGCCTCTACAGGGGCTTGTCCAGCACCCAAGCCCATTTTGATATACCCTATTAGGGAATTCTGAATTAATTGAGAGGAACATGGTGGAGAACAGTTACAAAGAGCTACTGTCCTGTGTTGCATGAACAACCGATTTACTTGAATGGCCACGGTGTAATGCCTCATGTCTCCTGTGGTGGCGCTGCAGGGAAACCAAACACTGCCAAATTTCTCAACAGATTACAGCTGATTGCAGGTCCTCCCAGCAGAGGGACACTTTGCCATTAGCCTATTGGCAAGGGACTATCAAGAAGGAATTGTGGACTGTGAATATCCACATCACAATGACTATTTGACATCTATAAATGTCTGAAAGATGCAGGTACTACTTCTGGCACCTACGGCCATCAGTGAGGCAGCCACTACATCCAGAAGGTGGAGGATAAATGGAAAGGTGGCCACCATTCTGCCAATATTAATTCAATATGTGTGGCTTATTCACCACAGGAGGGAAAGTTCTGCAATGCATTGCTTATTTTACCCTGCACCAAAAATACTGTATTTTTCAGACTATAAGATGCACTTTTCCCCCCAAAAGTAAGGGAAAATGGCAGTGCGTCTTATATCTGGACTTCTCCAAAGCATTTGACACCGTACCTCATAAAAGGTTAGTATATAAAATGAGGATGCTCGGACTGGGAGAAAATGTCTGTATGTGGGTAAGTAACTGGCTGAGTGACAGAAAACAGAGGGTGGTTATTAATGGTAGATACTCAGATTGGGTCACTGTCACTAGTGGGGTACCTCAGGGGTCAGTATTGGGCCCTATTCTCTTCAATATATTTATTATGATCTTGTAGAAGGCCTGCACAGTAAAATATCTATTTTTGCAGATGACACTAAACTGTGTAAAGTAATTAACACTGAAGAGGACAGTTTTCTGCTACAGAGGGATCTGGATAGATTGGAGGCTTGGGCAGAGAAGTGGCAGATGAGGTTTAACACTGACAAATGTAAGGTTATGCACATGGGAAGGAATAATGCAAGTCACCCGTACATACTAAATGGTAAAACACTCGGTAACACTGACATGGAAAAGGATCTAGGAATTTTAATAAACAGCAAATTAAGCTGCAAAAACCAGTGTCAGGCAGCTGCTGCCAAGGCCAATAAGATAATGGGTTGCATCAAAAGGGGCATAGATGCCCGTGATGAGAACATAGTCCTACCACTTTACAAATCACTAGTCAGACCAGACATGGAGTACTGTGTACAGTTCTGGGCTCCTGTGTACAAGACAGACATAGCAGAGCTGGAGAGGGTTCAGAGAACGACAACTAAAGTAATAACTGGAATGGGGCAACTACAGTACCCTGAAAGGTTATCAAAATTAGGGTTATTTACTTTAGAAAAAAGACGACTGAGGGGAGATCTAATAACTATGTATAAATATATCAGGGGTCAGTACAGAGATCTCTCCCATCATCTATTTATCCCCAGGACTGTGACTGTGACGAGGGGACATCCTCTGCGTCTGGAGGAAAGAAGGTTTGTACACAAACATAGAAGAGGATTCTTTACGGTAAGAGCAGTGAGACTATGGAACTCTCTGCCTGAGGAGGTGGTGATGGTGAGTACAATAAAAGAATTCAAGAGGGGCCTGGATGTATTTCTGGAGTGTAATAATATTACAGGCTACAGCTACTAGAGAGGGGTCGTTGATCCAGGGAGTTATTCTGATTGCCTGATTGGAGTCGGGAAGGAATTTTTTTCCCCTTAAGTGAGGAAAATTGGCTTCTGCCTCACAGGGTTTTTTTTGCCTTCCTCTGGATCAACTTGTAGGAAACAGGCCGAACTGGATGGACAAATGTCTTTTTTCGGTCTTATATACTATGTTACTAATGTGTGCTTCCATTAAGGCATCCAGAGGGTGGGGGGAGTGGTGAGTGAAGCACTGCGCTGGCTCTACTCACCCTCCCTGGTCTTCTTCCGGCCCCGCTCTGCACGGTGTCCTGACTGCATACAGTGTGAGGACATAGTGCACATAGGCGCTCAATATGACCTGATGCTGTGCGACATGAGGGAGCGGCGAGTCCTGAATCTGATCTGGAGTCTGATCTGAGGTCTGATCTGAGGCTGATGGAGGTCTGATCTGATGGGGGTCTGATCTGTGGCTTATGGAGGCAGGGGCGTCTGCTGGAAGTTGGGGAGTTTGAGGATCTGAGGCTAATGGAGCTTAGGGGTCTGATGAAATTTTTATTTTTCTCCTCTAAATCCTAGGAGCATCGTTTAGTCCAGTGCGTCTTATAGTCCAAAAAACACGGAAAATTAACCATGTATACTATATAAATGAACCAAATGCACCAATGGATTCGGTTGTCATATTTATCATTGCCTCCACACCAGTTTTCTGGCATAAAAATAAAATGACAAACCTCATGTTCGTGACTTTTTAAATGCAAATTTGCCTAAATCAAGGGGCAAGTGACATCTCTACGCTACCCTTGGCACTCAAAAATGTCTGATTCAGTAGTCTAATTAAAGGGGTTCTGCACTTTGTTTGAACTGATGATCTATCCTCTGGATAGATCATCAGCATCTGATCGGCGGGAGTCCGACACCGTGGACCCCCGCCGATCAGCTGTTTGAGAAGGAAGCGGCGTTCCTGGAGCGCCACGGCCTTCTCACTGTTTACCTGTTTACGCTGGCCCAGTGACGCCACGACTTGTATCACTGGCCTGGGCGCGTCTAAACTCAATTCAAGTGAACAGAGCTCAGCCGCGCCCAGGCCAGTGATACAAGTCGTGGCGTCACTGGGCCATCAGGAAACAGTGAGAAGGCCGCGGCGCTGGAGCGCCGCTGCCTTCTCCAACAGCTCATCAGCGGGGTCCTGGGTGTCGGACTCCCGCCGATCAGATGCTGATGATCTATCCAGAGGATAGATCATCAGTTTAAACAAACAAAGTGCAGAATCCCAGCTACAGATATTTTAAGAAATCTCATCCACATGCTTGAAGACTGCGGTGCGGTGCGGCATGATTTGGGGTGGATTTTGTTGCTGCAGATTTACATGTGGACGGATTTTCGCTATGTAACAGCACAGATAACACAGTGATAACTCGGAGTACAGATAATGTAGTAGATGTCACCTGCAGTCCCATGTAACACCACAGATACTGTAGTAGATGCTCATGCTACTTGACTCTAAACTGTCAGAGGGGAGTCCCTATCCCCTACCACCCATACACTTACTTTCGGGGAGGGGGCTTTGGGTTTGACAGCAGAGTCCTGGATGGGGTATTTTGGTACCCAGCTCCTCAGCTGCACACCGGCCCCTCACAGTCAGCCCATGTGGTGTGCTGTGCTAAAGACACGACATCCTAGAGGCTCAGCCAATCAGTGTTGGGCTTAATTTTGAGTCTAAGTTTATTTTTAGGTCTTCACTCTCTGTCACTCACTTCAGTCGCCTCTGCTGGACCAGCCCAATCCTGACCGGCGCTGCGGCAGTCTCAAACAGCTGACTGGTGAGCAAACTGAGAAACGCCAATCCAGGAGACCACTAGAGACGTCTCTGAAGAATGGAGGGTTCATTGAGCATTTGCCACAGAGCCCAGGGGACTTCATGTTGAGGAATACCTCTGCGTACATTTGGCATCGCCGTGCATGACCGCTTTTCTTGGTCAAGAGCCTAAGAACATCCACATAGTATGTTTAACCAAGGGTTTCCTGGTCATCTAGCATGGTCTGTAGAGGGTCAAGACTGCTGCCCGATTCCATTTAAAGTGACGCACGTGGCGCTTAAACCTCGGCGACTGGGTCAGTGTGTTCCAGAGAACTACTGGAGGGGGATCTTTCTATTATCACATCATATGAAATAGATGCAAATAATGATACACCAGAAATGTCTTAATTGATAAGTGATGTAAAAGGTATTAAATCCAGTATTGGTCAGCGAAAGTTTTCTAATTACATTTGCTTTTCATAGTTGGAGCTGTAGTTTTTTTGAAGGTGACAGCAGGAAGTTCAATTCACCGTTGAACCAGCTTACCAGAATTGGAGCTAGGTCTACTGGAGTAGAGAAGGTCCTGCTGGAACTACCGGGGGAACGTCTTATTGTGATCACTCTGGGAAATGGAGAAGCAATGCTATGACTATTGGTGGAGCGTGAAGAAGACCTTATTGTGTCCTTTGGGAGAAAGTCTTGCAGTGACTAATGCTGAAAAGAGGGCATTCGGTATCTGTAGATGTTGCCTGTCCAATATTTACACTTACCAGTACGTAAACGCCACAATCCGTTCATATGGCGACATATGAGCATTTGGTGTACGGATGGAAATATACTGATGTTTAGTGAGACTCAAAGATTTCCAGACCTCCAATCAATCATCACTTGATCACTTTTAATCAGTCAAGTCAAATGAATGAATTAGGATGAGGGTTGGACCTCTGGGCCGGTGATATAGCACAGCAGGTGGTTGGTTTCCCTTGTAGTTCCAATAGAAAACTGCTAAGTAAAACTACTAATAAAGTGTGAATGTCTCCAGAGGTCTTTTACAGTAAGAAAAAGTACGACGTACAAAGACACGTACAAAATAAATCATTCCCATTCACCCAGAAGAGCCTTTGTGGGGTTAGACACTGATGGAGGAGACGAGGGCCTGGCTCGCAATCTCCGTTCCAGTTCATTGGATGGGGTTGAGGTCAGGGCTCTGTGTGGACCAGTCAAGTTCTTCCACACCAGCCACCCAACCATGCCTATAGGGACCTGGCGTAATGCACTGGGACATGGTCATGCTGGAATACAAAATGGGCCCTCCCCAAAGTGTTCCACAAAGCTGGAATCATACAATTGTCCACAATAAGAAAAGTTCCAGCACTCCAATTACGGGTGTAATTATGCTGGAAAAACTTATCCTTGTATGTTGATTACGTCCACCGAAAATAAAGGATGCCAAGGCTTTTTAACTGAATTCATTGGAGTGCTGGAACTTTTCTTTTTCTGCTACTTCGAAGGATCTCCTGGATCTATCCGTGCATCCTGGGAGAAGGACATTCATGTACAGGTGAGCTGGACAATCACACTTCTTCTAATTGTCCACAATGTCTTGGTGTTCAGAAGAACTAAGATTTCCCTTAACTGGAGCTAAGGGGCATAGGCCAACCCCTGAAAAACACCCGACAGCACACGGTGTGCTGTCCGCATCTTTTGCAGCCCCATTGAAATGAATGGGTCCACAACTGTTCTGCAAAATTGGGGAATTGGAGCAGACCCAAAACTACGGATGTGTGAATAGACCCTAAGTGTCCTCCTCCCGCCCCTCACATGTCCTGATACCCCTGTAATGTGCCCTCTGCTGGCAGGAAGCTGCATTCACACAACCTATCTGTTTTATGTGGGTTCCTGCATATGTCACCTCAGAAGTAGCACACAACAACATCCATCAAGCAGTGTCCATAAGTCGGTGACCTCTTCGGGCTCCATGTGTTCTGAATAATAACGGGCATGGACCAAACTCTGGTAGACAGAGCAGTTACCACGCCTAGACTTATTCCCCTTGAATACTCTGGTCACACCCATTGTAATCTGCACTTCAGTCACTTTCCCAAGACAGGGGCAGGCAGAAGGTGAGCTTTATAGCTCATCATACATGGTCTTTTAACGTTAGCACTTCAGACCCTCCACCTACGTTCATATATTTTGGAGGATTCCCAGATCATCCATTCTCCGTCTGCATTACACCTACCATCCACAAGTATCTGCTTATCGGTACCACTTGCAGCTTAGCTCCCACCCTTCCTATCTGAGGAAATTTCCACATGAACATTGACTACCCAGTTATCTGATCTGACTGAAGGTTCCTCTCCTCAATCTAATTCCTTGGAAGTTCCCATTTTAGTTGATTTCGCATGAGTAACTTCTGTTTCTAACTTCATTATCTCTAGGTTCTCAAATTAGAAACTTCTCAACGTGCTATCCCCCTCCCCCTCTCCCACCACATCCAGGGACATCTACTTTCACAGGCAACTTCTTCAACGCGAGATGACCTTTTACTATGAATGTTCCTTTCATGGCATCTTCTTCTGATGGCTGGGATTTGTAGGATCAGCCTGCCCATGATGCAGTACAACTTCTCAGTGGATGACGGTTCTTAGGCTCCTGGTGGATATATGCTATCTCTGGGGCCACATTTCTAACATACCATTGCTGACTGACCAAGGTTTTCTCCCAGAATGGCAACTCTCACGTATCTTCTATCTGGGCTTCAGAGTAGATGACCAAATTCCATGTGCCCATTTACAACCACATGTGGGGAGTTTCTGTAAACTTCAGATTTAGGGCTTGTTCACACGGCCGTTGTGTGCCTGTGGCTGTACTGCGGCCCGCATATGGTGGGTCTGCAATACACGGGCACCGGCTGTGTGCACCCCGCATCACGGATGCGGAACCATTCACTTGAATTGGTCCGCAATCATGAAGGAACGAAAGCACGGATAGGAACCCCACAGAAGCACTGCGGACGGATCACGGACCCATTCAAACTGCGGTCCCCAATGCACGGACCAGCCGCACAACGGCCGTGTGAACAAGCCCTTAGGGTGATAAATATTCGGGGTTGATTTGCTGTTAACCGTTGATATGTTACAGGAAAAATGCATTTAAATGGAGAAATGTGCAAAAAAAAAAAAGGGACATTTCTTTATTTAATTCTTTTGGAACACCTAAAGGCTTAAAGGGGTTGTTACAAGACACCAACTAATGTATTGGGATTGTCCATATTGTCTCCTTTGCTGACTGGATTTATTCTGCTCGTTTCCTTGGTTCCAACCACCCTGCACTGCAGCAGCGGCCGTCGTAGGAAAAAGCACCAGTCTATGTACGCTACCTCAGCCCCAGCCACCAGAGAGGCCGGTGCTTTTTCCTATATTGTGCAAGCACAGCCACCACTGATGGATTGCAGGGTGGTCTGTAACCATGGAAACGAGCCGTGTATAATGTGATGGAAAAATGAATCCAGCCAGCAAAGGAAGCAATATGGACAATCACAATACATTAGTAAGTGCCTTGTATTAACTTTATCTACATGATAAATGCCACTTGCTGAAGTGAGAGGACCCCTTTAACAAAGTCTGTAAAACCAGTTTTAAATAATATGAGGGATATAGTTTCTAAAATGGGGTCATTTATGTGTGGTTTCAATTATGTAAGCCCCTCAAAGTGACTTCAAAACAGAATTGATCCTTAACCGCTACAGGACCGCCTAACGCAGGGATGCGTCCTGCGGGCGGCCCTGTAGCTCTGATACGACGCATCGGCGCGTCATCTCGCGAGAGGCGAGATTTCCTGCATTCACAGGGAAGCGCGGCACAGCAGTTCGGCTACAGCCTGCCAGCGATGATCCATCGCTGGCAGGCTGTAGATGCGAATAAAATCGCATCAAACTGCTATATCAGACGCTGTTTTATGAACAGCGTCTGATATAGCTGCTACCTGGTCCTCTGGTGGTCCCATTTGCTGGGATCGACCACCAGAGGACCAGGTAACACAGTAAAGTTGCACCAAACACTACACTAACCCCCTCCCCACCCCCTCACCTATTAACCCCTTGATCACCCCATCTAGACCCCCTGATCACCCCCCTGTCATTGATCACACCCCTTGTAAGGCTCCATTCAGACGTCCATATGCGTTTTGCGGATCCGTGGATTCACGGATCCGCGGATCCGATCCGCAGATCCTCAAAACATGGACACCGGCAATGTGCTTTCCGCATTTTGCAGATCCGCACATTGCCAGAACTATATAGAAAATGCTTTTTCTTGTCCGCAGTTGCGAACAAGAATAGGACATGTTCTATATTTTTGCAGAACGGAAGTGCAGACCCGGAAGCGCGGATCCGTAATTCCGGATCCGAGCGGGACAAAGTCTGTCCCCATAGAAATGAATGGGTCCGCAATTCCGTTCCGCAAACAGAATTTCGGACGTGTGAATGGGGCATAAGGGCCCCCTTTTACCGCCAGTTAGCTAGCTACTTGTTAGGTAGCTAGCTCCCAGCCCACCGCACCGCAGTCACTGATATTGGCAGAGATTTTTTCATCCACATTGACCGATGCGAATGAAAAAATCTGTGCCGTTCATTTTTTTTTTTTCTTCAGCCCAGAGGCTGAACGGAAAAAAAAATCTCATTACCCGTATGCTCAATATACGGAGAATCGCAGAAACTCCTAATGCTGGCCATACGTGTAATGATTGCGGAGACCCTCAAATGCCAGGGAAGTACAAAAACCTCACATGTGACCCCATTTTAGAAAGAAGACACCCCAAGGTATTCCGTGAGGGGTATAGTGAGTTCATGTAAAATTTTATTTTATGTCACAAGTTAGTGGAATATGAGACTGTAAAAAAAAAACAAAAAAAAAACAATTTCCGCTAACTTGTGCCAAATTTTTTTTTCTGTGAACTCACCATACCCCTCACAGAATACCTTGGGGTGTCTTCATTCCAAAATGGGGTCACATGTGGGGTATTTATACTGCCCTGGCATTTTAGGGGTGCTAAAGCGTGAGAATCCAAATGCGTAAAAATGCCCTGTGAAATACTAAAGGTACTCATGGGAATTTGGGCTCCTTTGCGCATCTTGGCTGCAAAAAAGTGTCACTCATGTGGTATCGCCGTACTCAGGAGAAGTAGGGCAATGTGTTTTGGGGTGTATTTTTACATATACCCATGCTGGGTGTGAGAAATATCGCTGTAAACGACAACTTTTTAAATTTTTTTATTCAAAGTTGTTAATTTACAGAGATATTTCTCTCACCCAACATGGGTATATGTAAAAATACACCCCAAAACACATTGCCCTACTTCTCCTGAGTACGGCGATGCCACATGTGTGACACTTTTTGCAGCCAAGATGCGTAAGAGGCCCTAAATCCAACGAGTACCTTTTAGGAGGGCATTTTACGCATTTTCTTCTCACGCTTTAGGGCCCCTAAATGCCAGGGCAGTATAAATACCCCACATGTGACCCCATTTTGGAAAGAAGACACCCCAAGGTATTCGCTGAGGAGCATAATGAGTCCATGAAAAATTAAACTTTTTGTCAAAAGTTAGCGGAAACGGAGACTTTGTGAGAAAAACAATAAAAATCAATTTCCACTAACTTGTGCCAAAAAAAATCTTCTATGAACTCGCCATGCCCCTCATGGAATACCTTGGGGTGTCTTCTTTCCAAAATGGGGTCACATGTGGGGTATTTATACTGCCCTGGCATTTTAGGGGCCCTAAAGCGTGAGAAGAAAAATGCGTAAAAATGCCCTCCTAAAAGGTACTCATTGGAATTTGGGCCCCTTTGCGCATCTTGGCTGCGAAAAGTGTGCACTCATGTGGTATCGCCGTACTCAGGAGAAGTAGGGCAATGTGTTTTGGGGTGTATTTTTACATATACCCATACTGGGTGAGAGAAATATCTCTGTAAATTGACAACTTTGAATAAAAAAATTTAAAAAGTTGTCGTTTACAGCGATATTTCTCACACGCAGCATGAGTATATGTAAAAATACACCCCAAACCACATTGCCCTACTTCTCCTGAGTACGGTGATACCACATGTGTGACACTTTTGCAGCCTGAGTGCAAAGGGGCCTAAACCAATGAGTACCTTTAAATTTCTAGCCATTTTATGCATTTGGATCTCACACTTTAGGGCCCTAAATGCCAGGTAGTATAAATACCCCACATGTGACCCATTTTGAAGAAGACACTAAGGTATTCCGTGAGGACATGGTGAGTCCACAGAATTTTTTTGGCACAAGTTAGCGAATTTTTTTTTTTTTTTTTTTTTACAAAGTCTCATATTCCACTAACTTGTGACAAAAAATAAAATTTTACATGAACTCACCATACCCCTCACAGAATACCTTGGGGTGTCTTCTTTCTAAAATGGGGTCACTGTGGGTATTTATACTGCCCTGGCATTTTAGGGGGCCCTAAAGCATGAGAAGAAGTCTGGAATCCAAATGCGTAAAAATGTCCTGTGAAATCCTAAAGGTACTCATTGGAATTTGGGCCTTTGCGACCCAGGCTGCAAAAAGTGTCACACATGTGGTATCGCCGTACTCAGGAGAAGTAGGGCATGTGTTTTAGGGTGTATTTTTATATATACCCATGCTTTGTGTGAAAAATATCTCTGTAAACGACAACTTTTAAAAAATTTTATACAAAGTTGACAATTTACAGAGATATTTCTCTCACCCAACATGGGTATATGTAAAAATACACCCCAAAACACATTGCCCTACTTCTCCTTAGTACGGCGATACCACATGAGTGACACTTTTTTGCAGCCTGAGTGCAAAGGCCCAAATTCCAACGAGTACCTTTAGGTTTTACATGGCGGCTCACAATTTAGCCCCGCCCAGAATGCCAGAACAGTAAACACACCCCACAAATGACCCCATTTCGGAAAGTAGACACCCCAAGGTATTCACTGAGGGGCATAGTGAGTCCGTCTGAGATTTTTTTTTTTTTTTGCCAGAAGAAGTTATCAGAAATTGAAACTTTTTTTTTTTTTTTTTTCTCAGAAAGTGTCATTTTCCGCTAACTTGTGAAAAAAATGAAATGATACATGAACTCACCATGCCCCTCCATGAATACTTTGGGGTGTCTTCTTTCTAAAATGGTGTGATTTGGGGGTATTTATACTATCCTGGCATTCTAGCACCTGAAGAAACATGACAGGTGCTCAGAAAGTCAGAGCTGCTTCAAAATGCCGAAATTCACTTTTTGCACCATAGTTTGTAAACGCTATAACTTTTACCCAAACCAATAAATATACACTTATTGGATTTTTTTATCAAAGACATGTAGAACAATAAATTTAGAGAAAAATTTATATAGAAATGTAGTTTTTTTTGAAAAATTTTACAACAGAAAGTGAAAAATGTCATTTTTTTGCAAAAATTTCGGTAATTTTTGATTAATAGCAAAAAAAGTAAAAATGTCAGCAGCAATGAAATGCCACCAAATGAAAGCTCTATTAGTGAGAAGAAAAGGAGGTAAAATTCATTTGGGTGGTAAGTTGCATGACGGAGCAATAAACGGTGAAAGTAGTGTAGTGCAGAATTGTAAAAAGTGGCCTGGTCATTAAGGGTGTTTAAGCTAGAGGGGCTGAGGTGGTTAAAAAGGTCAGTTTTGGAAATTTTCTTTAAAAAATGCTTAAAAAATTCTAAGCCTTATAATGCTCGACAAAGTGGACATATGGCAAATGTTAACTATCTTACGGGGTATCACTAGCTGCCTCAAAAGCAGAGACATCCAAATTTAGAAAATAGCTAATTTTCCCAAATTTTCTGCAAAACAAATTTTTTTTTTTGGGGGGTTATGAGTAAATGTAACTACATTTACCACTGACATGAAGTACAGTGTGTTATGAGAAAACAGTCTCAGAGTCGGTTGGAGAAGTAAAAGCGTTCTAAAGTTATTACCACTCAAAGTGACACATGTCAGATTTGCAGGAAGGTGAAGAATGACTGTCAGGAAGGGGTTAATAACTAATCACTGCTCCATGTGAACAGTGGCATAGTAGGTTCAATAATTCAGCAACAAGTACAATTATGCCATGAGTAAGGGTGATTTGTTACGGATCAGGCGGATAGCTTCATGAGGGATCGGTCATGCCAAACTAATTTAATCAGCTTCTATGAGGAGGTAAGTTCTAGACTTGACAGCGGCGAATCAATGGATGTCGTATATCTGGACTTCTCCAAAGCATTTGACACTGTACCTCATAAAAGGTTAGTATATAAAATGAGGATGCTCGGACTGGGAGAAAATGTCTGTAAGTGGGTAACTGGCTGAGTGATAGAAAACAGAGGGTGGTTATTAACGGTAGATACTCAGATTGGGTCACTGTCACTAGTGGGGTACCTCAGGGGTCAGTATTGGGCCCTATTCTCTTCAATATATTTATTAATGATCTTATAGAAGGCCTGCACAGTAAAATATCTATTTTTTTAGATGACACTAAACTGTGTAAAGTAATTAACACTAAAGAGGACAGTTTTCTGCTACAGAGGGATCTGGATAAATTGGAGGCTTGGGCAGAAAAATGGCAGATGAGGTTTAACACTGACAAATGTAAAGTTATGCACATGGGAAGGAATAATGCAAGTCACCTGTACATACTAAATGGTAAAACACTCGGTAACACTGACATGGAAAAGGATATAGGAATTTAATAAACAGCAAATTAAGGCCCCTTTCACACTAGCGTTTTTGCTTTCCGTCCTAGAGTTCCGTCCTCGGGGCTCTAGGACGGAAAGATACTGATCAGGATTATCCCCATGCATCCTGAATGGAGAGAAATCCGTTCAGGATGCATCAGGATGTCTTCCGTTCAGTATGTGAACGTTTTTTGGACGTTGACAAAAGCGCAGCATGCTGCGGATTTGTCTCCGTCCAAAAATCCGGAACACTTGCCGTAACGCCGGATCCGGAATTAATGCCCATTGAAGTGCATTAATCCGGATCCGGCCTTAAGCTAAACGTCGTTTCAGGGCATCGCCGGATCCGACGTTTAGCTTTTTCTCAATTGTTACCATGGCAGCCAGGATGCTAAAGTCCTGGTTGCCATGGTAAAATGTAGTGGGGAGCGGGGGAGCAGTATACTTACCATCCGCACGGCTCCCGGGGTGCTCCAGAGTGACGTCAGGGCGCCCCACACGCATGGATCACGTGATCCATGGGCATGGGGCGCTCTGACGTCATTCAGGAGCGCCCCGGTCCCCGCTCCTACTATGGCAACCAGGACTTTAATAGCGTCCTGACTGCCATAGTAACCTGAAAGCATTTCGAAGACTCATCAGGATCCTGATCAGTCTTCTAATGCCTTCAGACGACTTGCGTTCTGACGGATCCGGCGGGACGGAAGTGCCCGCCGGATCCTCAGAACGCAAGTGTGAAAGAGGCCTTAGCTGCAAAAAACAGTGTCAGGCAGCTGCCGCCAAGGCCCATAAGATAATGGGTTGCATCAAAAGGGGCATAGACGCCCGTGATGAGAACATAGTCCTACCACTTTACACATCGCTAGTCAGACCACACATGGAGTACTGTGTACAGTTCTGGGCTCCTGTGAACAAGACAGACATAGCAGAGCTGGAGAGGGTTCAGAGGAGGGCAACTAAAGTAATAACTGGAATGGGGCAACTACAGTACCCTGAAAGGTTATCAAAATTAGGGTTATTCACTCTAGAAAAAAGACGACTGAGGGGAGATCTAATAACTATGTATAAATATATCAGGGGTCAGTACAGAGATCTGTCCCATCATCTATTTATCCCCAGGACTGTGACGAGGGGACATCCTCTGCGTCTGGAGGAAAGAAGGTTTCTACACAAACATAGAAGAGGATTCTTTACGGTAAGAGCAGTGAGACTGTGGAACTCTCTGCCTGAGGAGGTGGTGATGGTGAGTACAATAAAGGAATTCAAGAGGGGACTGGATGTATTTCTGGAGTGTAATAATATTACAGGCTATAGCTACTAGAGAGGGGTCATTGATCCAGGGAGTTATTCTGATTGCCTGATTGGAGCCGGGAAGGAATTTTTTTCCCCTAAAGTGAGGAAAATTGGCTTCTACCTCACAGTTTTTTTTTGCCTTCCTCTGGATCAACTTGCAGGATGACGGACCGAACTGAATGGACAAATGTCTTTTTTCAGCCTTATAAACTATGTTACTATGAAGTGGCAGATGAGGGACTACTGTGCCAAGGGATCAGTTTGATTTTGGGCCAAACACTAAGGGCGTTATTACGGTGCTCCCCTGGTATTCATCCTTTAACCCCTATAGAGGAATCTAGTCTTTGCTGCAGGGGAGCGACCGGACTGCGCCCTCCTGGGGTGGTCCTGGTACCCTTGGCAGCTGACCTGTAAGGAAACAGAGACTCACCAGCGGTCCAGGCATATCACAAAACATGGAGCACAGGCAGACCAGCAGAACAGGAACCCAAACAGACATGCAATCATAGGACACAGTGCAGCACTGGCAGACACAAGATCAGGCTTAAGGATCACGGACAAAGCACAAACAGAGAAAAGACGAGGAAACTCAACGTGCTTCAGAACTGTAATGCTGCACAGCTAGGGTCTGGATACCAACAGAAAACAAGGGGCACAATTATCAAGCGCGCCTGGTTTTAGACGTAAAGTCTAAAACAGTAAAGCCAAGTATTTATTGATGAATTAGACTCGGCGTATTGGTATTAGTCTGACCTCTGGTGGTTGTTTGTCAGTATGACAGCTTCATATTCGCTTAGACTGGTCTCATTTATTTGCTCCGGAAAAAAGTCACATTTGTGCAGAGAAAAGTCGCAAAGCGAGTTTTAATGCAAAAAAAGCCACTGAAAACAGATGAAGAAAAGTACGCCGGCCCTGGAGTGCAGCAGAAATTAGACTGCTTTTGTGACAAATTCAGGCGCAAAAAAACCACCTACATAAATAAGGTCGGCAAAAAAAAAAAATCGCAAAAGTTAATCTCTGAATTTGACTAAAGGATCAAAACAGTCGAATGAGGCCCAAAAGCCTCCAAAACAGGCGAAATTTCAGTAGTAAATGTAACTAAAAAAATAAGACCGTCTAATGCCCCTTTCACACTAGCGTTTTTGCTTTCCGTCCTAGAGATCCGTCTTCGGGGCTGTAGGACGGAAAGATACTGATCAGGATTATCCTAATGCATCCTGAATGGAGAGCAATCCGTTCAGGATGCATCAGGATGTCTTCCGTTCAGTATGTGAACGTTTTTTGGACGTTGACAAAAGCGCAGCATGCTGCGATTTGTCTCCGTCCAAAAATCCGGAAGACATGCCGTAACGCCGGATCCGGAATTAACACCCATTGAAGTGCATTAATCCGGATCCGGCCTTAAGCTAAACGTCGTTTCGGCGCATCGCCGGATCCGACGTTTAGCTTTTTCAACTGTTACCATGGCAGCCAGGATGCTAAAGTCCTGGCTGCCATGGTAAAATGTAGTGAGGAGCGGGGAGCAGTATACTTACCATCCGTGCGACTCCCGGGCGCTCCAGAGTGACGTCAGGGCACCCCACACGCATGGATCACGTGATCGCATGGATCACGTGATCCATGGGCATGGGGCGCTCTGACGTCATTCTGGAGCGCCCCGGGAGCCGCACGGACTGTAAGTATACCGCTCCCCACTACTACTGTGGCAACCAGGACTTTAATAGCGTCCTGGCTGCCATAGTAACCTGAAAGCATTTCGAAGCCTGATCAGGATCCTGATCAGTCTTCTAATGCCTTCAGGCGACTTGAGTTCTGATGGATCCGGCGGGACGGAAGTGCCCGCCGGATCCTCAGAACGCAAGTGTGAAACAGGCCTTAAACAGCATTTTTTTGACTGAAACCAGATGCAAACACTTTAGTAAATGTGCCCCAAGATTCTCACCCAGGCTGAGACAACCCAGTAACTGAACAGGGAAACAGACGAGCAAATGACAGACAGGTGACTAAGGGTCTATTCACACGACCGTAAGGGCTCCGTACCCGTATTGTGGCCCGCAAATGGCGGGTCCGCAATATACGGGCACCGACCGTGTGCACTCCGTGGTGCGGATTGTGCATTGACTTGTATGGGTCGTGATCCACAAGATACGGAAACAGATAGGACATGTCCTATCTTTTGTGGTGCGGAGGCACAGGAGGTCTTCTCCACCACAGAGTGCACATGGGGCCCTTACGGTCATCTGAATGGACCCTGAGTTCAGATTGGGGAATTAACCCCTCAGACTCAGGCAGATACGAATACATACAGGAAAACAGACTGTGGAATTTAACCCACAGGGACCTGACAAAACTAGACGGACATCGTTCACAAACCCAGCCATGGCTGCCAGAACGCACTGACCGCCGGGAATATGCACTGCTGCAAAGACACACATTCATACGACTCGGGCAACCAGCCAACACAGTAGCAATGGCGCACCCACCGACACACGACTAGCCCACGCGGCATACAAGGGACACGGAGAACAGGGCAGGCAAACACAAAACACATGGAAAACGGTCACAGGTGGCAGTTCACACACTGCTGCAGGAGACCGCAGGCAGCGCGCACGACACCAGCAGCCAGGATACACAGAAAGGGAACCAACGTTCACATTAAAGACCCCTTCTAGAGGATTTCCCCCCCGGCTGGGTTCACAATCTGGTGGAATAATCAAAAGCAAAAACCGCACAAAACCACATGTACTACATGCGTTTTTTTACCGCAGAAAAGCCATCGGCATTGCAAAGGGTGAAATCCGCTGTACGACTTAACAAGCTGCGGATTTCAAATCTGCAATGCCGCACCTTTTCCGCTGTGTTTTTTGTGCGCAGCGCGTGGATGAAAATTCGGAAATGCTCATCCACTTTGCTGGTACTGTACAACGCTGCAGATTGGTAAATCGGCAGCTAAGCAGTCACGTGTGACCCCAAACAAAACGGTGCTTTGTGATGTTCTGCAGGACAGAATAGGAACATACCTGTTGTTAAAGGCTTCTTATATGGATAGGTACTAGGTCCAATGTGAGTGCTGCTAACCCTGCCAAGTGGCAGCCGTATCAATCCACAAAGACTATCTGTGTTTGTGCCAGTGTCTTCTCCATAGGCATAGCGAGAACTGCACCAAGGAAGATGCTCACCCACTGCACTAGGATGTAAAGAGTTCTGTGACACCAAGAGTTCCTCACAGTGCACTGGCTGTGAAAAGACTTCATCTTTTGGATACATGGAGTAATCCGAATATCCATTACATGGTAATCCACTTTGGCCATAAGAAATATAGCTTCCGTCCAGAGTCGCTAGGTTGGAGGAGTCACAGACGCAGATACATTCCGTGTGGCTTCCTGGAACTGGCAGATGATGAAGCTGTTGTACTGGAAATGAAGGCTGTTGGAAGTCTTGCTTGGGAGTGGGAGACTTTTCACCTGGTCTTCCATACTCTGGCTTCATAGAAGCCTGCCCTCCCATTAACAAAGGCAGTCTGTGGTACAAAGGTTGTGAGCCGTTGGGTCTCTTGGAAGACTGCTCCACATGAACACCCTCCACTTTACCCAAAGACTTTGCTGGCTCTTGACGGTCTGGCTGTAGAAATCCAACGTCAGACCCTCCATGCCAACCGTGGTAGTCCTCGGTTTTCTGATGAAGGAAGTCTTTTTTAGTTTTTATACAGTGCTTTTTGTGAGATTTTGTTACCTTCAGTTTGGATTTTGAGAAAGAGTTGACAGAACGTCCACTGTCACCGTTTGACTTGCTCCTTTGTTTCAAAGCGTGACTTTTTTCATTGGTGATCTTCAGAAACGCCACAGCATTTAAACTCGCCAACCTCTTTGGAGCAGGAAGATAAGACACTTCACTAGCATCTCTCTTGATGAGGTCTTCAAACACGTCATTTGAAGTTGACCTATGTTGGGCTATACATCTCGGCTTGGTTTTTTTGCTGGCCGAGTGGTTATCCAGCTTTTTCAAGGAAGTCCAGTCCACAATTGATTTGCGGTTTTCACCAGCTCTGCTTAAGTCTTTATTAAGCTTTCTGGACGAACAACCATCATCCCTCTCAAAGAGTAAGTTGTTGACTGCTTCAGCGTTGAGGGAAGCTAGCCTCCGCTTCCGGGGTTCTGGTAATTCCTTTATAGGGTTGTCTCCAGTAGAAGCCGCTGGGAAAAGTTGTCCTTTTGAACTCGTTCTTCTAGGTTCTGAGGGAAGCCCGGTATGAACTTTGAGAGTTCCAAATTCATCTACCCAACAAGAGATATTAGACAATGACCTGCCCTGACCTTCAATAATGCGGGACCCCGTTACATCTTCCAGGCGAGTGAGAACAACGGTACACGTCTTCTCACTCATATTTGGTGAGAGGTGTCCGCGCAATTGGTATGATTTCCTCATGTCCTGGTTTATTGTCCCTCTATTTGGAGCCCGTCCATGACACGTTAAGTCCTTGAAAAAAATCTGACCTGTGTAGCTTGTTTGGGTGGTATCCATCATGAAGTCTGCTGCATGACACTACGGTCGACAGAAACACAGTTATAGTTACTTGTTCAGCACAGAAGATGATGATCCTCTCCAAGCATGGTCTTCATTTTGAGCACCTGTGGAGATAAGAAAGTGATAATTACACGGCGGTACCAAAAATTATGTAACTCAAAATGGGGCCCAACAATAGAAAATAGTTATAAATCCGATTTTTACACGTTTCTACGTATGAGCAAATTCAAGCAAATGAAAATGAGAAATGAGCTGAGTAACCCTGGGTTCAGACCTGAGCGTTCCAAAAACGCGCGTTTTACGCGCGTTTTTGACGCGCGTTTTTTTGCGCGTTTTTGCAAATAGGAAACGCGCGTTCGTACGCGCGTTCTTGTGATTGACTACTGTGGTGTCAATCACAAAACGCGCGTCAAACGCCCCAAAAGAAGCTCAAGTACTTGTTTATACGTGGCGTTTTACAGCGCGCTCAAACGCGCTGTAAAACGCTCAAGTGTGAACCACTCCCATAGGGATGCATTGGTTTTAATCTGTTGAGCGTTTTACAGCGCGTTTGAACGCGCTGTAAAACGCTCAGGTGTGAACCCAGGGTAAGCACTAAGCCCTAAAATCTCTAGTAGGGGCTTACAATCTTTAATCCGGTACCCAGTAATCCAGAAAGTGACATCACCCAGAAAGTGCTGCTCTTTCTAAACGTCATACTTTAACCCTTTTCAATGCCTCAATGTCGACAATAAAATTAGCCTTTTTCAGTTTATGCCGTGGTCTATTTTTTTGGAGCCGCAGATCAAGCTTTAATGTGGTACCAAAACAGAACCGGTATCTTCACTTTTTACATTTTATGTAACTGCAAACTGGACAACAGTGGAGAAAAATTCTCTTCGTTTTTCCTTTTGCAATTTAAAGGGGTTCTCCGGGAATTAAGAAAATGAAAATTAGGGATGAGCGAATCGCCCTCGGATGACACATCCGAAGTCGATTCGCATAAAACTTTGTTTCAATACTGTACGGAGCGAGCGCTCCGTACACTATTAGAATGTATTGGCTCCGATGAGCCGAAGTTATTACTCCGCTAAGTCTCGGGGAGACTATGCATAATAACCTCAGAAATTGATTTATACTGTAAAAAACCATTTCCCGAACTCGGGTTCAGTTCCAAGGTACCACTCGGAACCGAACCAGAGGGACAAGGCTAAAGATCAGTATCGGATGCTCATGAAGCCTTCAGGTGGCACCGCATTAAAACCAGGCGGGATTCTGTACTGGTAATCACTGCATGGGCTGAGGAACACTACCAGAAATCACGGTCTATGAACACAGTTCTCTCTGCAATCCACAAATGCAGGTTAAAAAAGACAAGTCAACACGATTCAGAAACGTCACCCTCTTCTCTGGGCCAAAGTTCATTTAACCCCTTCCCAAAATGTATGTAAGTTGAGTCTTTAAAGATGGCACCCACTCAGGAGCGCAGAGGGTTCCATAGTAGTTAGGCTTCTGCTGTTATACACAGCGTAAACCCTGGGGGTAATGCAATCGGCGATAACAATCCAGAAACGTTGCCATGTTCTCTGGACCAAAGCTCATTAAACCCCTTCCGACTTGCGCCGTACGCATGTATGTCATAAATTGGATAGGGTTTAAAGGGATGGCACCTGCTCAGGAGCCCAGAGGTCGCCATAGCAGCTAGGCTTCTGCTGTTTTACACTGCTGACAACCAGGGCTAATGTCTGCGATTGGCAATAACGATCTAGAAATGCCGCTGTTATCTCTAGGCCAAACCTCATTTAACCCCTTCCCGACTTGCGCTGTACATGCAAATCATTGCATTCGGTTTTCTATTTACCTTTTTTCAGGTTTTACACGGCATCCCAACCTTTTTGGAATTGGGGTAGCATATGCATCCAAGTCAAATATTTAGAGGTCAAAGAAAATAGACCCTGACGGTGCACATGGATTGAGGGCGTTGGTAGAATCTTTTTTTTTTTCAAAGGCATTATTATTTGTTTATTTTTGTACAATTTTTATATTTTTATATTTTTCTTCATATGGAAGAAGCAAAGATAACATGAGCTACATCCTCTCAGTATTCCGGGTAGAGATTAGGGTCCATTCACACGTCCTTGTGTGTTTTGCGGATCAACGGATCGGCAAAACACGGACATCGGCAATGTGCGTTCCGCAATTTGCAGACCGCACATCGCCGGCACTCTCATAGAAAATGCCTTTTCTTGTCCGCAATTGCGGACAAGAATAGGACATGTTCTATTTTTTTCGGGAACGCGATTGCAGACCCGGCCGGGACATCGTCTGTCTCCATTGAAACGAATAGGTCCGCAATTCCGTTCCGCAAATGCGGAACAGAATTGCGGACGTGTGAATGGACCCTAATGGTGATTTATTGGTTTCTGCCATGGTCACTTGCCAGCCATCTTCTATTACTGGGCAATGCACCAAGATTTTTGAGGATGTTGTGTTTAAACAAAAATTCACCATTAAAAGGGGTTGTCCAAGTTATAAAAAGAAACTTCCCCAATGCCATTTCACACTTAATCCCACACCGTTTCCGGTGCCACAGCTCAGGTCCTCACCTATGGTTCCCGTTTACAGGCTGCAGCAGTGGCATGTGACCACTGCAGCCAGTCACTGGCCTCAGCAGTCTTGTGCCTTATACCACTGAAGTGACATCACCACTGTGGCCTGCAAACAGAACTCGGAGGTGAAGGCCAGAGCTGGAGAGGTGGAAAGGGCTGGTAAAACTCAATGACCAGAGGGGAAAAGACCACGGTGTTCAGGGACTTTGCTTACACCCCTGACCTGGCAAAACATGGGTAATAATGGGAAACGCTCAATTACTTTCTTTGTAGTTAAGGAATTATTTTTAGGAAAGGGTTCAAAGAAGTGGTGCTGTTAGTTTAGTGCCCGACACAACCAAATTGTCAAATGGGTGGTCTCCACCTGCACTGGTTGAGATGATACTTCGTTGACACTGGGTGGTGGAAAACGCCCATTCAACAATTCTCTAATGGCACCGAATGAGAGCGAAAGTGGTGGGCTAGAAAGAAAACGGAGTAAAATGGCGTTAGTAAAGCATGCCACGAGGCGACATTTTTGTCTTCACGGGAGGTTTGCTAGGTAGAGAAGGCAGTAGGGCATAGGGCAGCTGCTAGCTCTGGTGCTGAACTTCGTCAACAGCAATGATTCAGCTCTGAGATTCCTCTCCCCCTCCCCTTGTTGTGACTTCCCTGGAAATCCGCTGTGACTAATCAGAGAACCATGGCCCCTCTGTACTTACCCTGCTGGACTGACATCCCAACATCTGTCTCCAGTTTAAAAGAAAAAGTGGTTGTCCTGCCATTGTGTGCCCTGATGTGTATCTCCACAGTACAATACACAGAAAGTCCCATCTTTGCACCACACCATCAATGAAACACCTTCATAATGATGAGGATGATCTGACATTTACACTGTACTAAGTGTGGACAACAGCGCCACATCAGTCCGCAGGCTTTGTGTGGTACTGCCGCTCAGCCATATTTACTTAGTGGAAGCTCAGCTGCAATACCTGACAGAACCCATGGACAGGGGAGTTTCCATTTTTAGAAGAAAGCAACTATGTTTATCAAACCCTGTTCACATCCTATAATCCATTAAATGGGACCTGTCACCATGAAAATGAAAAGTAATCTGCAGTCAGCATGTTATAGAGCAGGAGGAGCTGAGCAGATTGATGTATAGCTTTGTGGAAAAAGAATCAATAGAACTTGTAGAATTTTCATTTAAATTCCTGCTCATTCTTGGCTTTGAAGTAAAGGAGGAGGTCCTATCAGTGACTGACAGCCTTCCCTCTATGAGGAGGAGGTCCTATCAGTGACTGACAGCCTTCCCTCTATGAGGAGGAGGTCCTATCAGTGACTGACAGCCTTCCCTCTATGAGGAGGAGGTTCTATCAGTGACTGACAGCCTTCCCTCTATGAGGAGGAGGTTCTATCAGTGACTGACAGCCTTCTCTCTATGAGGAGGTCCTATCAGTGACTGACAGCCTTCCCTCTATGAGGAGGAGGTCCTATCAGTGACTGACAGCCTTCCCTCTATGAGGAGGAGGTCCCATCAGTGACTGACAGCCTTCCCTCTATGAGGAGGTGGTCCTATCAGTGACTGACAACCTTCCCTCTATAAGGAGGAGGTCCTATCAGTGACTGACAGCCTTCCCTCTATGAGGAGGAGGTCCTATCAGTGATTGACAGCCTTCCCTCTATGAGGAGATCCTATCAGTGACTGACAGCCTTCCCTCTATGAGGAGGAGGTCCTATCAGTGACTGACAGCCTTCCCTCTATGAGGAGGAGGTCCCATCAGTGACTGACAGCCTTCCCTCTATGAGGAGGAGGTCCTATCAGTGACTGACAACCTTCCCTCTATAAGGAGGAGGTCCTATCAGTGACTGACAGCCTTCCCTCTATGAGGAGGAGGTCCTATTAGAGACTGACAGCCTTTCCTCTATGAGGAGGAGGAGGTCCTATCAGTGACTGACAGCCTTCCCTCTATGAGGAGGAGGTCCTATCAGTGACTGACAGCCTTCCCTCTATGAGGAGGAGGTCCTATTAGAGACTGACAGCCTTTCCTCTATGAGGAGGAGGAGGTCCTATCAGTGACTGACAGCCTTCCCTCTATGAGGAGGTCCTATCAGTGACTGACAGCCTTCCCTCTATGAGGAGGAGGTCCTATCAGTGACTGACAGCCTTCTCTCTATGAGGAGGAGGTCCTATCAGTGATTGACAGCCTTCCCTCTATGAGGAGAAGGTCCTATTAGTGACTGACAGCCTTCCCTCTATGAGGAGGAGGTCCTATCAGTGACTGACAGCCTTCCCTCTATGAGGAGGAGGTCCTATCAGTGACTGACAGCCTTCCCTCTATGAGGAGGAGGTCCTATCAGTGACTGACAGCCTTCCCTCTATGAGGAGGAGGTCCTATCAGTGACTGACAGCCTTCCCTCTATGAGGAGGAGGTCCTATCAGTGACTGACAGCCTTCCCTCTATGAGGAGGAGGTCCTATCAGTGACTGACAGCCTTCCCTCTATGAGGAGGAGGTCCTATCAGTGACTGACAGCCTTCCCTCTATGAGGAGGAGGTCCTATCAGTGACTGACAGCCTTCCCTCTATGAGGAGGAGGTCCTATCAGTGACTGACAGCCTTCCCTCTATGAGGAGGAGGTCCTATCAGTGACTGACAGCCTTCCCTCTATGAGGAGGAGGTCCTATCAGTGACTGACAGCCTTCCCTCTATGAGGAGGAGGTCCTATCAGTGACTGACAGCCTTCCCTCTATGAGGAGGAGGTCCTATCAGTGACTGACAGCCTTCCTCTATGAGGAGGAGGTCCTATCAGTGACTGACAGCCTTCCCTCTATGAGGAGGAGGTCCTATCAGTGACTGACAGCCTTCCCTCTATGAGGAGGAGGTCCTATCAGTGACTGACAGCCTTCCCTCTATGAGGAGGAGGTCCTATCAGTGACTGACAGCCTTCCCTCTATGAGGAGGAGGTCCTATCAGTGACTGACAGCCTTCCCTCTATGAGGAGGAGGTCCTATCAGTGACTGACAGCCTTCCCTCTATGAGGAGGAGGTCCTATCAGTGACTGACAGCCTTCCTCTATGAGGAGGAGGTCCTATCAGTGATTGACAGCCTTCCCTCTATGAGGAGGAGGTCCTATCAGTGACTGACAGCCTTCCCTCTATGAGGAGGAGGTCCTATCAGTGACTGACAGCCTTCCCTCTATGAGGAGGAGGTCCTATCAGTGACTGACAGCCTTCCTCTATGAGGAGGAGGTCCTATCAGTGACTGACAGCCTTCCCTCTATGAGGAGGAGGTCCTATCAGTGACTGACAGCCTTCCCTCTATAAGGAGGAGGTCCTATCAGTGACTGACAGCCTTCCCTCTATAAGGAGGAGGTCCTATCAGTGACTGGCAGCCTTCCCTCTATGAGGAGGAGGTCCTATCAGTGACTGACAGCCTTCTCTCTATGAGGAGGAGGTCCTATCAGTGACTGACAGCCTTCCCTCTATGAGGAGGAGGTCCTATCAGTGACTGACAGCCTTCCCTCTATGAGGAGGAGGTCCTATCAGTGACTGACAGCCTTCCCTCTATGAGGAGGAGGTCCTATCAGTGACTGACAGCCTTCCCTCTATGAGGAGGAGGTCCTATTAGTGACTGACAGCCTTCCCTCTATGAGGAGGTCCTATCAGTGACTGACAGCCTTCCCTCTATGAGGAGGAGGTCCTATCAGTGACTGACAGCCTTCCCTCTAAGAGGAGGAGGTCCTATCAGTGACTGACAGCCTTCCCTCTAAGAGGAGGAGGTCCTATCAGTGACTGACATCCTTCCCTCTAAGAGGAGGAGGTCCTATCAGTGACTGACAGCCTTCCCTCTAAGAGGAGGAGGTCCTATCAGTGACTGACAGCCTTCCCTCTAAGAGGAGGAGGTCATATTAGTGATTGACAGCCTTCCCTCTATGAGGAGGAGGTCCTATCAGTGACTGACAGCCTTCCATCTATGAGGAGGAGGTCCTATCAGTGACTGACAGCCTTCCCTCTAAGAGGAGGAGGTCCTATCAGTGATTGACAGCCTTCCCTCTATGAGGAGGAGGTCCTATCAGTGACTGACAGCCTTCCCTCTAAGAGGAGGAGGTCATATTAGTGATTGACAGCCTTCCCTCTCCTTTCACAAAACTACAGCGCATTTGGAAAGACCCTTTCACTTTTTTCACGTTTTGTTATGCAGCGTTACTGCACGTTTTTTTTGCATCCCATCTCAAAAAAAATTATTAAAATTTAATCAAATTATATGTACCCCAAAATAATACCAATAAAAACCTCAGCCCATCCTTCAAATAAATAAGCCCACATATGGCAGAAAAGTAAAGTTATGGCTCCCTGAATATAGAAACATAAAGATGACTTTTTTCAATAAACACTTTATTTCCCTAAATTACTAAAACTTAAAAGAAAACCTAGACTTATCTGGTATTGCCATATTCCTAGCAACCTGTAGAACAAACTTTTTTTTAATGATCTCTAACCAAAAAATCAATTAAAGCTAATCAATAAATTATACGTACTCCAAAATGGTGCCATCAAAAAATACAACTCATTCCACACAAAAAAAAAAAAAAGGTAATAAAGCTATATTTACCGAAAAGTAAAAATATTACGGCTCTTGAAATGTGTTGATAAATAAATTGCTTGTTCTTTAACATACAAAACCTGCGCAGTATTAAGCACCTTCTGTGTCAGTGCTAATTTGGGTTCTCACAATATCAAAATTTGGACTTTGATTCCGATACCAGTATCACCATTCTCAATGCCACAATTACTTATTGTTAACGTGAGGCACATGGTATTAATTTTGAACCTCCACATGCCTCACGTTAATAGTAGGTAACCCCATCATGTATGCGCACATTAACCCCATGTTGCCCATTATGTGAGAAGGTACTTGATGCGGTCGCTAACTACTAATGTGAGGCATGAAGAGGTACTAAAGTAATAACACCATCTGACATGATGCCACCGGGACTCTTGCTTCCTCCTTACTTCTTTTTTCCTTCCCTCCCATTCAATTACAACCTCTATCCTCTTCACTGAGCCGCTGCCCCTTCCTTCTGGTCCCTCTGTCCTCACCTTCCATTTCTCCTGTGGCCCGCTCCTTTGTGCTCTCGCTGGCCTAGGATCCAGAAACCAGGGCCAGCGAGAGGAAGCAGCCAGGGGCCAGCTTGAACTCCCCACCGGGCTTTATAAATTTCCCCCTATGATTTTTGCACTCACATGATTTTCAGATTTCTTGGTCTAAATGTTGTATTTTTGGACTTTTTATGGTTGTTGCATCCAGAATATAAATATTAGCAGGGATTTTCTCCCATTCCCACCGTTACATACAGTCTAATATCAGGTCAATGGTCTGTATATAGCGTATCGCTATTGGTTTTGGTGCTAGTGGGTGTTAGCTGTATTACACAGCCAGTGCCCACCACATATGGAGAGGGCTCAACTTGTGGGCCCGTGCACCCCGCTCACAGTCTGGGTCATTTATAGGTTAACTTCTGTTTTCTAGCACATAAAACGTCACCATTTGTGTCTTGTGCTGATTCTTTGAAAAATTTGCAACTTCTTAGCTTTTTCTAACATCCTTGGGGCGTAGGCACAGCCCAACTCATATAATGACATGTGCACCAAAATAACGTACAACAAATCTACTCCAACTCCTGGCACACAGGCAGCAGAAGATACGACAAATTTATCGAGAAGCATGCACCTCTTAAAAAATTTGTTGGATCTTCCCAGTGGCTTATGAAACACGGGTCTTAGTAAATGACCCCCTTCGTCTTCCTAGTTGGACACATCCATGTATTGTACTGTAACTCGGAAAGTTGAGTGACTGGCATAGTTTAGTCATTGGGTTTATTTCAAGACAAACGTTTTTGGCCTTTTTTGGTTTTGTTGTAGCGACCATTTAAAAAAAAAAGTGACAACAGGAAGGGCTGCCATATTGGTTGTCACTTTTCAGATACCTGTCCAGAGAATTCTGCACAGTGACAGAGCTCGGCAGAGCATCACGGCCTGGTGATCGGTGGTGATGGAGAAGGAGGAGGAAAGAAAAAAAATTCCAAAAAACAGTGTTAGTCAAAGAGCTATTTGGATGAGAGGCGCCAGGGGGAGGAGAGGCTATCACCAAGGTATAAGGGGTAGGAGGCTGCCAGTAGTGACTGTATATGTAGAACAAACTACGTACTACATAAGCTCAAGACACCCACAAACTCAACCCCCCCCCGCCTGGAAAAAACAGCAGTCCTGCAGATGGTACTTCTGGCAATTTCCTTTATTGGTATCACAGGTAGGCTCAACGCGTTTCGGGGGTGTTACCACATATCCCCTTCTTCAGGAGCAATCACAAATTGTACATAAAAATAATAAAATCATTACAATACGTATTGTCTGTGGACTTTATATATAGTGAGAGCGAGCTTGTTTTCCCGCCTGATCGATGCACGAGGAGGGAAAATACGTCACTTCCGGTGACGGCGGAACGCATGTAAAATATGCCGTTTTGGATATATGATGCACATGGAGGTAACAAGGGGCAGCACACTTATATGTGCGGGGACTGTGCTCCTGAAAAATGCACCACAGCATGAATAGGTTAGCATAGGAACCCGCCTGAACTGAGACCACCTTGTCGCCGGTAGGTGGGCTTAGATGTATTTGGATCAAAATGTATTGACCAAGTGTCTCAGTTTTTATCAAGAGTGAGGGCTTAGTCCATATCTTATGCTTGCATCTATTATTATAGTGCATTATTTTCTGTTATTTTGTAAATGTAGCCATATACATCCATGCATTTAATACCATATCATGCAGGATGGTTTATATATAGTTTTTTTCTGTAGACTATTCTGTACCTAATGTGTAGCGGCAATGTCCTCATGGGATTGAATAAAAATCTGGGCAGGAGAGAGGAATACATGGGAAAAAGAGATTGTATCCTCACCCCAAGAACGAGCGAGACCGGAAGGAACGGTACTTCCGGTTTCGCTCCTGTGGAACGCAAAGAAAAGGGCGCTTTGACTTCCGGTTCCCTGTGAAACGCACCAGCGCGTAAATCGCCTGTGAGTATCGTGGCTGTGCCTCTTTATTGTGGATACACAAAACATATGGCGATTAGACAAATACTAATCAAACATTGGGGGGGTACTTCAAAAACATCCCCCTTATCACCTATTGAAGAGCACAAACTCTGAAAAATATTATTGCACCATCTTGCCCCAAGATTCAGAAAGGCAACAATTGTTTATATACTCTTCTATGACAAAGGGTAACCCCACCAGAAAAGGGGCATGTAGATGCAATATCAGGAGGTGCAAATGTTGTAACATCATTACTCACAAAACAAAAAAAAAAATGAATATCTCCCCCTCGAATAAAACATTTACCTTAACCCGTAGGATACCAGTGGGTCAGAAATCCCAGCGCTGTACAGGTACAGTGCTGTGTACACCTGGTCCCTCAGCGAATTTGCTCGGTGACCAGGGTACGATGGCTGCTCTGCACGGCAGGCAGCCATCTTTCTATGGGCACAGGGAGCCCTGATCGCAACGACTGGCAGGTTTCTGCAGACCGGCCAAATATATATATATATATATAGAGTTATAACTATATATATATAGGAATATAGAAGTTAATTTTTAGCCAGTGTTCACTTTTTTAACACTTTAGTGAATTTTTACACTACAGTTTTTGCATGCACGCACAATCTGTGTGCGTGCTGCAGAGCGCCGATCAGTAGTAAGCTCATTTGCATCTGCACATTTTTATTTTTTTACATCTCTTTTGTGTGAAAAAAGACCTGCAGTTAGTGGTAGTTAGGGCACTTTCACACTTGCGTTATTCTTTTCCGGCATAGAGTTCTGTCAAAAGGGCTCTATGCCGGAAAAGAACTGATCAGGCATATCCCCATGCAATCTGAATGGAGAGAAATCCGTTCAGTTTGCATCAGTATGCCGTCCGTTCAGTCACTGTCAGGCGTTTTGGCCGGACATAATACCGCAGCATGCTGCGGTATTATGTCCATCCAAAATGCCTGATCAGTCGCCGGAATGCCGGATCCGGCACTAATTCCCATTGGCATTGTGAAACAACTGAAGGACGGATCCCTCCTCCCGGTCTGCACATGCGCAGACCGGGAAAACTGTGAAAAAGACTGCAAGACGGATCCGTCCATCCGCATGACAAGCAGAGGGACGGATCCGTTCTTGCAATGCATTTGTACCCGGATCAGTCTACAAATGCTGTCAGTTGTCACACTGAACAGCGGATCCGGCAGGCAGCTCCAACAACGTGTGAAAGTACCCTATATATATACATATATATTTCAGTTAGTGTCAGTTTAGATTTTTGCACGAACGTACCATCTGCGTGCGTGCATTTTGCACTGAGCACCGATCAGTAGTGTCCATTTCTGATCGCGTCTGCTCAATTTGCACTGCAAGTTTTTTTTGTGCAGAAAATACTTTTTTTGTATTTATTTTTTTTTTACTAGTTTTTTTTCTCCTTTTTTTTCCTAAATTCAATTTCAAATTTATTACAAGCCCCTTCAAGTGTGAAAACACTACATACACACCCCTCACACTAAATAGAGGTTTACATATTTCACACGTCACACCCCAACCAGTGTACTCAGCTGAAGAGGCATACGCCATGCTTGCCTCCGATACTGAGTCTGCCAGTGAGGGAGAGAAGGATGCCACTTTCCTCTACTCTGCCCCAGAACAACAGCAGATGCAGCCCCCCAGAGTGACCCCACATGGACCCCACACCCTGAGAATTATCAGCCCCAAATTCCTGAGTTTGTGGGCAACTCAGGAATTCAGATAGATTGTGCGGGCTTCACTGAAATAGATGTTTATAAAATCTTTTTCTCTGAAGATTTTATAAATTTGACGGTAAGGGTCCATTCACACGTCCGTGTGTGTTTTGCGGATCTACGGATCCGCAAAACACGGACATCGGCGATGTGCGTTCCGCAATTTGCAGACCGCACATCGCCGGCACTATACAGAAAATGCCTTTTCTTGTCCGCAATTGCGGACAAGAATAGGACATGTTCTGTTTTTTTTGGGAACGCGATTGCGGACCTGGAAGTGCGGATCCGCAATTGTGGACCCGGCCGGGACATCGTCTGTCCCCATTGAAATTAATGGGTCCGCAATTCCATTCCGCAAAATGCGGAACAGAATTGCGGAAGTGTGAATGGACCCTAACCCAAACAAAATTTTTACGCCCAGCAATTTATTTCCCAGAACCCCACAACGCCATACACTAAACTCCAAGGTTGGACCCCAGTAAATGCAGCAGAGATGATTATATTTTGGGGGCTCTTGCTGCATATGGGCTCAGTAAAAAAAACTAAGATTAATCAGTATTGGAGTGCAGATGTCTTTTATCACACTCTAAGGGTATGTTCAGACGACAATTGTCGCGCGACAAAAAGTCGCACTATTGTCGCGCGACAATTTTTATAATGGGAGTCTATGGTGTCGCACTGCGACATGCGACATGCTGCGACTGCGACGCGACAGTCGCATGACGTGAGTTCTTGTCGGATTTTCTGTCGCAAGCCGCATGTCGCATGCGATATTTTGCCCATTGAATTCAATAGGAATCACGTGCGACTGCGACTTATATGCGACAGTCATGCGACAGAATGTTGTTTGGGTGTCTGGTTTGTGACCCAGACACAAGTTTATAAAAAGGAGTCATGGTCCCTTGTAATTTCACATGGCCTTTTTCTTTTGTGGAGGAAGCTTCCATCTCATGCGACTGCGTGTCGCCGCAAAGTCGCATCTAAAAATTGTCGCGCGACAATAGTGCGACTTTTTGTCGCGCGACAATTGTCGTCGTCTGAACATACCCTAAGGCTACTTTCACACTTACATTTCAATGTAAATTAATGCCGGATCCGGCGTTCTGGCAAGTGTTCCGGAATTTTGGACGGAGATAATATAGCAGCATACTGTAATATTTTCTCCGTCCAAAAAACATGCCGTGACTGAACTGAAGACATCCTGATGCATCCTGAACGTATTTCTCTCCATTCAGAAGGCATGGGGATAAAACTGATCAGTTCTTTTCCGGTATTGAGCCCCTAGGACAGAACTCAATGCCAGAAAAGAATAACTCTAGTGTGAAAGTGCCCTTATTTACAGTAGTGCCATGGCCCGTAATCGATTCCAATCAATACTTAAGTTTTTACATTAAAACAATAATGTACGGTGCCCACCCCAGAATGACCCCGCATTTGACAGTCTGTTCAAAATTAGGCCCGTCCTTGACCACTTTAACGCAAAGTTTTCAGAACAAAATGTTTGCTTAGACGAATCCATATTACTTTTCTAAGGGAGAGTAAGATTCCGCCAGTACCTGCCCAGCAAGCGGGCAAGGTATGGCATAAAACTGTAGCTCCGGGCACACTCACAAGTTCTGGGTGTATGAAGGGAGGGACGTCCGGATTGAACCCCCAGAATGACCCCCCCGTCCTAGGAGTTAGGGGGAAGATAGTGTGGGACTTACTGCACCCACAGCTGGATAAGGGTTACCATGTATACGTGGATAATTACTACGCGAGTCTACCACTGTTCCGGTAACTAAGTTCCAGAGGTACTGTGGCGTGCGGTACAGTACGTAAAAATTAGAGAGGCCTCCCTAGATCCCCGGTAGGGCAACCACTAAGAAAAGGAGACAGCCGTCCTCTCCTCAGTGAGAACATGTTGGTGGTTAAGGCCTTTTGCACATGACCCTATGGCTTTTTCAGTATTTTGCGGTCTGCAAAAAACGGATCAGCTGGCCCTAATAGAACAGTACTATCCTTGTCCGTTACGCAGACAACAATAGGACATGTTCTATCTTTGAACGGAACGGAAATACGGAAACAGAAGGCATACGGAGTACCTTCCGTTTTTTTTTTGCGGGTCCATTGAAATGAATGGTTACATAAACGGAAAAAATAAAACGTTTGTGTGCAAGAGGCCCAAGTGCAAGGACAAGAGGGACGTCCTTTTGCTGACCACTATTCACACTAACGCCAGCTCCCCTGCCGTTGTACGTGGTACCACAACCACTGTCCCCAAACCAGACTGTATCTTGGACTACAAGAGGCACATGGGAGGGGTGGATCTTTCAGATCAACTTCTAAAGCCGTACAGCGCCACACAAAAAACGAAAGTGTGGTACAGAAAGCTGCAAGGCTGCACTGTACAACGCGTACGTGTTATTTAGATCTAGAGGCCAGACAAGAACATTCCTACAATTTCAAGAGGTGGTGAGAAAGGCCCTAATTCTTCCAAACCAAGCAATGGAGGGCCCCAGTACTTCTGCAAGTTATGGTGCCCGTGTTGTACCAAAATGGTAATTTTTCATCTTTACAGCCAAGTGTTTCCTAATTCTGTGAAACGTCTGATGGGTCAAAATGCTCACTACACACCTTGAAATTTCCTTGAGGGGTGCAGTTTCCGGAATGGGGGTCACTTTTTGGGGGTTTCCACTGTAGGGCCACCTTCATGTGTGACATAGCTCCCAAAAGCCAATCCTGCAAAATCTGTCCTCCAAAAGCCCTATGGCGCTACTTCCTTTTTGAACCCTGCTATGCGCTCAAACGACCATTTTTAGCATATTTTTTCAAGAATTAAAGGAAAATGGAGATGAAATTTCAGAATTTCACTTTTTCGTTTTAATCCATTTTTTCCTGTAACAAAGCAAGGGTTAACAGCCAAACAAAACTCAATATTACCCTGATTCTGTAGTTTACAGTAACACCCCATATGTGGTTGTAAACTGCTGTACGGGCACAAGGCAGGGCGCAGAAGGAAAGGAACGCCGTATGGGATAATTGTACCTTGCCATGTCACATTTGAAGCCCCTCTGATGCACCCCTAGAGTAGAAGCTCCAAAAAACTACCCCATTTTGGAAACTACAGGATAAGGTGGCAGTTTTGTTGTTACTATTTTAGGGTACATATGATTTTTGGTTGCTCTGTATTACACTTTTTGTGAGGTAGGGCAACAAAAAATAGCGGTTTTGGCATGTTCATCTGACAGGTTAGCTCATGTGCTATTTTTATAGAGCAGGTTGTTACAGATGCGACAATACCAAATATGACTACTGTTTTTGGTTGTTTGTTTCAGTTTTACATAATAAAGTATTTTTGAAAAAAAAAATTTAGTGTCTCCATATTCTGAAATATATATTTTTTTTATTTTTTGAGTGACTTATGTAGAGGCTTATTTTTTGGGGGATGAGATAACTGATTAGTACTATTTAGGGTGCAAATGGCTTTTTTAATTTAATGTTTTTTACTGTGTTCACCTGAGTGGTTAGGTCATGTGATATTTTTATACAGCAGGTTCTTACAGACGCGGCGATACCTAATATATAACTATTATGATGTTTTAAACCTATATTATTCTATTTTTCTCCTCATTAAGCATTTATTTATAATTATCTTCATGCTTCTAACATACCCCAATACTTCAGTGTATAGGGGGTCATATATACATTACTAAATTAGTGGTACTACTATCCCGCTCCCCGCAATATATCCACAATAAAGAGGCACAGTCTCGATACTGACAGGCGATCTACACGCCGGTGCATTCCACAGGAAACCGGAAGTCGAAGCGCCCTTTTCTTTGCGGTACAGCATAGTTTTTAATGTTATATACCCAAAATAGAATATTTTACATGCGTTCCGCCGTGGAACGAAAATCCAGATACCAGAAGTGATGTATTTTCCCTCCTCGTGCATCGATCAGGCAGGAAAACAAGCTCTGACTATATAAAGTCCACAGAAAATATTTATTGTAATGATTATAATTGTATTTATTGTAATGCAATGTAATATTATTATTATTATTTTTATGTACAATTTGTGATTGCTCCTGAAGAAGGGGTATGTGGTAACACCCCCGAAACGCATTGAGCCTACCTGTGATACCAATAAAGGAAATTGCCAGAAGTACCATCTGCGGGACTGCCGTTTTTCCTGAGATACTACAAGCGATCCAGGCAGGGGGGTTGAGTTTGTGGGTGTCTTGGGTTTATCCCATAAACCACCTCCCTGGTGAAGTGAGTCAATTGTTTCCAATTTTGGTTTTTACAAAAAAGAGCTTTTAATACCTTGATTTTATTTCGCCTGACCATCTCCTTTTATTTTAGGTGATAAGGGTACTTTCACACTTGCGGCAGGACGGATCCGACAGGCTGTTCACCCTGTCGGATCCGTCCTGCCGCTATTTCGCCGTGCCGCTGGACTGCCGCTCCGTCCCCATTGATTATAATGGGGGCAGAGGGGGGGTTACGGCGCAGCACGGCAGTGCATGGCGAGAGACCACCGGACTAAAAGTACTGCATGTCCGACTTTTTAGTCCGGCGGCCTCTCGCCATGCACTGCCGTAGCTCCGCCCCACCTCCATTATAGTCAATGGGGGCGGAGCGGCAGTCCGGCGGCACGGCTAAATAGCGGCAGGACGGATCCGAAAGGGTGAACAGCCTGTCGGATCCGTCCTGCCGCAAGTGTGAAAGTGCCCTAACATATTTTATGATTATATCTATGTATATGCCTCTTCTCTTATTCTCAGTCACTACTTTGATTATTTATCAGTGACAATTAGTGGTTTGGCGCCTTTTTTTCCTGGATCGGTGGTGATGCCAACTTACAGACCCTACAAAGCTATACTCTAAGGTGGATGGTTCGATGTAACATCAGTCCATGACTATCCACTAGATGTTAGCTCCCGCACAACAGCAGGCGCCTGTGGCTCTCTAGGAGTTGAGCGCTCTGCAAATATTCTCATGAACGTAACGGTGACCTCCTGGCCTCTTGTAGGTTCCCGTACAAACAAGATGAGAGCGCCAGGGCTGGAGGCAAGCATCTAACATTTTCACAGAAGATAGCAGGTCAATATGTTGTCTAGCGGTTCAGTGAGGAGTCACGTTGGGGGCTGATCCCGACTTGACCCAGTCAGGCAAGTTCCATCACCCATTGTCCTACTGGAACCAAATCAGGCCTGTAATTACACGGGCTTCTAAAGCCGTCACTCAACACCTACTCCCCTAGCCAGCCCCAGTCTGCTCCACCTAACTCTGTATCAGTTGGTCACAAGAGGAACGATGGGGACAGGAAAGGGCAGAGATTGGGGCCAGTCAGGTTGCAGGAATGAAACTGACCAAGCGTTCAGCCATTTCCTTTACCATGACCACAGCCACTGAACTAGTTAGCACACATCAAGATGAACACGATAAAGCCTCCTACACTGCTTGACTTTTAAAGAGAATCTGCCAGCTCTCCCATCATTTCTGCTTCGGTATATACTATATAGTATTGTGCTGCTCCTCTATTATTCCTACTGGAAATGTATGGCTAAACTGACAACTGTGTTAGCATTCCTTTCGTCAGGGGTATGTCCCTACACATTCTAACACTCGGGATAGGTCATCAATATCTGATCAGTGGGGGTCCTTCCGACAAATGCTGCGTCTTCTTCACACTCTAGTGGCTGTGCTTGGTATTGCAGCTCAGCATATTTCACTTGAATTGGACCAAGCTGCGCAACGGCCACGTGACCGATGGACATGATGTCACAAGCCATAGCTTATTGGTGGGGGCAGGGGGGCGGGGTCAGACCCCCCAATGATCAAAAACTGATCACCTGTAGCTATAAAGTCCCCGAAAACCCTTTTAATAGGAATCTGTAATCTGCCAAAACTGGGGGCAGCATAAAGGAATGACGGACATGCTGATTCCAATGGTCTGTTCTTCATGAGCTGATGCAGGGAGGTTACCCAGAACATACTGTATAATCATTGCAGCCGGTGCTGGAGAAGAGTCACGGCTGCCGGGGAAGAGTCATGAGCTCCCGCTCTGCCCGCCCGCCTGCTGATGAATGACCACACGTGCCCGCTGGGGTATAAAACACTAGAAGAAGAAGCATTTCTGTGGGTGTCTGCACCTTTCCCTCTGCATCTGCTCCCTTCTCTTCATTTCCCTTCCTCCATAGACTTCTATGAGCAGCAGCTGTAACTTGATCCATCAGTGAAGTTGATAATACATCTTCTTTCTACTGAATGATCAGTGCAGGGAGGAGGAGAAAAGCCGCATTATATGGACAATATATATTCTGAACATGATTGGGGGGGCGGCCATCTTGCCTAAGCTGCCGTTAACAGCATTTAGAGATATGCTTTACTGTAACCGTATGGGCCATGAGACTGGAAATGCCTCAATGGGGGAGATTTATCAAGACTGGCATACCCAGACTCCAGTCTCCATCTCCCTGTGCTGGGGAGGGATCCGCCTAGGGGCACATGCCTCGTAATAAAGGAGCCCACCTCATTGTCCTTCAACGAGGGTCATTTAGTCTTTATGCCATTATTATGAAAAGAGTGCGGGGCTTCATAGGAGGGGGCCACCGCCTTCCGGATTTACTATGACTTACTGCAGTAACTGATGGAAGTTATAGCTGACGTCTATGCCAGTTTATGGCTTATTGCAGGGCAGGGATGCCCCTAATTTATTAAGGGGCGTCTTCCTCTAGGCGCAAGGAGATCAGGACTGGAGTATGGGTATGCCAGTCTTGATAAATGTCTCTCAATTACTTCTATGGAAGAGTTTTCCATGCATACTGTGTGACCTGTGCAGAGGTCATTGTGCTGGAAGAGAAGGTCATCCCCTATTGTGAATGGCTGATCCTGTGTTAGGCCTCATGCACACGACCGTGGGTGTTTTGCGGTCCGCAAACCGCGGATCCGCAAAACACGGAAGCTGCTCCGCGTTCCGTTCCGCAATTTGCGGAACGGAACGCGGCCCATTATAGAGATGCCTATTCTTGTCCGCATAACGGACAAGAATAGGACATGCTCTATTTTTTTTGCGGGGGCACGGAACGGAGCAACGGATGCGGACAGCACACGGAGTGCTGTCCGCATCTTTTGCGGCCCCATTGAAATGAATGGGTCCGCGGCCGAGCCGCGAAATGTGCGGCTCGGACGCGGACCCAAACAACGGCCGTGTGCATGAGGCCTTAGAAATATAGGTGTTACCTGTCTTTGTAATCCTGCATGTGATGATAATGTTGTGACTGCTGAGAAGCTATGGCTATGACTAGGAAAAAAACACCTAAACTTCTTAAAAAACAACAACATGTTTATCATAAAAGCTTCATTAAAACAGTGACACATTACCTTTAAAGGCTATGCACACCTTCATGGGTATTTTTTTCATGATTGATTGGCTACTGTCACAAAGGGTTAACAGTTTTTCTAGCTGTGTGAATGCTACTTTCACTTTTACTTTTAGCCAATAAACCTTATATCTAAACTACTAGGAGGTGATAATTTAAGCCACATTCTTATCGGTAAGATAAGAACTGAGCTCTGATGAGTGTTTCTAAGGTCAGGGAGAAGAAATAAGTCCATTTGCTCCTGGTGTGATGGAAAAGACAGAAAATCCACAGGCTGCCACTACAGCATCTCAGCTCTGTACAGAAAAAAAGGCTCCATATTTTTAAGAAAGACCAATTGAAAAAAAAATTTTTTAGCTCCAAAATACGTACATTGCAATAATTAAAAAATCAAACTGCCCAAAGGTGAACATAGCCTTTAAGCCTTCTACACATATTATATTGGAGGGTGAGTTGATGCTGGAGCTAGTAAACAGCCTGGACCTGGAACAGGAGGGACAGTTTTACATACAGAAATCCACTGTACATAAACTTAGAGGACCTTTCATCGCTTTTGAGTTTGACATAGGCCGGTGATGACACTTTCATCTGTCACGTGGCCTAGGAGCAGCTCCTCAGCCATTCTGAAGTGGAGCGCCGCTGCCTTCTTAAACAGATGACCGCTGCGGTTCCGACACCCTGGGCCCCCACCGAGGATAGATCATCAGTATTAAAATAGCGGAAAACCCTCTCAACCTCCAGTTTCACATAAAATTGGCAAGCAGACAGCTCTGACCACTATTTCATTAACCTTTTGTGTTCTGTTGAGTAGAGAGAACCATCACTCTCCTAGGACTGGCCTATATAAATAACTAGTACTAGTTAGCCTTTCTAATATCGCAGTATTTCATCCCAGAAACGACGCCGGGACGCCCACTTACATATAAAATGTCTTCTAATAACTGACACACTTGAGCAGTACTTCCCCTTTAAGACGTAGGCAGCTTAGATTGCTATCTGACAGTTTATGGGAGAACAAGTCAATGACAGACAGACATGGAGATACAATTATGTAGAGAGCGTTCCCGGAGATGCTGTCAGCGGTGATGTAGTGGAGCGGATACCCAAGTGATTGCTTGTTGCTTCTCTGAACATTTCCCAGTTCACTACGCTGCCTTATCTTCCCAGAAAAAGGAGCGGATACAAGCGGAGGCTTTCCATAGCAGCCACATACTACATGACTTCACATGGACACCGTTATATACCCCTCCCATGAATGACGCCCTATAGCCATGGACTGGGTGACGTCCTCCACATCTATCCCCAATCATAAGAAAGTAGTATATTCTTCAAGAAGATCCAAACTGTAGCTGAAGTGTGTTCTTACTGCTCCAGCGCTTCCCTAGATGTCCTGTATCTGCACCTGCACTGTCAGCGCATGCGCAGTAGAAGACAGAAGCACCTTGATGGAAAGGCTATAGGCACCGGCACCTGACTACATCTCTGCCTATGGGCACCGAAAGCTAAGGGAAGCCTAAAGGCCATGTAGCAGGTTCTTATGACACAACATGGGCCGTCAGAGGCCACGAATTTTGTCCTAAAGAACACAGCAAACTGAACCCTTTTGGGTACGTATAGCTTAAAATGTATTCAATAAATGTATTAGTTATTGTTTTTATTTAAAGGGGCTTACAGGTTAAGAAAAACATGGCTGCCTTCTTGTAAAGACAGCAACCCACCTGTCCATTGGTTGTGTATGGTATTGAATTCAACCCCATTGACTTCAATGGAGCTGAACGGCGATGCCAAATACAAGCCCCGAAAGAAAATCACTCACGTCTTTCTCATCTGGGACACCCTCTTTAGGTGGCCCATAGCAACCAATCAGATTCCACCTTTCCTTTTCTATAGGAGCTGTGAAAAATGAAAGGTGGAATCTGATTGGTCGCTATGGGCCACTAAGCCAATAAGGTGTTTTTCATACTTTTGCTTTGTTTTTGTCTTATTTGGGGGCTTATATTTTTTATCATGACTTTATAAGCTGCGTATCTATTGCAATACATTTCTTGCCAGTGTTTATAAACTGTACAGGCGTAGCTATTTTAACCCATTCAGGACACAGCTTCTTTCTATTTTGTCATTTTTTCCTTCCTGATTCCCTTTCAAGAGCCATTTTTTTATCCTATTTTGTTTACATAGGCATATAAGGGTTTGTTTTTCGCAGGACAAGTTGTATTTTTTAAAGACACTGCTCTTTTACCATAGCTTGTATTGGAAAACAGGAAAAAAAAGTTCTTTGTGCGGTGAAATTTGGGTAACAATGCCGATTCCACCAAGGTTTTTTGGGTTTTGTTTTTACGGCATTAACTGTGAGCTCAAAATAACATTAAACGACCTTATTCTGCGGGTCAGTAAGATTATGTCGATACCGGATTTATATCGTTTTATAGCTTTTTGAGCCCCTCCCTCTGTCTAACCCCCTCAGATGCCGTAATCGCTATTGACTGTGGCATATAAGGAGTTAAATGACTGGGATCAGCGACATCGCCGATCCCAGTCATTGCGGCAGAGTGCTAGTTGTATTATATCGCTGCCATGTATGGAGCGGGCTCAGCACGTGAGCCTACACTGTATATTGCACCATGACATGTAAGGGTTAGGTGGGTTCTCCCGGCTTTTTTTAAGAAAACCCTGGAGTCTCCTCACCTGTGGACGAAAGATCGTTTCCTCAGTACTTACCCCTCCGTCACCCCCTGCCTTGGGAACATATGATGTCGGGACCTGAGCAGAAGAATCTGCAGCAGGTTTGACCGCAGTGGAGGCGGCATCATTGGCAGCTCAATGCACAGGTAAGTACTAAGGAAACTACCTAGTGTCCACAGGTGAGAAAACTCTGAGCGGGAGAGCCTGCAACCAGTATGACTGCAGTGGAGACTGTGTCACTGGGAGCGCAACTGCCAGGTAAGTCCTAAGGAAACGATCTTTTGTCCGCAGGTGAGAAAACTCTGAAACTTGAGGCTGATGGAGAGGAAGCAAATATGTCTAACCATAAGAGCAATTCGCAGTTCACAAAAATAATGTAAAGTACAAAAACTAACACAGTAGACACATCATAACGGAGCAGACACACTTGAAGAAAGTCAACACCAGTAAGCAACTGGTTGCTGTGCCCGTCCAGTTGCTGAATACGTCACTACATATGATGGGAGACATCAGTCTGAGGCGAAAAAGTAACAATCTAATCTAATCTATCCTAAAAAAACAAGCTAATAATGAAGGGAATAGCCTGACGGCACCACAGCAGTTTATCTAGCTGACAGAGAGGGGTCCCAAGCATCTCCCGTAAGACCTCCATATGCCCATAAGGTAGTTCTAATCAAACGGAAGCTTTTTCCTCATCCTCTGCTGGATCTCAAAACCGGAAAGGAAATCGCAAATGTGAAAGGAGCCTTATCTCCCCCCTACAGCAATGATGACTGAAATCTACATCGGTTATGAGCTGGAGTATGTTTCAATCTAGGCGCATGGACTGTTGGTGGATGTCCTTCATTTTTGGTGAGGCATGCGCCTTGTCATAAATTAAATGCACCCTCCGGCGGCGCAGGAGGTATCAAGTTCGGAGTAGCACATGCTAGTGATAACCTTTTTTTTCTTTATTTAAATCACCCCCTTTCCCAAAAATGTAAATAAAAATACGTAAACAATAAAAAAAATAATAATACGCCGCGTGCGAAAATGCCTGTACTACTAAAATATAAAAAGATTTTTCCCATATGGCAAGTGGCAAAATGGAAAAAAGTCAAAATGGCCGATTCGCCGTTTTTTTTTGTCGCTTCCCCTTTCACAAAAAATTTAATAAATAAAAAGTGATCAAAAAGTCTAAAGTACAGATTGCCCCACAAAAAAAATAAGCCCTCACACCAGCTCCGCACACATAACTACAAAAAAGTTATAGAGGTCAGAATATGGTGATGAAAAGAAGAAAAAATTTATTTCAAAGTTTTACGTTTTTTCCAGTATTAAAATCCACGAAAAACTATACATATGTGGTATCTCCATAATTGTAGTGACCTGGAGAATGAAAATAACAGGTCAGTTTTACCATATAGGTAAAACTGCCGTAAAAACAAAACCCATAAAACGCTGGCAGAATTGTGTTGTTGTTTTCTTCCAATTTCAGCCCATTTGGAATTTTTTTTCGAGCTCCCCACTACATCGTATGCAATATAAATTATGGCGCAACTTGTTCCCTCATTAAAAAATAAAGCCCTCATACGGCTATGTGAATGGAAAAATAAAAAAGTTATGGCCCCCGGAAAGACAGGGAGTGAAAAATGAAAACGCAAAAACAAAAAAGAGTTAAACAGCAGCTGATGGTTTCGCGGACACGCTCCCACACGTTTTACTCCATACTGCAGTCTACAGTTGTTCATACTGCCTATACACGTCCAATGGAGGAGAGACCTTTCTGGGAATGTTACTTCAAAGAACGATATCTCGTCTGACGACAATATCACACACGGCCGACTTCTCCTCAGACAATATCATTGTTTGGCTAAAACGATCATTCTTTGTTAAATTTCACCCGAAGGACAATTGCTTTCCTTGAAATCGTTGGTTTATTCTACTTCAGGCTAATGTCTACGGGCATCTTTAGATATCAGTAGAAAACAAACCAAAGTTCAGCACCAGCAGTAAAACGCCTGGAGCTGGAGCTACCTGGCGTTGGTCCAGCCATGACCCAGAATATGTAACATGGAAGACAGACACGTGAATTACATATCACATTACACAGGGAGGGGCCGATGCTCAACTCTGACATTCACATGGGTTTATGACAGAAAGTGAAACCAAAAGTAACTGCTGGATGTACACATTCCTGAGATGTGAGTGGTGAGCAAGGAGACATTACATGGTGCTCACCATACAGAAAAAGTCGGAATACAGGGGTCTTCCAGCAGTAGGGCCCCACCCATCTAATAGTTATCTCCTATACTGCGTTTAACAACCAGAAAACCCCTTTAAGGGATAACTGGATACTAATTAAAAGGGGTCATCCAAAGCTGTAACCCCCCACAATGCCTGGGCCCCTCATACAGAGAACACTTGCCGACGCCCGTTTCCTTCTGGATCCCTCCATGGCCATCACTGTATTTTCCCATTGTGCAGATCGGGGGGAGCAGCTGCTGACCCGTGTGACGTCACCCATGACGTAAGGGTCATCGTCACAGCCTATTATCGGCTGCACCCGCTGTCGTCAGATGTTGCGATCTGCACGATGAATAGATACAGCGACGGCGGTGGAGGAATTCAAAAGGACACAGACATTGGGGACCAGGTACATAGTGTCTGTTTGAGGGGCCTGAGCATTGGGGGGGGGGGGGTGTCAGCTTATCTGTCCAGTGCTAACACGTGTCGCGTTGTTGAAATCCAACCAAGGACAACATCTGCATGGGGTTTGGATGTCCTCCCCGTATTTCCCCCCGTATTTCTATATGGTTACTCCACTCCAAAAACATACTGATAGGGTATAGGGATTTCCCAGATCACATATTGATGGCCCACACTGGATCGAGGTGTAGAAAGGCGAGGTGACTGACAGACGTAAACTCACGGGACAAGAAGGGGGTCTCACCGCTCGCCAGAGCGCTGCCCGAAAGCTGATTGGTGGGGATGCCAAGATTTAGACTACCACCTATCAGATACTGATGACCGAAAGCTAATGCACTGGGGTCTATGCGAGAAGGAACTGTTGATCGCTTATTCAAGTTCCCAAGAGGAACTATTAAAAAGTGTAAAAACTAGATGCTTTTAAAAAATCTAAAAAAATACAAATTCTAATCATCCCCCCTTCTCCGATATTAAAATAAACAATAAAAAATAACACACATGTGAAAACATGCATATTATTAAAATAAAAAAGTATCTATCCCATGCGGCAAATGGCAAAACGGAAAAAGTCAAAAAGGCCAATTCAACAGTTTGTGGTCTCTTCACCTCCCACAAAATTTTTTATAAAAAGTGATCAAAACGTCATACACACCCTAAAATGGTATCACAGAAAAAATACAGATTGTCCCGCTAAAAATGAGCCCTCACACAGCTACAAAAAACACACATAACTACAAAAAAGTTGTAGGGGTTAAAATATGGTGATGAAAAGAAGAAAAAAAAATTTAACTATACAAATGTATAACTAATGACCTGGGGAATGAAAGTAACTGCTCAGTTTTCCCGCATAGGCAACGCCATAAAAACAAAACCCATAAAACTGTGGCGAAATTGAATTTTTTTTTTCAATTCCATTCCATTTGGAATTTTTTTCACATAGCCTTCTTATGGCTACGTGAACAGAAAAGTAAAAAAAATGATGGCTCTGGTAGGGAGTGAAAAATTAAAACGCAAGGACAAAAAAAAAATGTCCGGGTCTCAAGCAGTTAAAACAGGTACACTAGTTATAAAAAAATAAATAAAATAAAAAATCTTTCAGGGGTTATAATAAAAATTAATAATAATAATACTACTCTCATCCACTCTCGCGCACTCAGTCCTCACAGAATACAGAAGGACCCGAAGCTCTCAGCATGCTGACATCACCACAGGTCCTTTCAAGATACATCCTCTGAGGAGCGAGTGTCCCTTCACTGGATGCAGCAGCACCCCCGATACTGAGAGCACGTCTGGTGAGGAGCGAGTGTCCCTTCACTGGATGCAGCAGCACCCCCAATACTGAGAGCACGTCTGGTGAGGAGCGAGTGTCCCTTCACTGGATGCAGCAGGACCCCCGATACTGAGAGCACGTCTGGTGAGGAGCGAGTGTCCCTTCACTGGATGCAGCAGGACCTCGGATACTGAGAGCGCGTCCGGTGAGGAGCGAGTGTCCCTTCACTGGATGCAGCAGCACCCCCAATACTGAGAGCACGTCTGGTGAGGAGCGAGTGTCCCTTCACTGGATGCAGCAGCACCCCTGATACTGAGAGCGCGTCCGGTGAGGAGCGAGTGTCCCTTCACTGGATGCAGCAGCACCCCCGATACTGAGAGCGCGTCCGGTGAGGAGCGAGTGTCCCTTCACTGGATGCAGCAGGACCTCTGATACTGAGAGCACGTCTGGTGAGGAGTGAGTGTCCCTTCACTGGATGCAGCAGCACCCCCGATACTGAGAGCGCATCCGGTGAAGAGCGAGTGTCCCTTCACTGGATGCAGCAGCACCCCCGATACTGAGAGCGCGTCCGGTGAGGAGCGAGTGGCCCTTCACTGGATGCAGCAGGACCTCTGATACTGAGAGCGCGTCCGGTGAGGAGCGAGTGTCCCTTCACTGGATGCAGCAGGACCTCTGATACTGAGAGCACGTCTGGTGAGGAGCGAGTGTCCCTTCACTGGATGCAGCAGCACCCCCGATACTGAGAGCACGTCCGGTAAGGAGCGAGTGTCCCTTCACTGGATGCAGCAGCACCCCCGATACTGAGAGCACGTCTGGTGAGGAGCGAGTGTCCCTTCACTGGATGCAGCAGGACCCCCGATACTGAGAGCACGTCTGGTGAGGAGTGAGTGTCCCTTCACTGGATGCAGCAGCACTCGATACTGAGAGCGCATCAGGTGAAGAGCGAGTGTCCCTTCACTGGATGCAGCAGCACCCCCGATACTGAGAGCGCGTCCGGTGAGGAGCGAGTGGCCCTTCACTGGATGCAGCAGGACCTCTGATACTGAGAGCGCGTCCGGTGAGGAGCGAGTGGCCCTTCACTGGATGCAGCAGGACCTCTGATACTGAGAGCACGTCTGGTGAGGAGCGAGTGTCCCTTCACTGGATGCAGCAGCACCCCCGATACTGAGAGCGCGTCCGGTAAGGAGTGAGTGTCCCTTCACTGGATGCAGCAGCACCCTCGATACTGAGAGCACGTCTGGTGAGGAGCGAGTGTCCCTTCACTGGATGCAGCAGCACCCTCGATACTGAGAGCACGTCTGGTGAGGAGCGAGTGTCCCTTCACTGGATGCAGCAGGACCCCCGATACTGAGAGCACGTCTGGTGAGGAGTGAGTGTCCCTTCACTGGATGCAGCAGCACCCCCGATACTGAGAGCGCATCAGGTGAAGAGCGAGTGTCCCTTCACTGGATGCAGCAGCACCCCCGATACTGAGAGCGCGTCCGGTGAGGAGCGAGTGTCCCTTCACTGGATGCAGCAGCACCCCCGATACTGAGAGCACGTCCGGTGAGGAGAGAGTGTCCCTTCACTGGATGCAGCAGCACCCCCGATACTGAGAGCGCGTCCGGTGAGGAGCGAGTGTCCCTTCACTGGATGCAGCAGGACCTCTGATACTGAGAGCACGTCTGGTGAGGAGTGAGTGGCCCTTCACTGGATGCAGTAGGACCTCTGATACTGAGAGCGCGTCTGGTGAGGAGCGAGTGTCCCTTCACTGGATGCAGCAGCACCCCCGATACTGAGAGCGCGTCCGGTGAGGAGCGAGTGTCCCTTCACTGGATGCAGCAGCACCCCCGATACTGAGAGCGCGTCCGGTGAGGAGCGAGTGTCCCTTCACTGGATGCAGCAGCACCCCCGATACTGAGAGCGCGTCCGGTGAGGAGCGAGTGGCCCTTCACTGGATGCAGCAGAACCTCTGATACTGAGAGCGCGTCCGGTGAGGAGCGAGTGTCCCTTCACTGGATGCAGCAGGACCTCCGATACTGAGAGCGCGTCCGGTGAGGAGCGAGTGTCCCTTCACTGGATGCAGCAGGACCTCCGATACTGAGAGCGCGTCCGGTGAGGAGCGAGTGTCCCTTCACTGGATGCAGCAGCACCCCGATACTGAGAGCGCGTCCGGTGAGGAGCGAGTGTCCCTTCACTGGATGCAGCAGCACCCCCGATACTGAGAGCGCGTCCGGTGAGGAGCGAGTGTCCCTTCACTGGATGCAGCAGCACCCCGATACTGAGAGCGCGTCCGGTGAGGAGCGAGTGTCCCTTCACTGGATGCAGCAGCACCCCGATACTGAGAGCGCGTCCGGTGAGGAGCGAGTGTCCCTTCACTGGATGCAGCAGCACCCCGATACTGAGAGCTGCGTCCGGTGAGGAGCGAGTGTCCCTTCACTGGATGCAGCAGCACCCCCGATACTGAGAGCGCGTCCGGTGAGGAGCGAGTGTCCCTTCACTGGATGCAGCAGCACCCCCGATACTGAGAGCACGTCCGGTGAGGAGCGAGTGTCCCTTCACTGGATGCAGCAGCACCCCCGATACTGAGAGCGCGTCCGGTGAGGAGCGAGTGTCCCTTCACTGGATGCAGCAGCACCCCCGATACTGAGAGCGCGTCCGGTGAGGAGCGAGTGTCACAACGTGTTCAAGTGGATATGGCCATTTTATTTTTTAATAATGTCAGCACTAGCGGGGATGCGGGGGGAAAGCAGAGGCACAACTGAGGGCAATTATATATGTATGGGGGCACAACTATAATATATATATATAGTGGCACAACTGGGGGCCATTCTAACTACAGGAGACACAAAGAGGTGCATTATTTATACTGGGGGCACTATAGGGGGCATAATATATATATATATATATATATATATATATATATATAATGAGGGAACTGCAGGGGTTGGAGTTTTATCTTAAAACCGCAATGAAAATCATCCGTTTTTAATAGCAGTTTATCACCGCCGTTATAAGGTTGCAAAACAGCCTTTAAAAATCTGACAGACGGCTAGAAAATAGATGCAAAAATGGTAGAAAAATTTCCATGAAAAACTGACAGCGTGTCTGTTTTTAACAGCCATTTTTCTTCACTGTTGTGTGAATGCAAACTGGTCCTCGTCCTAGAGAAATTAGATAGTGAACCGTACAGGGGCGGGGACGGTACATTGCTGTAGAATATACAGGTGTCATATAAATTAATAATGATATGAGCATTACTGTGCTGCCATATTACGGTATACATGCAGTACTAGGTGATATATAATGGCATTATCCATTATTCAGAGCATGCTCGTGTATTTGCTGCTAATGATGCCGTCCTGGAGGCTCAGAGAGGATATCCGTGGCCCACCAGCCCTCCTGCACCTGAGACCAAATCAATGTCTGTTCCGCTATATCAATGTGTAAGCAAAATGATAAAAATCTTCGGATTGTGGATTACGCATAACCAGAAGACGAGTCTCCGACTGACCACATGTAGTGCCTCTCCTGACACCAAGAAGCATTGTCGGGGGGGCGTCCGCACCGCTAACTTCGGGGATTTTACCTTTGGTCATACAGAAATGTGTGAAGGTCACAGATCACTGATGATAAGGTCTGTAAAGCGCTGCACAATAGAAACCAAAGAAATACAAAATGGCAATGGAAAGTCCTAAATATTCAGTCTCCGTGAAGGGTTAAAAAAAATTGTCTTGGAAAACCCCTTTAAAAATACAGAATTGCGAGGTGACAACAGAGAGGGACTGCTACATGTCGTACAAAAAAAAAAAAATCACTATTCTGTATCCAGGATCTACACTAAGCCATGTTCACACCAGCACAACAGAAAGTAAAGCGACTGATAAAGGCTGAGAACAGAGGCTTTCTGTTACAATGTGCTCTCTTTCAATGGTCGCCAGAAACAATAGTGACAAATATGTAAGGAGAGAACTCCTAGACGGGGCAATGCTCCGACCACACTGTACACAGCACATACCGCTCCAGTGAGAACGCTAGACTTCTATATGTGCTCAGACAAAGGTGTGCACTCTAGGGCCGTAGCCTCTCATCGGGATTTCAGTTGCGGTTTTTCCTCCATACAACTCAGCATGTTTCTTCTTCACACTTGCAAATCCACAGATCAGGAGATAACGGTGACATTTGGCTCAGGAAATCCTTCCACTACGTGGTTATTGGAGAAACGATGCAGCCTGTAGATCAACTGGTATTACTGTATAATATCCTCTCTATTACTGTATAATATCCTCTCTATTACTGTATAATATCCTCTCTATTACTGTATAGTGCACATATATGCCCAGTATCACTGTATAATATAATATACCCAGTATAACTGTACAATATGCCCAGCATCACTGTATGTGCCCAGTATTACTGTATGGTTCCTATATGTGTCCGGTATTACTGTATAATATGCCCAATATGTCTGTATGTTCCAATATGTGACCAGCATTACTTTATGGCTCCTATATATGCCCAGTATTACTGTGTAATATGCCCAGTATTACTGTATGATTCCTATATGAGCCCGGAATTACTGTATAATATGCCCAGTTTTACTGTATGGCTTCCTATATATGCCCAGTATTACTGTGTAATATGCCCAGTATTACTGTATGGTTCCTATATATGCCCAGTATTACTGTGTAATATGCCCAGTATTACTGTATGGTTCCTATATATGCTCAGCATTACTATATAATATGCCCAATTTTACTGTATGGTTCCTAGTTATGACCGTATTACTGTATGGTTCCTATGTCTGCCAGGTATTACTGTATGGTTCCTATATGTGCCCAGTATTACTGTTTGGTTCCTATGTGCCTGAAATTACTGTATAATACAGGGCTGTGGAGTCGGAGTCGGAGTCGAGGAGTCGGAGGCAATTTTGGGTACCTGGAGTCGGAGTCGGCAAAAAATGGACCGACTCCGACTCCTACTAGATTTAAATTGGAATAAAAAAAAATTGGAATAAAAAAAAAGCAAGTTTAAATGTCCCAATTCAGATAAAGTTATAATTAATTACTTCTCTACTGTAAGAATAAAGGCCAATGCATGCAGTGCGTCACGTTACCGCTAAACAAAGACGTTAAGTGACCGTGAAGAAGCATGCTTTTCATATGCTTTACTATGCAGTTAAAGGGACACTGACAGGCTGATATATCTGCTGGTATTCATCAGAGGATCAGGAATACAACTAGACGACTGTTACCCCCAGTTGAGGTTTACTTGTGTTTAAAAGCGTTTTAATCAATATGCAAATTCTCTACCTTTGTGCCCAAGGGGCAGGCGCACATGTAGAGTACTGGCAGCACTAGACAGGACTAGGTAGCGAGGAGGAAGAGAGAAAGCTGGCACAGCCTCAGCATAGCCAGACGAGGCTGCTGCCAGCACTCTACACGTGCGCCTGCGCAGGAATTCAGCGTTCGGCTAGCCTGAAAAAAAAAGGCCAGTGCAGTGAATAATAACGAGGGAAACAGTGCTGGGAAGCTGTACTTCGGGCGCGGCTGGGCACAAAGCCGCAGGAGACGCTGCCCCATTGGGCACAAAGATAGTGAATTTGCATACAGATTAAAATGTTTTTTAAACACAAGTACAGCTTAACTGGGGGTAACATTAGTATAGTTTTATTCCTAATTCTCTGATGAATACCAGTAGATATATATCTTTAGCTGGAAAATCAGCCTGTCAGTGTCCCTTTAAGGAACGGCAATACTTACACTTTCCATTGTCTTGTGGTCTGCTGTTACAGGGAACCCATGGTTATCCTCGCCTCTCACTGATAACTGATCAAGGACTGGAGACATTTGTATAAGTGAAGGGAATGGATAGTCAATAGTTCAAGACTGAAGCTGTAAACCATTTGAAAAACTGCTATCATTCAGCTAAGGCTATAAAACATGTAAACTCAGATTGTTAGCTTAAATTTTAAACACGACTATGGGATTCTACTAGGAAAATCATGTTTTAAAATAAATGGCCCTTCCCCTGCCCCTTCCTGGATCCTCCCACTGCTCTATCTTCAGCAGAAGATCAGCACACAAAGGAGAAGGCAGCAGCTTCTGCTCAACTACCTCTCTGTGCTAGAGGAGATTAGAAGAACTTGGTGGAACAGCTTCGTATTTGCATATTAAATACAGAGGAGTCGGAGTCGAGGAGTCGGAGTCGGAAGTTTCAAAATCTGAGGAGTCGGAGTCGGAGTCGGACAATTTATCTACCGACTCCACAGCCCTGGTATAATATGCCCACTATTAATGTATGGTTCCTATATATGCCCGGTATTACTGTATAATATGCCCAGTATTACTGTATGGTTCCTATATATGCCCAGTATTACTGTATAATATGGCCAGTATTACTGTATGGTTCCTATATGTGTCCAGTATTACTGTATAATATGGCCAGTATTACTGTATGGCTCCCATATATGCCCAGTATTACTGTATGGTTATATATGCCCGGTATTACTGTATGGTTCCTATATGTGCCCAGTATTACTATATACTATGCCCTGTATTACTGTATGGTTCCTATGTGCCCAGCATTACTGTATAATATGTCCTAGTATTACTGTATGGTTCCTATATATGCCCGGTATTACTGTATATTATGCCCTGTATTACTGTATGGTTCCTAGTTATGCCCGGTATTACATAATAATATGCCCAGTATTACTGTATGGCTCCTATATATGCCCAGTATTACTGTATGGCTCCTATATATGCCCGGTATTACTGTACAATATGCCTAGTATTACTGTATGCTTCCTATGTGCCCAGTATTACTGTATAATATGCCCAGTATTACTGTATGGTTCCTATATGTGCCCAGTATTACTGTATGGTTCCTATGTGCCCAGCATTACTGTATAATATGCCCAGTATTACTGTATGGTTCCTATATATGCCCGGTATTACTGTGTAATATGCCTAATTTTACTGTATGGTTCCTAGTTATGACCGTATTACTGTATGGTTCCTATGTCTGCCAGGTATTACTGTATGGTTCCTATATGTGCCCAGTATTACTGTACAATATGCCTAGTATTACTGTATGGCTCCTATATATGCCCAGTATTACTGTATAATATGCCCAGTATTACTGTATGGTTCCTATATGTGCCCAGTATTACTGTATGGTTCCTATATGTGCCCAGCATTACTGTATAATATGCCCAGTATTACTGTATATATATGCCCAGTTTTACTGTATGGTTCCTATATATGCCCGGTATTACTGTGTAATATGCCTAATTTTACTGTATGGTTCCTAGTTATGACCGTATTACTGTATGGTTCCTATATGTGTCCAGTATTACTGTATAATATGGCCAGTATTACTGTATGCTTCCTATGTGCCCAGTATTACTGTATAATATGCCCAGTATTACTGTATGGTTCCTAGTTATGTCCAGTATTACATAATAATATGCCCAGTATTACTGTATGGCTCCTATATATGCCCAGTATTACTGTATGGTTCCTATATATGCCCGGTATTACTGTATAATATGCCCACTATTAATGTATGGTTCCTATATGTGCCCAGTATTACTGTATAATATGCCCACTATTAATGTATGGTTCCTATGTGCCCAGTATTACTGTATAATATGCCCAGTATTACTGTATGGCTCCTATATATGCCCAGTATTACTGTATAATATGCCCAGTATTAATGTATGGTTCCTATATGTGCCCAGTATTACTGTATAATATGCCCAGTATTAATGTATGGTTCCTATATGTGCCCAGTATTACTGTATAATATGCCCAGTATTACTGTATGGTTCCTATATGTACCCAGCATTACTGTATAATATGCCCAGTATTACTGTATGGTTCCTATATGTGTCCAGCATTACTGTATAATATGCCCAGTATTACTGTATGGTTCCTATATGTGCCCAGTATTACTGTATAATATGCCCAGTATTACTGTATGGTTCCTATATATGCCCGGTATTACTGTATGGTTCCTATATGTGCCAAGTATTACTGTATGGTTCCTATACATGTCACAACATAACATTGTGTACAGAACCCCCCACCACAGACATAGGACCTCAGACAGACACTGACAGCAAATTAATGTGCAATCACAAGATGTCAGTAATTATACTGCGGTACCAAGTGCTGGTAACAACCAACATGGCGCCAGTGCCTCAGCGTGGTATAACGCTGGTGCTGTGCCACATGCCCACACACCACTGTGACACCTGTCCACAGGCTTCATTTTCCTCCAAATTAATGACACCACAATTTGTTTCAGCATCACCATGAACAAAGAGACATCATATAGAGGACATTACGTGTCTGTGGACACGTATGTGGTCTCCTATATCAGTCCATATCCATACACGTTCCCCTCCCATAGAGCGCCTGCTATAATGGCTGGGGAATTCCTAGGAAGAGCGGCATGCTTACTGCTGATGACGGCACTCTCTTATTAGGGGTTTATTCATCTTTCTGCTTTAGGCCTGCGTCATATTGCACTTCTGAGTGGGAATCGGGTGTCGGATTATCAGACTTCCTAAATCATCAGGTGGCGGATTACAGGGATTTCATAAGACAAGATCTCTCTGGAGTCAGGGTGGTGAGACACGTACCAAGCGGCTACTTTCACACTAGCGTTTTGGATTTCCGTTTGTGAGATTCGTTCAGGGCTCTCAAAAGCGGTCCATGACGGATCCGCAAAAACCACTAGGCAATGCTAAGGCAAGAATACGTCCCCAGGATATTCACTAGGCTTAGAGAAGTTGACCACATACATGTCACCACCACTAATCTCTTTCCATGTAAAAGGAAACACCAGGCAAACGTCACAGAGTTCTCCATGTCCCGGGTTGTGGTGAGCCCCAAACAGAACAGCACATGATGTCCTGTACACTATAAGAACTGGTCCGTCCTCTCCTTTCATCTTCTCTCCTGAGGAACTTTGATCATTGAGTAGAAGGTTTGGGAGGAGTCCTCCATCTATTACACCAGGAGTGAACAAAGGCAAACCAGCAATGAGAGCCTTCAGAAAATTCCTGACAGACTTCTAGGAGAACCTTACCTGCCTACCTCGGGTTTCATGAAGGTTTCTGAATTACACGTACATGATACAGCCACAATCTATAGCCAAGTCCTGCCCCTCCTTACTAAAGAGGTGCTCCAAGATTTTGTAAACTTCTTCAGGTAGCAGTGTAAAATTAAAACAACCTTACTCGCGTTTTAAATGCCCTGCCGGTCATCCCATGATCTCTGCGGCCAATTACTGATCTCAGCAGTGACGTGTCCTTCACGTATGTGTGACGGGTGAGGTCAGCCGTTAACTGTGGCGGTCACTGGACCTATGAACATGACGCCATCAGTGGCAGGATTGGAGTGGTGGTGGGGGACCAGTGGGATATTTTAAAGGTAAGGGTTTTGGATTATTTTTTTATTTTTTTTATTTACATGACCCAACGCCACATTTTACAAAAATCTTGGAGGACTCTTTCAAAACTAACACACTGGCTGAACCAATAAATAGCCCCAGGCAGCTGAACAGATCCATGTTTTGTGGTCCCCAAATTCTTCTGTTTTTCTAGTCATAGACCAATAATATGGGTACATCTCCTACTTCCCACTTATTATATGAGGAGCGCTAGACTGCAGAACACACTTTCTTGCGTTGTGTCCATGGACCATGTCAGCTATTAGATTACAGCAGCTTCAAGAACACCCCTAACATCCTGAACTAAAGTGAGGAACCCGAGAGCAGAAAACAACGCTCCACATATGTTCATGAGGCACATCGCAGCTCTGCCCCCCCATTCAGTGCCCACCTGTCAGGCTGTACCACTCCATTCAGTGCCCACCTGTCAGGCTGTACCACTCCATTCAGTGCCCACCTGTCAGGCTGTACCACCCCATTCAGTGCCCACCTGTCAGGCTGTACCACCCCATTCAGTGCCCACCTGTCAGGCTGTACCACCCCATTCAGTGCCCACCTGTCAGGCTGTACCACCCCATTCAGTGCCCACCTGTCAGGCTGTACCACCCCATTCAGTGCCCACCTGTCAGGGTGTACCACTCCATTCAGTGCCCACCTGTCAGGGTGTACCACTCCATTCAGTGCCCACCTGTCAGGGTGTACCACTCCATTCAGTGCCCACCTGTCAGGGTGTACCACTCCATTCAGTGCCCACCTGTCAGGGTGTACCACTCCATTCAGTGCCCACCTGTCAGGGTGTACCACTCCATTCAGTGCCCACCTGTCAGGGTGTACCACTCCATTCAGTGCCCACCTGTCAGGGTGTACCACTCCATTCAGTGCCCACCTGTCAGGGTGTACCACTCCATTCAGTGCCCACCTGTCAGGGTGTACCACTCCATTCAGTGCCCACCTGTCAGGGTGTACCACTCCATTCAGTGCCCACCTGTCAGGCTGTACCACTCCATTCAGTGCCCACCTGTCAGGCTGTACCACCCCATTCAGTGCCCACCTGTCAGGCTGTACCACCCCATTCAGTGCCCACCTGTCAGGCTGTACCACCCCATTCAGTGCCCACCTGTCAGGGTGTACCACCCCATTCAGTGCCCACCTGTCAGGGTGTACCACTCCATTCAGTGCCCACCTGTCAGGGTGTACCACTCCATTCAGTGCCCACCTGTCAGGGTGTACCACTCCATTCAGTGCCCACCTGTCAGGGTGTACCACTCCATTCAGTGCCCACCTGTCAGGGTGTACCACTCCATTCAGTGCCCACCTGTCAGGCTGTACCACTCCATTCAGTGCCCACCTGTCAGGCTGTACCACTCCATTCAGTGCCCACCTGTCAGGCTGTACCACTCCATTCAGTGCCCACCTGTCAGGGTGTACCACTCCATTCAGTGCCCACCTGTCAGGGTGTACCACTCCATTCAGTGCCCACCTGTCAGGGTGTACCACTCCATTCAGTGCCCACCTGTCAGGGTGTACCACTCCATTCAGTGCCCACCTGTCAGGGTGTACCACTCCATTCAGTGCCCACCTGTCAGGGTGTACCACTCCATTCAGTGCCCACCTGTCAGGGTGTACCACTCCATTCAGTGCCCACCTGTCAGGCTGTACCACTCCATTCAGTGCCCACCTGTCAGGCTGTACCACTCCATTCAGTGCCCACCTGTCAGGGTGTACCACTCCATTCAGTGCCCACCTGTCAGGGTGTACCACTCCATTCAGTGCCCACCTGTCAGGGTGTACCACTCCATTCAGTGCCCACCTGTCAGGGTGTACCACTCCATTCAGTGCCCACCTGTCAGGGTGTACCACTCTATTCAGTGCCCACCTGTCAGGGTGTACCACTCCATTCAGTACCCACCTGTCAGGGTGTACCACCCCATTCAGTACCCACCTGTCAGGGTGTACCACCCCATTCAGTGCCCACCTGTCAGGGTGTACCACCCCATTCAGTGCCCACCTGTCAGGCTGTACCACCCCATTCAGTGCCCACCTGTCAGGGTGTACCACCCCATTCAGTGCCCACCTGTCAGGCTGTACAACTCCATTCAGTGCCCACCTGTCAGGGTGTACCACTCTATTCAGTGCCCACCTGTCAGGGTGTACCACTCCATTCAGTGCCCACCTGTCAGGGTGTACCACTCCATTCAGTGCCCACCTGTCAGGGTGTACCACTCCATTCAGTGCCCACCTGTCAGGGTGTACCACTCCATTCAGTGCCCACCTGTCAGGGTGTACCACTCCATTCAGTGCCCACCTGTCAGGGTGTACCACTCCATTCAGTGCCCACCTGTCAGGGTGTACCACTCCATTCAGTGCCCACCTGTCAGGCTGTACCACTCCATTCAGTGCCCACCTGTCAGGCTGTACCACTCCATTCAATGCCCACCTGTCAGGGTGTACCACTCCATTCAGTGCCCACCTGTCAGGGTGTACCACTCTTCCAGGTCCGAAATAGAGTTAAGTTGATGCCTTGAACTAAAGAGGCTCCAGACCTGAACCTGTGCTGTAGAGCTGCACCTACAACATACCGCTCTTAGGAAGCAGCCGGGCTGTGGGGAGGATGAGAGTAGCGCTCTTTATGGGATTACTGCAGAGGCATTTATAGACCATTCAAGGCTTGGCAAACCGACATGAAAGCAGCAATACCTGTCACGGCTGTCAGAGCAAGTAGTTGTCGACAATCCCGAAATGCGGGTCTCTGTACACGCGGGACTGCAGGGCGCAGCTCCTGTGCGGTTTGTTGTACACGAGATTGTGTTGTGACACTACCATCACCGTTGTATCATACGTTAACAGCCAGGTAGATGGTTTTCTGAATATCCATGTCTTCTACTTCCTCTCCTGGATCTATACCTTCCTCTTCGTCTGGACCTCTAGCACAGCAGACAGCCCCGCTTCACTGTCTCAGACCATTCACTGCGGCCAGAAAAGGAAGGCGGATGAGCGACCCGGTTATAGCATCACACATGACACTGATAAGAGCCATGCTCTTCTGTGGACAGCTTTATCCAGGCCTACCTAGAGAACAATACAGCTGTTATCCCAATCCTACTAATCTACTATTATACTAGCAGATACCATCTCTCCACCGCAGCAGAAAACTAACAATAGGATCCCTATCTAGATAGGAGTTTTATCTCTCTGGACAACAGCTTGTATATTATTTCTCAATGAAACTACTGAAAAACAGCCAAAAATGATAAAAAATAAATTATTCTATGTGAATATTGAGTTAAAAGTTACCTTTCTGAGGGAAGTGTCTCTTTAAATCACGATTATTAAAGTTAGAAGTGGAAATGCACCAAAAGCAAAAAAAAAAGTGTGAACAGAGGCTCCTGTTTTTCCATTCCGTCTGCACTAAAAAATATGCTCGGAAAAAAAGGTGTGTGAATGAGCCCTTTTACGTGAACGTCCTCTAATCTGGCATCGGATAATCTAGAAAGTATCATGATAATATACGGTAGTTTGTTTCCTGATCGTCCAAAACTTCTGAGCAGAGAAAACTAATTATGAGACTATTGTGACGCTATTTTTGTGGATATTCTGCACCTTTTAGGTTTAATAATCCAGAACTTCTGATAATCCAGTACTGATAATGTCAGACCAAAGAGACCTTTCTATGTATGAAGTGGTAAGGGCGCTTACATTTACTGGAGACCTCAGTGACATCTGGTTGTGTCCTACTAGCCGGTGTACGTTTTTTATACGTAGTAATAGCGACTGAACACAATCCGATATAGGACTATTCCGGAACTGACGGTCCCGTAACGTAATGAATCTTTGTACCCCTGACACCGTTCCTGTACATACAGGACAATGACGCACCAAATCCACCAATACCTACTAAGCTAATTATCACGAAAAGTATAATATTGAGCAATCAAAAAGTCATAAGTGATGAAAACGGCGCCTCTAAAATAAAAAATGTGCCCTCACAAAAGACCATCGACTAGAAAAATAAAAAAAATAGGGCGACACAAAAACATCATTTTTTCTCTTTTCAAAACTGAAAAAAAAAACATATTTGGTATCGCCACCTGCGGAACCCCGCCAGGTGAACGCCGTAAAAAAATAAATACTGAGTCAAAATTGCCATTTAAGGGTCACCTCACACCCCCAAAAATAATATTAACAAACAAATCTTGTGTACCCCAAAATGATATCACCTCTTCCCGCAAAAACGAGCCGTCACACAAGACCATTGCCGTAAAAAATAAAAAAAATATGTCTCTTGGAAAATGGCAACAGTCTTAATTTTTTTATTTTTTTTTTTTTTAAATGCTTTGTGTAAAAAAGATGTAAAATATAAAAGTTTACTGTGTATCTAAACCTACAGATTATTACTAACTATTCTACGCAGTGTTACTGTCTTGAAAGCAGAGAAAATCTAATTTAGAAAATACAGAATTTTTCAACATTTACTGCACATTTTTTGATATTTTTTTTTTTTTATAAGGGTAAAACATTGACTCAAATTCACCACGAAAATGCTGGCGAGTCCGTTTCTTGCTGAATGTTACTGTATAACATGCCTTGAGAGCTGATTGGCTCTGTTCTGTATGACTTTACTGTCTAAAATTATATAAAACAATAAAAACTTTCATGAAAAAGAAAAAAAAATACGCCTAGATTCAGCACAGCTTGTCCCATGTATCATAGGTGAAGTGCAGCGTTGGTGTTATTTTACGTCCTCACATTTATCACTCTGCACACACGTTATGGAAGATGCCTATAAACCATACTGTGAAGGCACTTACATAACAAAACCACAAATTTACCACTAACATGAAGTACGATGTGCCACGAAAAAACTGTTTCAGAACGGCTTGGATAAATAAAAGCATTCCAAAGTTATTACCACGTAAAAAGACGCGTCAGATTTGCAAAGTCTGGATCAGGAAGGTGAAAAATGGTTGTGTACCGAAGGGGTTAATTCGCACTTGTCCTAATCTTAAAATTCCAAGGAGAAAACCCCCCCCAAGAGTCAAGAGAGTCAGCTCCGCACCTGCATCGTCAGAAGAAGCGGATAGGACCGGCCTTTCATTGGACGTATGCCACCACAATAGATATAAGATCAATGAAAACACGGCCATAGATACTTCTGAGCAGATCGGTACGGGGCTGGAGGACCATAAGGTCCACCACCAGAGAAACGTGGATCCAATGTCCGTCCCCTGAGCCGTATGCTACCACCGACCCCTCTAACAGAAAGGAACCTCGTGGAGGATGAGATGTGACTCATTCCAGGAGCAAACCACGTGTCACCTGTCACCACTGGGTTCTCTGGTGGTGGCATCTCCTGGCCGTGCTCCTCACTCAGAAGGCCCAGCGTCACAGGGCGTCCACACACAACCAGCAGGCAGGAACATCACGCCCAATCCTACTACCGCCATATGGCTGGATACAGGGCGCCCAGGAGCCAGCGATGAGAGCCTGCAGAGACGACCTGAACATGTAGGCGGAATAATCGACTACCTGCCGCCTAACAGGAACATCACGCCCAATCTTACTACCGCCATATGGCTGGATACAGGGCGCCCAGGAGCCAGCGATGAGAGCCTGCAGAGACGACCTGAACATGTAGGCGGAATAATCGACTACCTGCCGCCTAACAGGAACATCACGCCCAATCCTACTACCGCCATATGGCTGGATACAGGGCGCCCAGGAGCCAGCGATGAGAGCCTGCAGAGACGACCTGAACATGTAGGCGGAATAATCGACTACCTGCCGCCTAACAGGAACATCACGCCCAATCCTACTACCGCCATATGGCTGGATACAGGGCGTCCAGGAGCCACTGCAGAGACAACCTGAAAACGTAGGCGGAATAATCGACTACCTGACGCCTAACCAATCCGGGAAGGGGATCAAAGTAGAAAATTGCAGTCTATGGGTCCATTCGCGCTGTCCGTTCAGAACCATTGCAGTCTATGGGTCCATTCGCACTGTCCGTTCAGAACCATTGCAGTCTATGGGTCCATTCACACTGTCCTATTCAGAACCATTGCAGTCTATGGGTCCATTCACACTGTCCTGTTCAGAACCATTGCAGTCTATGGCTCTATTCGCACTGTCCGTTCAGAACCATTGCAGTCTATGGGTCCATTCGCACTGTCCTGTTCAGAACCATTGCAGTCTATGGGTCCATTCACACTGTCCTATTCAGAACCATTGCAGTCTATGGGTCCATTCACACTGTCCTGTTCAGAACCATTGCAGTCTATGGCTCTATTCGCACTGTCCGTTCAGAACCATTGCAGTCTATGGGTCCATTCGCACTGTCCGTTCAGAACCATTGCAGTCTATGGGTCCATTCACCCTTTACTTTCGGAACCATTGCAGTCTATGGGTCCATTCACACTTTACTTTCGGAACCATTGCAGTCTATGGGTCCATTCACACTGTCCTTTCAGAACCATTGCAGTCTATGGGTCCATTCACACTGTCCTTTCAGAACCATTGCAGTCTATAGGTCCATTCACACTGTCCTGTTCAGAACCATTGCAGTCTATGGGTCCATTCACACTGTCCTGTTCAGAACCATTGCAGTCTATGGGTCCATTCACACTGTCCTGTTCAGAACCATTGCAGTCTATAGGTCCATTCACACTGTCCTGTTCAGAACCATTGCAGTCTATAGGTCCATTCACACTGTCCTTCCAGAACCATTGCAGTCTATGGGTCCATTCACACTGTCCTTCCAGAACCATTGAAGTCTATGGCTCCATTCACACTGTCCTGTTCAGAACTATTGCAGTCTATGGCTCTATTCACACTGCCGTGTTTTGACAGCTCCTGACATCAATAGTTTGTGCGGTTTTTAACGGCCGTTTTTCAGTCAGACATCCGTTAAATTTACCGTTTTTCTCAGTCCTGTGACTGCAGCTGAAATAACCGGGGACTACAGTACAGTTCACTGCCTCGTGCAGCACTCCCATCATCTCCTGTAGGACTACAACCACCGTTATGTAATGTCATCGCTCCTGGTGGGCCAACTTTCCCCAGATGTCCGTGTTATCACACGAGCAGGTACATGACGCACGTCCAGACATCACACACGGACGTGCATCCCCATCCTCCCCCCCCCCAGGGGGTGACACCTGCCCCTATCACCCAGATGGAGAGCCCCCATCCCTCCACACACGGTGCTCCCTCGTGTTGTCACCGCATTCCCACCCACGCCACTGTCACACGCTTACCTGTCACCCGCGGGCACTCCACACGGCGCGGCTCTGGAGGGGGCGGGAGGGGAGTGCTCCAAGCCCCCGGATCCGCTACGCCGCAGCTCGCTCTGACAGTCTTCCTGCTACGCCCCCTAAGGCCAATGGTTGAGCTCGGAGTAGCTCTGACCAATCAGGTGCGAGCGCTGAGCTCACCCTGCCGTCCAATCAGCTGAGAACGCACTGGCCCGGCTGACCAATGAAAAGGCAGAAAGACGCCCGGAGCCAATGACGGACTGGCCGTCGCGAAGGGCCAATTGTGAGGGGGAGCTGAGGGTGATAAGGCTCCAATAATAAGCTGGGCTGAGGCTGTGCCTCACACACCCAGGAGATGGGGACGAGGGGACTGAGTGCTGCCCCGGGCGTCCTTCAGCCGCCGTCACCCCGGGCATCCACGTGCCACCCTGGTACCAGCGTCCTCCTGTCACAGGCTCGTCCGCCCTGAATGTCGCAGGGACGGGATATGGCGCTGACGTCCGGCATTGAGATGAGGCAGCTCTGCCATAATAAAGCCTAATTCACACTTTTCTGCCAAGTCACCCACACTTAATACTGATATTGCTGTCCCGGGCTCAGTTCACACCAGCATGAGGTGTCAGACTAGCAGAGGCTGATACAGCTGCACATGTCGTGCCAGGCATGGTGTGCACAGTGGCTGTAATGCCCCTCTGTAGTGACCTTGGTTTGCCATCATCAGTGACTGTGACGAAGGATGAAGTTGTTCATCGCATTTGTTTTCGTGACCGTTAGTTCCTCGTACACATGGCGGTGTCCGTATTACGCTCCGCATAATAGAAATTACTATTCTCGTTCAATATAAGGACCAGAACGCGGTGGAATGTGGCCACAAGGATCCGCAAAAACTGCAGATGTGCGCATGGCCCCCTAGGAGTGAATGGTTCGGTGGGCGGTCTCCGAGAAATGGATGACGATGATGGAGGAGACGGTTCAGCGCTGTGGAGAGTCTGTGGGTGACGCTGAGACGTTGGGATGGAGGCGATGTAGGGAGGTTCAGCGCTGTGAAGAGGCTGTGGGTGACACTGAGACGTTGGGATGGAGGAGATGTAGGGAGGTTCAGCGCTGTGAAGAGGCTGTGGGTGACACTGAGACGTTGGGATGGAGGAGATGTAGGGAGGTTCAGCGCTGTGAAGAGGCTGTGGGTGACACTGAGACGTTGGGATGGAGGAGATGTAGGAGATGGTTCAGCGCTGTGGAGAGTCTGAGGGTGACGCTGAGACGTTGGGATGGAGGCGATGTAGGGAGGTTCAGCGCTGTGGAGAGGCTGTGGGTGACACTGAGACGTTGGGATGGAGGAGATGTAGGGAGTTCAGCGCTGTGGAGAGTCTGTGGGTGACACTGAGACGTTGGGATGGAGGAGATGTAGGGAGTTCAGCGCTGTGGAGAGTCTGTGGGTGACACTGAGACGTTGGGATGGAGGAGATGTAGGGAGGTTCAGCGCTGTGGAGAGTCTGTGGGTGACACTGAGACGTTGGGATGGAGGAGCTGTAGGGAGGTTCAGCGCTGTGAAGAGTCTGTGGGTGACACTGAGACGTTGGGATGGAGGAGATGTAGGAGATGGTTCAGCGCTGTGGAGAGGCTGTGGGTGACACTGAGACGTTGGGATGGAGGAGATGTAGGGAGGTTCAGCGCTGTGAAGAGGCTGTGGGTGACACTGAGACGTTGGGATGAAGGAGATGTAGGGAGGTTCAGCTCTGGAGAGGCTGTGGGTGACACTGAGACATTGGGATGGAGGAGATGTAGGGAGGTTCAGCGCTGTGAAGAGGCTGTGGGTGACACTGAGACGTTGGGATGGAGGAGATGTAGGGAGGTTCAGCGCTGTGGAGAGTCTGTGGGTGACACTGAGACGTTGGGATGGAGGAGATGTAGGAGATGGTTCAGCGCTGTGAAGAGTCTGTGGGTGACACTGAGACGTTGGAATGGAGGAGATGGAGGGAGGTTCAGCGCTGTGGAGAGTCTGTGGGTGACACTGAGACGTTGGGATGGAGGAGATGTAGGAGTTCAGCGCTGTGGAAGTGGCTGTGGGTGACACTGAGACGTTGGGATGGAGGAGATGGAGGGAGGTTCAGCGCTGTGGAGAGTCTGTGGGTGACACTGAGACGTTGGGATGGAGGAGATGTAGGAGATGGTTCAGCGCTGTGGAGAGGCTGTGGGTGACACTGAGACGTTGGGATGGAGGAGATGTAGGGAGGTTCAGCGCTGTGAAGAGGCTGTGGGTGACACTGAGACGTTGGGATAGAAGGAGATGTAAGGGAGGTTCAGCTCTGGAGAGGCTGTGGGTGACACTGAGACGTTGGGATGGAGGAGATGTAGGGAGGTTCAGCGCTGTGAAGAGGCTGTGGGTGACACTGAGACGTTGGGATGGAGGAGATGTAGGGAGGTTCAGCGCTGTGGAGAGTCTGTGGGTGACACTGAGACGTTGGGATGGAGGAGATGTAGGAGATGGTTCAGCGCTGTGAAGAGTCTGTGGGTGACACTGAGACGTTGGAATGGAGGAGATGGAGGGAGGTTCAGCGCTGTGGAGAGTCTGTGGGTGACACTGAGACGTTGGGATGGAGGAGATGTAGGGAGTTCAGCGCTGTGAAGTGGCTGTGGGTGACACTGAGACGTTGGGATGGAGGAGATGTAGGGAGGTTCAGCGCTGTGAAGAGGCTGTGGGTGACACTGAGACGTTGGGATGGAGGAGCTGTAGGGAGGTTCAGCGCTGTGAAGAGTCTGTGGGTGACACTGAGACGTTGGGATGGAGGAGATGTAGGAGATGGTTCAGCGCTGTGGAGAGTCTGTGGGTGACACTGAGACGTTGGGATGAAGGAGATGTAGGGAGGTTCAGCGGTGTGGAGAGTCTGTGGGTGACACTGAGACGTTGGGATGAAGGAGATGTAGGGAGGTTCAGCGGTGTGGAGAGTCTGTGGGTGACACTGAGACGTTGGGATGGAGGAGATGTAGGGAGTTCAGCTCTGTGTTAAAATAGCCTTACAGAGAAAATTTTGGATTGTAGATGGAGGAGATGGAGGGAGGTTCAGCACTTTGAGGACTTTATGGGTGAGTGAGAAGCTTGGATGGTAGACGAAGATGATGGCGCAGATATAGGGAGGTTCAGCGCTGTGAAGAGTCTGCGGGTGAGAGAGTTTGAACCATGTACAGAGGATGGGTGAGCAGTGCAGGGCCTGTCACATAGACTGGTGACGACAGACTACTAATACATTACAGTAATCAGGAATTAATCTGAGCAATGATTAGTGATACAATACAATGAGTAACGGCACAAGGGTGGCCATAACCAGAGCAGAGAGCGGGAGGACCTGTCCCAGGATCTGTGGTGATCAGCTAATGACCAGCAGATCTGTCGGGATATCGCCTTGTACACTAAACATTTTCCACAGACGCCCTTTTTATGCATTCACAGCAATAAAGACCTCCTCATTGGCCTCATAAATAATTGCCCCCCATTGTGCCAGCCAAAGTGCCCCATAGGTGTCCTCAAGTGCATGTCATTCTGCTAATAAGCACCAGCCATGGTGCCAGAACAGATTCCAGTCCTGGAGATGTCTCCATGTTTCCTGGTGTCTGATCTTCTCCTTGCAAGAAGTAGAAGCACAATGTAGACCGAGACGGGGCGGCTGCTGCTGTGATTTCAGTTCCACAGCATGGTTTGAGTAGAAATCCTCTAGTTTTGTGAAGCTGATGTCTCACTAAACATGACAATCTGAACGCTTGGTACGGACACCATAGATATGTCAATAAGCCCCACGAAGGCAGCTTCCCAGATAGGAGCGCATGCGCTGTAACCCCCTACATCTGCAGGATTGCTCTTATCTACTGCAGCAATAAAAATGGTCTCTGCGGCCTAAAGAAACAATTTTCACCCAACGCTATGTACACATACACTTCCACATCACCAGGTAAACATGCACGTGAAGCTTTCTATACACGTGTATGGGAAGCTTAAAGGGGTTTTCCCACAAAAACATATTCTACATTTTTCATAAGAAGCTCCTGGATCGGAATGCTTTGTAATTGCATGTAATCCAAAATTTAGCCTAGCCACCGAGTTATTTAATAAAATGTTTCTGTACAGCGCCACCTGCTGTTGTTCTTTTCCGTATTTCTCTGTCCACCTCAGTAAGATCACTGAGGTGGTCACACATGCTCAGTCCCATCCTTCAGCTACCACCAGCCAAATGGTAGAAGATGTGACAGTCACAAGGAAAGAGTTGCTGCAGAAAGGATACACCCCCTAAGCTGTGACAGAGAGAGAGAGCTGCTGCAGAAAGGATGTGCCCCCTGAGAAAGGACCCTCCCCGCCAAATAGGATGAAATAGCAAAAAAAAATTCCGCCATAGTTTTATAGATTTTTAGGGTCATTTATGAAAACTGGTATAAAGTAGAACTGAATTAGTGGGCCATAGAAACCAATCAGATTCCACCTTTCATTTTCCAAAGGAGCTGTCAAAATGAAAGGTGGACTCTGATTGGTTGCTATGGGCAACTAAGCCAGTTCGATAAATGACCCCAGTTGGTTTTCCGGTATTCCCTATACGGTAAGGCCCCTTTCACACGAGCGAGTTTTCCACGTGGGTGCAATGTGTGATGTTTACGCATAGCACTGAATCCGGACCTATTCATTTTAATGGGTCTGTGTACATGAGCGTTTTTTTTCACACATCAGTTCTGGCCCCATAGAAGTGAATGGGGCTTCAGTGAAAAACGCAGTGTATCCGCAAGCAAGTGCGGGTGCGTTGCGTTTTTCTCTGATGGTTGCTAAGAGATGTTGTTTATAAACCTTCAGTTTTTTATCACGCGCATGAAAAACACATCAAAACACATTGCACCCGCGCGGAAAAAACTGCACAAATGAACGCAATCGCAGACAAAACTGACTGAACTTGCTTGCAAAATGGTGCGAGTTTCACTGAACGCACCCTGAACTTATCCGGACCTACCGTCACGCTCGTGTTAAAGAGGCCTAAAACTGACCTGTCACTTTCATTCTCCACAATTACAGCGATACCACATTTATATCATTTTTTTCAGTTTTAATACTTCAGAAAAAAAAAAATTTTGCTTTACACTGCCATATTCTAACCCCCATGACTTTTTTATGTCTGTGGAGCTGTGTGAGACTCCAGGTAAATCTGTCGTTTTCAGTGATTGGAGTACAAATGACTTTTTGATAACTTTCTATTAAACTTTTGTAGAATCGGCCATTTTTTTTCAGCGTTCACTCTATGGGATAAATGTATTTACATTTTAATAGTTTGTGCATTTTGGGACATGGCGATGCCTATTATCTTAATTTTTTTACTGTTTATTTTCATTTTTATTATGGGGATGGATGAGTGATTCAAAATTTTATTTTAGTTTTAATATTTTAAAAAAATAATAGCAATAATAATAATAATCTTTGCTTATATAGCGCCAACAAATTCCGCAGAGCTTTACAATCGGGGGGTCAGAACATAGCAACAAACTGGTCAACTATGAAAACAAGAGGAATGAGTACCCTGCTCACAAGAGCTTACAATCTATGAGGAGATAGGGGGGACACAGAAGGTTACAAGTGCTTGTTTTGTACAAGGGTCCGGCCATCTTAAGACAATAGGGGAGTAGATAGAAGACTACATGAGCCGTCACTAGCTGATATCTGTAGTGCATTTCAGTGCATGGGGTGTGGATGTTTAACGGTGGATCAGGTTCAGAAGAATGAGGAAGGGGAGAAGAATGATGATGGTCTTTTCCCTTTTATTAAGTCCCTTTAGGGGACTTAAACATGAGATTGTTAGATCACTTGTCCCATATACTACAACGAATTACCATTGCAGCCTATGGGATATTTGGTCCATTTCTATGGAGCCCTGCCTTCACCTTCAAATTATCTGCTAACCCTAAAGGTGCAGATAGATACCGGGGGCGAGGTAGTGTGACTGGGGGAGGAATGGAAGGGGGGACTAGAACAGTTCAGAATGAAAAATGTAGGGTAAAAAATATACATAAACCTGTCAAATGTATGTATACTAATGCCAGAAGCCTGACTAACAAGACTGGTGAACTGGAATTAGTGATGTGTGAGGAGGACTATGACGTAGTGGGAATAACTGAGACATGGCTGGATGATAGCTATGACAGTGGGAATAACTGAGACATGGCTGGATGATAGATATGACTGGGCAGTTAATGTAAAAGGTTACAATCTGTTTAGAAAGGATCGTCAAAACCGGAGAGGTGGAGGGGTCTGCCTCTATGTGAAGTCCTGTCTAAATCCCGTAATTCGAGAATACATCTGTGAGGGACATGAACATGTGGAGTCACTGTGGGTAGAAATACATGGAGCAAAAAACAATAATAAAATACTAATAGGAGTGTATTATAAACCACCTAATATACCAGAGTCCACAGAAAATCTACTGCTAAACGAGATAGACGAGGCGGCAAATCATAATGAGGTGGTTATTATGGGGGACTTCAACTACCCAGATATAGACTGGGAAACTGAAAGCTGTACATCGCATAAAGGAAACAGGTTCTTGGCAATAGCCAAAGACAATTACCTTTCCCAACTGGTTCAGGACCCCACTAGAGGGACGGCCATACTGGACTTAGTATTAACCAATAGACCTGATAGATCAACAGATGTGCAGGTTGGGGGACACCTGGGAAATAGTGACCATAAAATAATAACCTTCCAATTATCCTTCAAACGAGAGTTTCTAAAGGGAGGAACAAAAATACCAAACTTCAAAAAAGCACAATTTAGACAACTAAGCGAGGCCATAGGCCTAACTAACTGGGACAAAGTCCTCAAAAACAAAAATACCCCCACAAAATAGGAGATTTTTAAAAGCATTGTAACATCTAATTGTGAGAGGTACATACCTTATAGGAATAAAAGGCTAAGGAACAATAAGAAACCAATGTGGATAAATGGAACCGTAAAGAAGGCAATAAATGACAAAAAGAAAGCATATAAATCACTAAAACAGGGGGGGAGTCAGAAAGCACTGAAAAACTATAAGGAAAAAAATATAATATGTAAAAAACTAATAAAAATTGTCAAACTAGCGACCGAGAGATTAATTGCCAAAGAGAGTAAAACTAACCCTAAAATGTTCTTCAATTATATAAATAGTAAAAAATATAAATCTGAAGGAGTCGGCCCTCTACATAGCAATGAGGGGGGTGTTGCAGAGAGCGACGAGGATAAAGCAAAAACTATTAAGTATTTTTTTCTCCACTATATTCACTGAGGAAAATAAACTGTAAAAATAAATTCCCCATTAAAAGTGCCCTGTCTGACCCAGGAAGAAGTACAACAGCGACTTAAAAAGATTAGAATAAACAAATCGCCAGGACCGGATGGCATACACCCCCATATCCTAAGGGAATGGAGTAATACTATAACCAGACCTTTATTTCTGATATTTACTGACTCTATACTGACAGGGAATGTTCCACAGGATTGGCGCATAGCAAATGTGGTGCCAATATTCAAAAAGGGCCCAAAAACAGAGCCTGGAAATTATAGGCCGGTAAGTTTAACATCTGTTGTGGGGAAACTGTTTGAAGGTTTTCTGAGAGATGCCATCTTAGAGGATCTCAACGGAAATAAGCAAATAACGCCATATCAGCATGGCTTCATGAGGGATCGGTCATGCCAAACTAATTTAATCAGTTTCTATCAGGAGGTAAGTTCTAGACTTCATCGGGGTGAGTCAGTGGATTTCGTATATCTGGACTTCTCCAAAGCATTTGACACTGTACCACATAAAAGGTTAGTATATAGAATGAGGATGCTCGGACTGGGAGAAAATGTCTGTATGTGGGTAAGTAACTGGCTGAGTGACAGAAAACAGAGGGTGGTTATTAACGATACACACTCAGATTGGGTCACGGTCACTAGTGGGGTACCTCAGGGGTCAGTATTGGGCCCTATTCTCTTCAATATATTTATTAATGATCTTGTAGAAGGCCTGCACAGTAAAATATAAATTTTTGCAGATGACACTAAACTGTGTAAAGTAATTAACACTGAAGAGGACAGTTTTCTGCTACAGAGGGATCTGGATAGATTGGAGGCTTGGGCAGATAAGTGGCAGATGAGGTTTAACACTGACAAATGTAAAGTTAGGCACATGGGAAGGAATAATGCAAGTCACCCGTACATACTAAATGGTAAAACACTCAGTAACACTGACATGGAAGAGGATCTAGGAATTTTAACAAACAGCAAACTAAGCTGTAAAAACCAGTGTCAGGCAGCTACCGCCAAGGCTAATAAGATAATGGGTTGTATCAAAAAGGGGCATAGATGCCAGTGATGAGAACATAGTCCTACCACTTTACAAATCACTAGTCAGACCACACATGGAGGACTGTGTACAGTTCTGGGCTCCTGGTAACAAGGCAGACATAGCAGAGCTGGAGAGGGTTCAGAGGAGGGCAACTAAAGTAATAACTGGAATGAGGGATCTACAGTACCCTAAAAGGTTATCAAAATTAGGGTTATTCACTTTAGAAAAAAGACGACTGAGGGGAGATCTAATAACTATGTATAAATATATCAGGGGTCAGTACAGAGATCTGTCCCATCATCTATTTATCCCCAGGACTGTGACTGTGATGAGGGAACATCCTCTGCGTCTGGAGGAAAGAAGGTTTGTACACAGACATAGAAGAGGATTCTTTACGGTAAGAGCAGTGAGACTATGGAACTCTCTGCCTGAGGAGGTGGTGATGGTGAGTACAATAAAGGAATTCAAGAGGGGCCTGGATGTATTTCTGGAGTGTAATAATATTACAGGCTACAGCTACTAGAGAGGGGTCGTTGATCCAGGGAGTTATTCTGATTGGAGTCGGGAAGGAATTTTTTTCCCCTTAAGTGGGGAAAATTGGCTTCTGCCTCACAGGGTTTTTTTTGCCTTCCTCTGGATCAACTTGTAGAAAACAGGCCGAACTGGATGGACAGATGTCTTTTTTCGGTCTTATATACTATGTTACTTTTGTCACTCACACACTTGATATTAGATCATTTTCCTCAATAAATAAATGACCGGGTCTAATGTTTTTGTTTGAATTAGTTATCTTTATCCACTTTTAGGACTCGTGTGAACATCTGATGTAGTTTTAGGTCATATTTATATAGAGAATTCTGAGGGGCTCCACATGGCCACCGACAATTCCCAGAAATATTCTCCAGGGTCGCTTCTGATTCTTTATGTCTTCAATCAGCACCTCAGTAGGTGTGAATTCTTTCTGTAAATTTGAGCCTTTTATTGAGTAGATGTTGTTTGTCTAGTTCTATTTCTATCATAATTACACGATTCATGGATTCAGTATCTAACACATCTTCTACATGACTAAAAATATCACACAATTGGCTAAATAGGAAATGATATGATCAATATCACTGAGTGCAGCTCCTCAGCAGACTGTAGACGGGATGTCTTCTGGGAGCCCCAGTCATGACCAGCCATCCCTTATTACCCATTCCTAATCTGGTGCAGACCTAATGTAATCTTCTGACAGGCATTGGCCACACACAGTACGTTAAGTACCCTACCTACCAATCCATAGTACCTACCACAAGTCTCCAGCTCAACCATAAAAGAACTATGCCCAAAGTTGGGATGACCACATAGCCATGAAGATACAATAATGACCATTTCCAATAGTCAACCACTGGAGCAGCCTATCTAGTCATAAGTGTTAGGCTACTTTCACACTCGCGTTTTTGCTTTCCGTTTGTGAGATCAGAACATTTAATTTTCATTTAATGCTTTTACTCTAAAGAACCCCCAACGACATAAAACAAAAATTCTCCAAACCAAACTCAAACAATCCACGTGGGCACATTATCGGAAGCGCGTTCCACAACAGGAGCCCGACAGGGATAGTCTTACAAACCCAGAGCACATTGTGAGCGCTAATGAAGCCTGCCGCTTATTTCCTCTGCACACTCCATTGACTCTCTAAGTGCCTTCTCAGTGTCATTACTCCTCCACCGTTACAATCTCAGATAGAGGATTTCTCAAATTTGTTCTTCATGGCTTGATGGTTCGTGTTGTGTTATCAGTTCAGTTATCCAAGAACGGCGTTGCCTGCCTCCTGTCCGCCTCGCCGTACCACTTTAATTGTCTGCGTCCATTAGTAAAATCCTAATTAGAACAGAAGGGCGCAGGATTCCTTGACTTACACTGATGGGGTTACTCATTCAGCTAGCGTCCCAATTATTGGAAGGTCCCCTGTGAAACGGGTTCCCTCCTCCACACCACGTTACATCAGCCTTCACACGTCTCCTCCGTGGCGCATAGTAGCAGCTTGTAAGCAGTGCCTGGGTTCCTGTTACCATTACTATTACTTCTTCTAAGACGTCTTCTCAACCAATAGGGTGTTAAAGAATTACTTTTGAGGAAAACATTCCTCTCAAATGTGTCATAGCAGTGACTAATGTGTTTTATCACGAGCGCGCCGCTAAATACACATGACATTGCGACTGAATACAGTAGGTCCCCGATAAAATTACCCTGTACTATTATGTTATCTTCACTTTAACCCTGTAATCACAAGGCCTTACAGGGGTTTTCCAGGTCATCAATGTCTAGGGTTGCCACCTGGCCGCTATGCCACCGGCCATTTTAGTGCTAGTAATTTTTTTCTGCCAACAATAATAGTTGGCAGTATTTTCCTATATGGACTGTTACTAAAGAGCGCTTCCATTGTGGAGCGCTCATTAGTACAGCCTTTATCCCCCACTCGGGTTAAGGAAAGAAAAAAAAAACACCTCCTCCATTTGCTCGCGCCGCTGTGAACACCCACTGCTCACTGCTGGAAGCTCAGCACGAGACCGGGGGTCTATCGTAATGACGTCTCACAGGTCCTGTCCTGAGCTTCCAGTCAGCAGCGCAATCAGATGGTGAGTGCTTTACAAGCAGAAAAGAGGGCACTAATGGAGGCATTACTATTACTGGGGGGCACTAATGGGGGCATAACTATTACTGGGGGGCACTAATGGGGGTATTACTATTACTGGGGGGCACAAATGGAGGCATTACTATTACTGGGAGGCACAAATGGGGATATTACTATTACTGGGGGGCACAATTGGAGGCATTACTATTACTGGGGGGCACAAATGGGGGCATTACTATTACTGGGGGGCACAAATGGAGGCATTACTATTACTGGGGGGCACAAATGGGGGCATTACTATTACTGGGGGGCACTAATGGAGGCATTACTATAACTGGTGGGCACTAATGGAGGCATTACTATTACTGGGGGGCATTAATGGAGGCATTACTATAACTGGTGGGCACTAATGGGGACATTACTATTACTGGGAGGCACAAATGGAGGCATTACTATTACTGGGGGGCACAGATGGGGGCATTACTATTACTGGGGGGCACTAATGGAGGCATTACTATTACTGGGGGGCACAAATGGAGGCATTACTATTACTGGGGGGCACAAATGGGGCCATTACTATTACTGGGGGGCACTAATGGAGGCATTACTATTACTGGGGGGCACAAATGGGGCCATTACTATTACTGGGGGGCACTAATGGAGGCATTACTATAACTGGTGGGCACTAATGGAGGCATTACTATAACTGGTGGGCACTAATGGAGGCATTACTATTACTGGGGGGCACAAATGGAGGCATTACTATTACTGAGGGGCACTAATGGGGGCATTATTAATTTTGGGAGCCACATTATGAAATAGTGACTTAACACCCCGTGTTAAGCCACGCCATCATAACCACACACCCTTTGGGGTGTGGCTTAACTTGGCCAGTATTGTTGTTGGGAAAAGTAGCAACCCAATCAATATCAGATTGATGGGGGTCTAACTTTTGGCAACCCTAACCATCAGAGGCGCTGCAGCCTCTTCCTATGCTAGTGAGGTCACATAAATCGATCACATGTCCAAAATGCAGCTCAGATCCATTCAAGTGAACAGACTTGGGCTGCAATGCCAAACACAACCACTACACAATGTATGGCGCTGTGCTTGGTAGGCTGTGAGGGAGCCACATTGTTCACCGATGTAGGTCTCACCTCATACTGCTACCTTTTCTATTCAATGGGATAGTAAATTAATGTGTTCAATTTTTTTTACGTAATGTATAGGACTGTTCATTAATACCTTTTAAAGAGGAATATTTTTTTTCTTTTTTAGTTTTATTGGGAGAAAACTGAAAAAAATTAAGTCTTTAAATTTGAAAATTGACACCAAAATAAATTGCTAAAATGGGTTCTCCATTTTGTGTCGTTGCTTTTGATATATTATATGTATAATCTTGTGGGAACAGAGCAGCTGTGGCAATGTTTTTGGTGGGCTTTTTTCCTTTATTTAAATTTTATTCTTTTTTTTTATTTATTTTTTTATTTTACTTTTTCTGGACATTTGTCATTTTAGTTTTTTTTGCACTTTTGCAATGTAACTGGGAAATCCATCCTATATTCTTTGCATAGCATTTCCGGAGTGCTGCGTATGCTGGAAAAGAGAGGGCAGAGCGGCTGCTACAGCAGAGCAGGATCTCACATATTTAAAGGGGCTATGTCACGATTGATGTAAAAAATGAAAGATCGACATCATGTAGTACATGATAATACCTTTCTAACAAACCTAGAATCAGTCCTGTACCTTACATGGATCCAGAGATCTCCACAATTACTGCATCAATTGCTCTGCTTATCTTCAGCCTGGCAGCTCAGGGGGTGTGTCCTTTCTGCTGCAGCTCCCTCCCTGTACCAGCAACAGCTTCTAACAGAACATATGGCTGGTGGCAGTTGAAGATTTAAACTGAGCACATTCAACCAGCTCATTGAGACGGACAAAAAATAAGGAAAAGAACAAACAGCAGGTGGCGCTATACAGATACGTTTTATTGAATAACTAAATTTTTTATTACATACAATTACAAAAGTATTTACGGTAGATCCAGGTGCTGGTTTGAAAACTTTATAATATGCTTCATGAAATAACCCCTTTAACAGTAAAGCCAACCATACGTATAAGGTTTTTCCCTAATCTATCAGAAATATGCATGCTCGGCTGAACGTGCATGCTTAGTTTAATGGGTAAAGGGGAACAAGCCGCTCCCATGAGTATACCCATGTCTGATCCCTCCTTCTCCTAACATCTGCTATCGGCTACAGGCTCTATCGTAGGGACGGGCTGCACCTCAATGGGGAAGGGGCAGCTGTGTTGGGGAGAAAAATGGCTAGAAGGTTGGAGGAGTGTTTAAATTAGGGACTGGGGGGAGGGAAATTACGTTATAGGAGGGAAAGATAGTGCAGATAGAGACCAGGGGCGAGGTAGTAGAACTAGGGGAGGAATGGAAGGCGGGACTAAAACAGTTCAGAAGGAAAGGTGTAAGCTTAAATATATACAAAAACCTCTTAATTGTATGTACACTAATGCCAGAAGCCTGACTAACAAGACTGGGGAACTGGAATTAGTGATGTGTGAGGAGGACTATGACATAGTGGGAATAACTGAGACATGGCTGGATGATAACTATGACGTAGTGGGAATAACTGAGACATGGTTGGATGATAGCTATGACAGTGGGAATAACTGAGACATGGCTGGATGATAGCTATGACTGGTCAGTTAATGTACAGGGTTACAGTCTGTGTAGAAAGGATCGTTAATACTGGAGAGGGGGAGGGGTCTGCCTTTATGTAAAGTCCTATCTAAAGCCCACAGTCCGCGAAGATATAAGTGAGGGACATGAACATGTGGAGTCACTGTGGGTAGATATACATTGAGCCAAAAAGAATAATAAATTACTAATAGGAGTTTACTATAAACCACCTAATATACCAGAGTCCACATAAAATCTATTACTAAACGGGATAGACGAGGCAGCAAATCATAATGAGGGGGTTATTATGGGGGACTTCAACTACCCAGATATAGACTGGGAAACTGAAAGCTGTACATCGCATAAAAGGAAACAGGTTCTTGGCAATAACCAAAGACAATTAATTTTCCCAACTGGTTCAGGACCCAACTAGAGGGACGGCCATACTGGACTTAGTATGAACCAATAGACCTGACAGAACAACAGACGTGCAGGTTGGGGGACACCTAGGAAATAGTGACCATAAAGTAATAACCTTCCAATTATCATTCAAAGGAGCATCTCTACAGGGAGAAACAAAAATACCATACTTCAAAAAAGCAAAATTTAGCCAACTAAGAGAGTCCATAGGCCTAACTAACTGGGAAAAAGTCCTTAATAATCAAAAATACAGCCACAAAATAGGTAAGGAACAAGAAGAAACCAATGTGGATACATTTAACTGTAAAGAAAGCAATAAATGACAGAAAGAAAGCATTTAAATTACTAAAACAGGAGGGTAGCGAGGAAGCACTGAAAAACTATAAGGAAAAAAATAGAATATGTAAAAAACAAACAAAAGCAGCCAAACTAGAGACCGAGAGATTCATTGCCAAAGAGAGTAAAACTAACCCTAAAATGTTCTTCAATTATATAAATGGCAAAAAGTATAAATCTGAAGGAGTCGGCCATCTACATAGCAATGAGGGGGGAGTTGCAGAGAGCGACGAGGATAAAGCAAAACTATTAAATATTTTTTTCTCCACTATATTCACTGAGGAAAATAATCTGTCAGATGAAATGCAGAATGTAAAAGTAAATTCCCCATTAAAAGTGCCCTGTCTGACCCAGGAAGAAGTACAACAGCGACTTAAAAAGATTAAAATAGACAAATCGCCGCAACCAAAGGGCATACACCCCCGTATCCTAAGGGAATTAAGTAATGTTATAGCCAGACCCTTATTTCTGATATTTAAGGACTCTATACTGACAGGGAGTGTTCCACAGCAAATGTGGTGCCAATATTCAAAAAGATAAAAAAAGAAGAGACCAGCACTCGCTTTTAGATAATTTGCCTGGGATTTATTGTCACATTCCAGTGACGGCGTTTGGCATACAATCTGCCTTTGTCAAACTTTATGGGACGCCTGCCCTGAGACACGCGTACCACTGCTCTACTTCACCGCAGTGCCGATCGACATATTCTATCAATATTCAAAGAATCCGAAAACAGAGCCCAGAAACTATAGGCCGGTAAGTTTAACATCTATTGTTGGTAAACTGTTTGAAGGTTTTCTGAGAGATGCCATCTTGGAGTACCTCAATGAAAATAAGCAAATAACGCCATATCAGCATGGCTTCATGAGGGATCGGTCATGTCAAACTAATTTAATCAGTTTCTATGAGGAGGTAAGTTCTAGACTTGACAGCGGCGATGTCCTATATCTGGATTTCTCCAAAGCATTTGACACTGTACCTCATAAAAGGTTAGTATATAAAATGAGGATGCTCTGACTCAGAGAAAATGTCTGTATGTGGGTAAGTAACTGGCTGAGTGACAGAAAACAGAAGGTGGTTATTAACGGTACACACTCAGATTGGGTCACTGTCACTAGTGGGGTACCTCAGGGGTCAGTATTGGCCCCTATTCTCGTTAATATATTTATTAATGATCTTATAGAAGGCCTGCACAGTAAAATATACATTTTTGCAGATGACACTAAACTGTGTAAAGTAATTAACACTGAAGAGGACAGTTTTCTGCTACAGAGGGATCTGGATAGATTGGAGGCTTGGGCAGAGAAATGGCAGATTAGGTTTAACACTAACAAATGTAAGATTATGCACATGGGAAGGAATAATGCAAGTCACCTGTACATACTTAATGGTAAAACACTCGGTAACACTGACATGAAAAGGACTTAGGAATTTTAGTGAACAGTAAACTAAGCTGCAAAAACCAGTGTCAGGCAGCTACTGCCAAGGCCCATAAGATAATGGGTTGCATCAAAAGGGGCATAGATGCCCGTGATAAGAACATAGTCCTACCACTTTACAAATCGCTAGTCAGACCACACATAGAGTACTGTGTACAGTTCTGGGCTCCTGTGAACAAGGCAGACATAGCAGAGCTGGAGAGGGTTCAGAGGAGGGCAACTAAAGTAATAACTGGAATGGGGCAACTACAGTACCCTGAAAGATTATCAAAATTAGGGTTATTCACTTTAGAAAAAAGACGACTGAGGGGAGATCTAATAACCATGTATAAATATATCAGGGGTCAGTACAGAGATCTGTCCCATCATCTATTTATCCCCAGGACTGTGACTGTGACGAGGGGACATCCTCTGCGCCTGGAGGAAAGAAGGTTTGTACACAAACATAGAAAAGGATTCTTTACTGTAAGAGCAGTGAGACTATGGAACTCTCTGCCTGAGGAGGTGGTGATGGTGAGTACAATAAAAGAATTCAAGAGGGGCCTGGATGTATTTCTGGAGATGGGTCGTTGATCCAGGGAGTTATTCTGAATAATTAGTTATAGTTATTCTGTTATTCTGGATAACAGGCCGAACTGGATGGACGGATGTCTTTTTTCGGCCTTATAAACCATGTTACTATGTTACTAGGACATCCCCATTAAAAAGGGCAGGTTCTCTCAACTTTTCTCTTTTGTATATGAGCAGCTTAAAAAATCATCCCTGAAAACATCTTAAAATAACAATCCACCCAGATAACCTTTATTTAACCGTTAATTAACTCTTGATATAAAAAGCTGAACGTCAACCACACCCGGAGGATTACTAATGTGGGCCAAACAAGTTCTTCAAGCCAACAAGGATGCCTACTACCTGCTGTGACAGTACGCCTCAAAGCAAGTTAACACAGAGGAGCCGGCGGTCCGTGCGACTCATTCACTGCCTGCCTTGATGCTTGGGGCATTAAAAGGAACTCTCACCTCTCCTGCCATGTTTGTTTCAGTAAATACTGTATTCCCCATGAAATAACAATTCTGGAGCATCTTTTCTTAGAACTCTACATTGTACAGTTCCTCTGTTATTCCTACTGTGTAGGCCTGGAACGCTCAACCTGCGGCCCTCCAGCTGTTGCAAAAGTACAACTCCCAGCATACCTGGACAGCCTTCAGCTATTATGGTATGCTGGGAGTTGTAGTTTTGCAACAGCTAGAGGGCTGCAGGTTGAGCATTCCTGGTGTAGGGTACATGTCTTATACAAGGGGAATGGGAACACCCAGTTGTCAATTCATTTAACATTTCTACGAGGACCCACAGAGGACTAAAAAATTACAGAGTTCTATAAAAAGATGTTCTATAATTGCCTTTTTTTTTTTTTTTTCTGAAAAACGGAGCTATTTACTAAGAAATAGGCATGTCAGGAGATCTAACCCCCACCCTCAGCCCTCCAATTTCATGATGGTCTTGTGGCTATAGACTAATGGACTTACAATAACCCCTCAATGGGGTTGTCTGATTTGTAATATTTATGGAATTTCTATTGGATAAACCATAAATGTCCGATAAGTGTAGGTCCCACGTCTGGGACCTGCTCCTATCTTCAGAACAGGACCTTGTCACACCTCGCTGGGACGGAGAGGTAGCCACATATGGCTCTCTCCATTCACTTCAACGGGACTTCCGAAAAATAGCAAAGTCTGCGCAATTGGCTATTGAAGTAAATGGAGAGAGCCGCGCATGCGCGACCACCTCTCTGTTAACTGCTGGTCGTGATGGGGCCCTGTTCTAGAGATGGGAGCAGAGTTGGAACCTGTCAGACATTTACGACATGTAAAATGCACAGCTGCTACGGGATATAGTATCCCAACAGTATACAAAAAGCATATACTGTATAGATGAAAGGGCTGCATCACTAAACTCTACATAAGATCATGGCTGGAAAAAATAAAAAGGAAACACATTTCGTGAGGCTCATAGCAGGACACATAAAATGCTGAATTTTAATCTTCGTTGTTGCTTAGAGAATATAATGGAGGAGGTTTATGAGCAAATACTATACAAAAATAGTGAAGATATACAACCTGCTGTAGTAATGGTGCCAAAGATGTTACTACAATATATTGAAAGCTACTTATCAAAGGGCATGGCTTATACCTCCCATTACTCTGTGGTGACAAGCATGAGTATATCCACAATGCCAGATAAACAGCCCAAATAGTCAGAGAGTGTGACTGTACAGTGTTTTCACTAATAAAATGTTTTTCGTTTTTTTTTAACCTAAATCTAAATCAGAGGTGTAGCTAAGGATTCAGAACAGGGGTCAGGGGGTGAAACACATCTAGCCTAAGTGGGCCCCTGACCCAGGTAACGCTATGCCATGACCACTGCCAATACCACAAAATATTGACTGAGTAATATTACCATACTGTTACTGAATAAAAAAAACACTGTACAAAGACAAGTATTAGCCCCACACAGTGACCGTATAGTGGTAGATAGGTTTACACAGGCGCTCTGCAGAATGTATCAGTAAGGTCCAATCGCTTACAGCTGAAATGTCTGTTCTTCGGTTCACTTTTCTCATCTTTTCCACCTGACCCGACCACCATGATGACTTCTTCCATCCTTGACTTGTGTCTGTAGAGTTTGCAACATTTACAGCATCTGCCCCACCATTCCCCAACCTACACCAACTCCTCATCCTGCTGATACCCCCAATTCTGTGCCTTTTGCTGCCCCATCCACACTGTACCTACTGTGTGGCATGGTGCCCACAAATACTATATTTCGGAAATAAGGATGACATGACTACAAACACACACCCTAGAATAGTGGCATATAAACAGCACCCCCCTTACACCCCATTAATAAATAATAATTCCCCATTGTGCACCCTTAATATATAATTAAGCCCCATTGTAACCTCTTACTATATATAACAATGTCCATTGTGTCCTCTTAAAATATAGTAATGCCCCTCATGCCCACTAGATATATAGTAATGCCCCACTGTGCTCACTTAAAATACATTGATCTCCCCTGAGCCCCCTTAATATATATAGTAATGCACATGCACCTTTTGCTCCCCTAATATATAATAATGGCCCATTCTGCCACTTAGTATATACTGATGCCCCCTAATATTTACAAATAATGTTCTTTGTGGCCCCTTAAAATAATAAGACTTATACTCACCTTACCCTGATCCCCCATGGCGCGAGTCATCTTCCTCCCTGCACAGGTAGCATCCAGGTGCAGGTGGCGTGATACATGTTGCACCACTTGCGAGGATGCTTCCGTTCTGATAATGCCATTCTCAATGTGGAGCTGTCCTTTAAACCTGTGCAGACCGCGTTTTAGCCCTGGGGGTATACGCCTGAAATACCTCCCGTCTTATACATAGGGCTCGGTTCACCCAAGAGCTCACAATCTTGTTGTAAACAATAGATAACCCAATCCTACAGCTCAGAATGACCATTTTGTGGAACTTGTGAGAATACATTATAATGGTCCGGGAACTGTTTTCTGTAGTCTGCACCGTGTCACTGCAACTACTCATCAATGATGCGTTAAAGGGGTATTCCAGTTTCAGAAAGTTATACAACTCTTTAATATCCTATCTGTATCAATTCCTCATGTTTTTCAAGATCTCCTCATTCAGTGGGGACCTCCATAGTTTACTTCCAGGGGGTAAGACTTCCAGGTGCATGGTGGACTACAAGAACACAACCCTCATACACATACTGGAATTATTCAGTCCTGCACCAGTGTGTCCAGCACATGGCTTTGTCAGAATTGTATCTCCTGGAAGAAGACAATGAAGGGTCCCCATAAGGATCTATGGATGTACACAATCATATTTCTTCCAAGAAAGGTCTCCAGACCTTATGATTCAACCATCACAACCTCCTCTGGTACAGATCTCAATCTTCTCTCTGCTCTTAAAGTAAAGCTAAAGTTAAATAAGGTAAATGTGAACAAGGCTCCAGGTCCAGATGGGTTACATATCAGTTCAGTCATTGTTGTGCCCCTGTTCATAATTTTTAGATCTTCTCTAGGGACCGGTACAGTGCCAAGGGACAGGCGCCAAGCAAATATGGTGCCCATATTCAAAAAGGGCTCTAGGTCCTCCACAGGTAATTATAGACCAGTAAGCTTAACTTCTGTTGTGGGAAAAATGTTTGATGGAACTATATGCAGGAGCCCACTGCAGCGCCCTCTGCACTTTGACAGGACCAGGCAGTGTAAAAGTCATTACACCTGATCTTGTAATTAAAGTGTAGATGGCTCGGTGCGTGCAGAGAGAGCAGAGCCTCTAGGTGTAACAGCAACACCCTTGTTGCTCCTAGACGCTTATTTTCATATATTAAAACTTTGTTTTTCTCTGCAATGTGGGCACATATGAACATGGGACCAACATAGATGCCTTCAGCTGCCAAGTGCACATGTAACAGGTCAGCCAGTGTCATAGGTACAGATCTGCTGCTGACAGATAACCTTTGAAATCAGTAGGAAAAACAATGGCATAAAAATGCTAAAGAAGGACATGCTGTGATTTATTGCCTAAAATACATGCACTTCTCAAGTACATAAAGTGAAGCGATCCTTTTATAGCAATGTAAAAACTCAAAAGAATCTGCACATCAGAATATACCCCTATAGATATCGGCCTGTTGTTTATTATTCTTATTCTTTATTTTTATAGTTTTTTTATTGCGGTCGTTCATTTATTTTTAGTAATGGGTGAAGTTTTCAAAAAAGCTTCACCGCACTTCAACAAAGAATTCGATTTGTTACGAATTACTTCATAACTAATCACATTCCATTGTATGGAGCGGGGGCAATGATGGGGAATGGCGATTGCGCCATTCCCCCGTTATTTAACCCTTCAGATGCCGCGTTCAGTGACGTCAACTTGAGTGGTGCATTCTGTGTAGTTTTGTGATTGCCTGATGGTGGTTAGGACATGAGGCTTTGTGGCCTACAGAGCTTGATATATGTGGGCCATTATGTCACCGAGGAACATTATTACCCAAATATCACAGAATAGATTATGAGAAAAGGATGCTGAAATCAGGATAATCCTGTATATTCCTCTTGTGCCATTGGGAACAGTCAGTGAATTGTGGTGGTTGTAGTTTTGTATTGGAGCATCAGTAAAGTAGGAGAAATGAGGCTCGTAACAAGTGTTTCCTGCAGAGGACGTTCCATTCACACTGATTCACGGTGCATTCCTGACCACATTCCTGCACTGAAATTGTAAATATATAAGACGACCATTGCTACAGGAATGTACCTTCATCTACAAGCAGCCTACCAACCAAGCTACTAACGCTGAGGCTCCACCTGCTCAATAAAGATGGGACACAGGGTTAACCCCTTCCACACACAGACATTTCTTATTTTCCGGACCCTGCCTCAATTTCCAAATCTGACATGAGTCACTTTATGTGGTAATAATCCTGGAATGCTTTGACTCATCCAAGAAATTCGGACATAGTTTTTTCATGATACATAGTACTTCATGTTGGTGGTAAATTTGGGTCAAGACGATTTATGATTATTTAAAATAAAGTCTGAAATTTGTAAAACAATTATGAAAAATGAACAGTTTTCCTAATCTGAATTTTCTGCTTTTACCCTGGGAACACACCTGAGCGTTTTTCAGCGCGTTCAAACGCGTTGAAAAACGCTCAACATGTGAAAAGCCATGCATCCCTATGGGCATGGCTCACATTTGGGCGTTTTAAAGCGCGTTTGAACGCGCTGTAAAACGCCCAACGCCCAAACAAGTACATGAGCTTCTTTTGGGCGTTTTAACGCGCCTATGGACAATGTTGCCATAGGGGAGAATCACTGAATCGCGCGTATGACGCGCGTTTCTTAGTTACAAAAACGCGCATACAAAAACGCGCGTCATACGCGCAATTCAGAAACGCCTAGATGTGTCCCCAGCCTTAAAGTAGAAAGTCACATCATACAAACTAGTCAATAATTAAAGTTCACCACTTTGTGTTGGCATCGTTTTATAAATGTCATTATATTTTATTTTTTAGGTCATTAGATGGCTTATAACTTTAGCAGCATTTTTTCAAATTTTGAAGGAAATTTCCAAATCTGGCCATGCGTTTTGACTTTGAGGGGCTTCCATAATAGAAACCACCCATAAATGACCAGAAATGTCCTTTTTTGTAGATTCTGAATATTTTTCCTTTAACATGGCAAATGTTACCAGCAAAACAAGCCTTAAAGGGAATCAGTCACCAGTGACCTCCTCATCCAACTGGTTGTATAGACACATAGCTGTGTTTCACCTGATTAAAATGCTCTTGTTCTTTTGTCTCATGATCTGAGGCTCCATTTTCGAGTAATAATACCTTTCTTAATATGAAAATTAGGAATTTGGTGCAATGACGGCATCACCATTGCTCTTGTCCTTTCTGTGACCAGACAGATTTTAAGGCCATGATTTTATAAGGATGTTTTTCAAGCACTATACCAGGTTTGCAGAGGACTTGCCAAAACATAAGAATCATAGGAAACACCCCTCTAAAGACACCATTTTGAAAACTACACCCCTAATCGACTTTATCTATGCATATAGAGAGACATTTATCAAAACTAGTATTAAAAAAAACTGGCTTAGTTGCCCCTAGCAACCAATCAGATTCCACCTTTCATTTTTTAGAGCTCCTTTGCTATGGGCAAATAAGCCAGTTTTCCTTTACACCAGTTTGAAAATCCCCCCCCCTAGTGCCTATTTTGACCCCACAGGCATTTCATAGAGTCTTAAAACTCTTGGCTGTGAAAATGAAAAAAAATTACGATTTATCCAGTAATTTGTTGCTTTAGCCACAAATTCTTCATTTTCATGAAGAGTAATAGGAGGAAAAGCACCCTGCAATTTTTTACATAATTTTAACATCCCATATGTGGGGATAAACAGCTGTATGGGCACACCACAAGGCATAGAAGGGAAGGAGCACCATTTGGCTTTTGAAGGGCAGATTTTGCTGGAAGTTTTTAGAAGCCATGTTGAATTTAGGGTTCCCCAAGGAACCCTACCATGGAACCCCCCAATAAGTGACCTCATTTTGGAAACCACATCCCTCAAAGAATTTATGTAGGGATGTGGTGAACATTTTGATCGCACAGATATTTTCCAGAAATGAATATGCTGTGGATAGTGATAAATGAAAATTGCAATTTTTCCATTGGCAAGCCAATTCATTGCCCAATATGGTGTACCTGACGTGTCCAATGCGAGACACTGCACAGTTAAGAGCAGTGCAGCACCACAAGTTTATAGTCATTAAAACAAAAATCATGTTTTATACTCTGCATGTTGATCCAGTTTGGTCACTACTTGGGATCAGAAGTGAAAAGTTTCACTTTTAGGATGGATTTCTTCAGATCTTATGGAGACTTTCCTAAGTTCCTCATGATCTAGATTCTAGATAAACCATCTCTAACGTGTAGCTTTACCTCTTTCCTTCATATACATCTATTCCTGTGCTTTGATTGAACTTGATGGACATACAATATGTGACCCTGTATCCAGCATGCCTCTACCCAATGAGAGGAACTGAAGATGGAAGCGAGAGAAGGGGGATGGGAGAAGAAAATAGGAGACAAAACTGAGCCCCATCAGAGATACTCCGAATGACAGGAGGTATTTGTCAGCGGCCAACTGTGCAAAAAACTGGGGTAATAGTATGAGAATGAAGGATGAAGAGCACAGTTAAGTATTTATTTTTGGCCGAAGGTAGACTCTGGTACATAATGTACATAGTAGTCATTAGGTCTTCAGGATCGAATTTCTAAAGACTGTAGTTAGGACAGTGTTTGTCTATATTGTTCTGTTCATACTTGTGGCTGTATGAATGAGCTGTGTACATAGAGATTACAAACATGTACACACATGGCCGCATTGTCCATTGCAATCCTTGAAATCTATACTCCATAAACATGACAATGCTGAAGTACTAAGATACCCTTTCTCTTCAACCATAGTTGATAGAAGAACCCTTTGCTTGATAAAAAGTGTGAAGAGTACTATTTCAGTTACAGAACTCCCACTGTGCAGCAATCTACTGTAGGTCCACCTTAGAAAAAGTACACAGCAATCCATACAGGTAAGGACATATCGCGTCTACCTAGCAGTTAGAATTCTAAGGTGAAGGCACCTAACAGTAGGAGAGCCATCTACCACCATTCATCCATCCTCAAAGTCAAGATATACTGTTCCTCCTCAAAGCCTAAGATGAAAAAACTTGGAATATCAAAACTTGGAATTTTGGCACTTCCCCCTTTTTTGATACACAAACCATGCCAGCCGTATCAAAAGATTGACTTGAGTAATGAGCTCTTGCACCATGGGTGGATCAGGAGCAAGCCAGTAGAAAGCGATTCGTTTTCGAGCCTGGTAAAGAAGACGGAGAATAGATAGCCGATGCCCCACCGTCACAGGGCGCCCCGTTAGATATTCTAGTATACATAACAAAGGAGTAGAATCCAGTTTTATCTGAAACACTCTCTCGTCAATGCAATATTTTAGTTTTTGAAAAATGTTTTGTCATTATGGAGTATTTTATTTTAGCACAAGGCTGCGACAATAACAAAATGTGAAAAAGCTGAAGAAGCGTGTATCAGAGAACAATTTCTAAATAATAAACTCAGTGATAAGTGACGGCAAATTGGAAGAGAATGAGGGAGATGGAGCCCAGCGATGAAAAAGATGGCAGACGGCAACGACGTCCAGGTAAAGAATGATGAATGTCGGGAAGAGGAATAATACGGAGCAGAAACTGACCCTGAACTGCTATGTACTGCTGAATCCACAAAAAACACAACTACAATACAGACAATAAGACCATGAAACCTCCAATACCTGGAGTCAAACAATGAAACGGACAAGGATTCAAGACTCTGGAAAGAACTGCACATAGCATTGACTATACTCGGCAAAGAGGCACAGAAACTAAAAGGTATTTAAAGGCATAATACTCAAAAAGCCCTCTTCAGAAAACACTAGACACGGCCCCAATCACACGACCGTATTTTCGGTCGGCATCCAATCCGCATTTTTTTTTTTTTAACACCTATCCTTTATGATATGTTTTATTTTACAGTATTAGGGCAGAAAAGGTTTAATGGGGTTGGGTTGTGCCACCATCAAATGTTATTTTTATATAATTCTGCATGAAAAACAACCTGCTTTTGTACTGCTCCAGTTATGAGATATTATCTTTACGTCATGGCGCCCCCTGGTGTTGAATCTATACAGTAATGTGCACCTCTACCTACTGAGGTCGCATGTGCTCAATTTCAATTTTGAATTGCCACCATACAGATCTACTGTTAGAAGTTGTGACAGTTACAGGGAGAGAGCTGTAGCAGAAAGGACACGTCCTCTGAGAAAGGACATGGGCCCCCCAGCTGAGAAATAGCTGTAACATAAGGGACACCACCATCGAAAAGAAGGGACGCACACCCTGAGCTATGATACTGAGAGAGCTGAGCAGAAAGGACACACCCCTCCGATCTGTGATAGGGAGAGAGATGTAGCAGAAAGGACGCAGCCTCTGAGCTGCCAGTCTGAAAAGAATCTAGCAGAAAATTGAAGGAATGAGGGGGCAGATCTCTGGATCCATGTGAGGTACAGGGTTGGCTTTAGCTCTGTTACAAGAGATTGTCATGTACTATTTGATGTCTGATTTTTATTTTTTACATCAATTATGATATAACCCCTTTAAAGGAAAAATGATGCTAATCCTACTGGCTCTTTGCATTGCTGTTTTGTCAGTGTACACTGCGTCCCTAATCTGCATGTGAATACCATAGTTATCGGTGATGTCTATATGAGATCATCAGCCCAGTATCCACTAACACAACAACACTGTAAAGACTTTACCACCCACGGGATTTTTTATATCTTTCATCTCATCACCATCTAAAATTATGAACATACCAGTTCTGTGTGCATAACCCTTCCCTTACTGTGGGCTTTTCCTTAGGAATCCAAAAATAAATGGAAGACAAATTTTGACATTTCTATAAATGTTAAAGTTTTTATGTTTAAAGAGAACCCATCACCTCCCTTGACATGTCTGCTTTACTAAATAATTGTCTCCCACATAAAGTGACAATTCTGGAGTATCTTTTCTTATATGTTGTATCATCCCTCTCTTATTCCTACTAGAAGTTAGAAGTTAATGCACCTTGGTTCATCTTTCAAGTGAGATTCTTTAAGAGCACTTATTGAGTTATACCAGAATTCAACCAGAAGGTAACCAAAGGTAACTACAGAAATGGTCATTGTAAATAACGTTTCTGCACTCTTTCCTACATTCATGACCTTTTCATCTCTCTGGGTTTGACAGAAACATGTCTGACACCCTCTGGCACTGCCGCCCCTGCTGCACTCTCTTATAGCAGATATCATTTTACTCACACACAGGGCCGGCCTTTGGGGTGTGCGAGCTGTGCGGCCGCACAGGGCGTCATGGCAACAGAGGCACCCGGCCCGGTGGCCGACACAGCTCGCAGACGCTACAGGCTACCAGGGCCGGACTGGACAGCCCTGGTGACAAGGGGGGCGGCCGGCTGCAGGGCACAGCAAGAGATGAGCGCTTCCATTGCGCTCATCTTCATAGTCATCTGTATCGCTGTCCTCAGGATGGCGATACAGGTGTCTGTGCTGCGGCAGAGGAGGGAGAGGCGTGTCCCCTCCCTGTTCCTCTGATAGGCTGCCAGCACTAGGCAAGCAGCCTATCAGAGGCTGGTGCAGGCGGCGCGATGATGTCATCACGCCACCGGAGCCGTACAGCGAGGGACACAGGCCGGAAGAGGCCTGCATCGCATCACTGACATGGAGGTAAGTATAAGTGTTTTTTTTTTGTACAATACTGGAACATGATAAGGGGGGATACTGGCACATAAGTGGGCTACTGGCACATAAGGGGGGCTACTAGCACATGATAAGGGGGGGCTACTGGCACATAAGGGGGGCTAGTGGCACATGATAAGGGGGGCTAATGGCACATGATAAGGGGGGCTACTGGCACATGATAAGGGGGGGCTACTGGCACATGATAAGGGGGGGCTACTGGCACATAAGGGGGCTACTGGCACATGATAAGGGGGGCTACTGGCACATGATAAGGGGGGCTACTGGCACATGATAGGGGGAGCACTCTGGCTACTGGCACATGCTGGTGGGAGGGTCTTATTACTGGCACATAGAAATTGTCTAGAGGGGGCCAAACAAAGACGTGGGTTGAAGAAATGAGGGAGAGGCTATACATGCTTAGTGTTGTAAAATAGTTAAATATAGTGTACTGACAACATTGCTCTTGTTTCTACAATACATAAACTGACTTTGTGGTTTATACTATTAAAGTGGCGCTGTCACTGTCTGGGAATTCGCCAAATTAGCAAAGACCCCCGACAGACAATGACATTAAAGCTGATCTATAGTTGATCTGTAATATTTCTAAAGTAGGATTGGCACTCATATATGGAAAAATAACCGTTTATTATAACAATATAACCCTTTGGGTAGAATGCAAAATATTCAATAAAACCATAAAAAAATTGTGGAAAAATGTAAAAATACCAATAGAAGTAGAGATAAATGAGAATATATACCAAATGTGCTATATGATCGCTATTCGTATTTGTCCAGAATATTCTCATCAGACTGATAATATTGGGTACATTATATCTCATATGGCCTAAGGGTACTTTCACACTAGCGTTTTGGATTCCGTTTGTGAGATCCGTTTCAGGTCTCTCACAAACGGTCCAAAACGGATCAGTTTTGCCCCAATGCATTCTGAATGGATAAGGATCCGCTCAGAATGCATCAGTTAGGCTCCGTTCCGCCTCTATTCCGTTTTGGAGGCGGACACCAAAACGCAGCATGCAGCATTTTGGTGTCCGTCTGAAGAGGCGGAGCCTAACGGATCCGTTTTTTTTTACAATGTAAGTCAATGGGGACGGATCCGTTGTCAGTGACACAATATGGTGCATTTGAAAACGGATCCGTTCCCCATTGACTTTCAATGTAAGTCAAAACGGATCCGTTTTGGACTTTGTCATTTTTCTTTAAAGCTAATGCAAACGGATCCGTTCTGAACGGATACAAACGTTTGCATTAGAGGTGCGGATCCGTCTGTGAAAATAAACAGACGGATCCGCACCAACGCTAGTGTGAAAGTACCCTAAGTCTTAATTCATCAGGTAATTTCCACACTTTCAAATAGCTGTATTAGAGCACATTTGTTTGCAGCCACTCTGCTAGGACCGGTCCTTTAGGAAAGGGAGATCTCAATACTTCATACAATTTTCAATTCCCCCCCCCCCCCGCCAGACCTATCTATCAGGATCAATAGTTGCAAGCTATCCCTGGTCAACCAAGTCCGCTGCCTTGGAGTAACCTTTGATTCTGTCCTGTCCTTCAAACAGCACGTCCAAGCCCTTTCCACTGCCTGCAACTTAAAAATATCTCTTGCATCCGCACATTCCTCAACCTGGAGTCGACAAAAATGCTTGTACATGCCCTTATCATATCCCGCCTAGACTACTGTAACATCCTCCTATATGGCCTTCCATCTAGCACTGTCGCACCACTCCAATCTATCCTTAACTCTGCTGCCCAACTAATTCATCTCTCCCCTATTACTTCTCTGCCTCTCCCCTCTGACAGTCCCTTCACTGGCTCCCCGGTGCCCAGCGAATTCAGTTTAATATACTAACAAATTCATATAAGGCCGTCCACAACCTGTCCCCTCCCTACATCTCTGAGTTATTTTCTCAATACATCCCCACTCGTAATTGCCAATCCTCACAGGACCTCCTTCTCTCCTCTCCTCTTATCCCCTCTTCCCACAATTACCTCCAAGATTTCTCCTGTGAATCCCCCGTACTCTGGAACTCTCTACCCCAGCATATCAAACATTTAGACATTTCAGCACCTAGTCCTGCATCATTGTGGAAGCCGCTCGCTGTATACTATATCCCCTTCTGTTTTTTCCTACTTCCTGGTAAATCCAGATTTAACTACTCCAGCAGGCAGCCAGCAATGAGGCAGGGCAAAGTACAAGCTTCCCTGACATCCTCATTCGGTGGGGATCTGCTGCGGGTAAAGAGATTACATGTATCACATACCTGCATAACATATTCTATTTATGTATAAGATCAACACACGGTGCAGAGCACAAAACAAGGTTGCGTGACTCAGGGCAGTTTATATAAATTGTATAATTCCTTTAAGGACTTGTTCGCTCTTGTGTTGCCTTAAAAAATAGTAGGGTTTAGGGGGGGGGGCACTACATGTTCTCCATTCCTGGCAGGGCCCTGTTCTTGACATAGGAGGTGGGACCCGCACCTGTCATACATTTGTGGTATTTCTTATTGAGATGTCTTAAATATCCCAGATGGAAATACCCTTTTAAAGCTGACTATAAACATTATATGTGTTGCGGCAAAACCCACCAACCGCGACCATCTAATGTGTACGTCGGCCTTCTGACTCTCAACAGATGTCGAGGGAGATAAAGAAGGCAAGTTGGATTTCAACTGTCTGAACCAGAGGTTCCTTGGGCCCACCAGAGAAAATTATTCTTGGGACCCAACCTCGATATCATCAATAATGTCGAATAGGTTTTGATTCACAGAAATAGACTCTGGTGGCAATTTATTTTGTCTCCAAAAGCAGTTTGGTTTTCTTAGGACCTTTGGTCACCACTATCGTATCAGAGCCTAGGCCCATCAGAGGATCTTCTGGTTCTTTGGTGGGCCAGTCCTTCGCTGCCAGATTAGTCCGGAAACAGCTTCCTCCCCTACTGAGAACACAAGATTATTTGGCCAAGCCAAGAAGGCACGTGTATGAGGGGATCGGGAGTGACAGCTGCTGGCTGAACATCCGACAGCTATATTTTATGTATATAGCCTTCTAAGGCTAGGTTTCAAAGTTCAGGTAATTGGATGCGGTTTTTGAAGCCAAAACCAGGGGTAGATTCAAAAAGAGGAGAAGACTCAGTCTTTCCTTTATTCATGTTCATGACCCATTCCTGGCTTTGGTTTAAAGAAGTTCTCTGGGCTACAAATACTGGTGGTCCATGCTCAGGATAGGTCATCAGGCTCCATACTCTGTCAGGGACATTTATCAAGACGTAGCCCCGTCCCCTCCTGTAAAGCCCCGGTATTTTTCAAAAAATTAGCTGAAAATTCCAGATCCAGAAAACACGGATACCGCATTTTGCAAAAAGAAACATCCAACCCATAATAGAACAGTCCTATCCTTGTCCTTAATGTGGACAGTAATAGGAAATGTTCTCATTTTTCGACAGGTGCCTCGTAACTGAGATACAGCTGTGGACAGCACACGGTGTGCTATCTGGATCTTTAGCGGTCCTATTGAAGTGAATGGGTATGCATCCGATCTCCACATTCATTGCTCTGCTAGATTTATATCAAGCTGACAGCTCAGGGGAGGGTCTTTTCTGTTTCAGCTCAGGGGACGTGTCTCAGTTCTCCCTATCACAGCTCAGGGGGCGTGTCTCAGCTCTTCCTATCACAGCTCAGGGGGCATGTCTCAGCTCTCCCTATCACAGCTCAGGGGGCGTGTCTCAGATCTCCCTATCACAGCTCAGGGGGCGTGTCTCAGATCTCCCTATCACAGCTCAGGGGGCATGTCTCAGCTCTCGCTATCACAGCTCAGGGGGCGTGTCTCAGATCTCCCTATCACAGCTCAGGAGGCAGTTGAAGGATGAAACTGAGCATGTGCGGTCTTATCAGTGAGCAGGACAAAGAAATAAGAAAAATAAAACAGCAGGTGGGGCCATACAGATACATTTTATTGGATAACTCAGTGGCTATGCTAAATTTTAAATTACATACATTTACAAAACAAAACTGTAGGATAGTTTTCATTGGACAACCCCTTTAAGCTGCTGATTTTCAACACAAAAATGCACTCCGAAAATCGCACCATGCTCATAAAAGCTTACCATCCCATTCGGGATGGAGGTGCCATAAAGAAGGCCTAGCACATTCAATTTGAGAGTCTTATATTCCGACATGATGATTCAAAGGCTATTCTGTGTATAATATAAAGTTCTACAATATTTAAATATAGTATCTGTATCATTTTCTCCCCGTTTTCAAGATCTCTGTTTGCAGTCATGCAGTACGAACCCTCAGTGTTGGTAAACAATGAATAACTGCAAGCAGAGATCTTGAAAACTGTGAGGAACTGATACAGAAAGTACATCGGAAAACTAGACTACCTCTGTTGCTGGATTTCTAAAAGTACCAGTATGCGATGTAGATCAAATATACCATTCATGAGCCAGGAGGCTAAGGATGAGTAGTGCAATGTCTTTCCCAGATAAGGAGGTTGATCTAGTTTTTAAGTATCCCAGCAACAAGATTTTTTGGGAGACATTAGCTCTAGAGCCAAGGAGTCCTCAATAAGATTTCATTTCCAGATGAAAATACAAAGGTAGGACTTTTACGGAGCATCAGCGCAGAAAACTGTGTCCAAAGATACGGCCAAAAAGGAAAAAAGAAATGGCAACAGGAATGAGAGAGAACGCTGCTGTGGGAATGCTCCCTGTCCTCCTAAGACTGTTCATACGCTCCTGGAGAAGGTGGAGAAGGCGTTTATATAATTAGTACAAGACTATAAAGTAGAAAGGAATGAACCGCAGCGAGACGCAATTATGACTGAGTCACTGGATAAATGACCATTACCAGTGAGTGGCCATAATTTGCAATTTCCTCAGTTCCTGAAGAAGCAGTTGTGTGGGCTTCATGACAGAAACATTCTGCCGTCTACTAGAGTCACAGGCAACAAACACCCAAATACCAAACAGGCAGTGATATAAAACCAGGGAAATAAAGGGGTTACGAAACCATAGATAGATAGATATGAGATAGATAGATAGATAGATATGAGATAGATAGATAGATAGATAGATAGATATGAGGATAGATAGATAGATAGATAGATAGATAGATAGATAGATAGATAGATAGGAGATAAATAGATAGATAGATAGATAGATAGATAGATAGATAGATAGATATGAGATAGATAGATAATAGATAGATAGATAGATAGATAGATAGATAGATAGATGATAGATATGTGATAATTAACTCATGGGAATAAAAAGGTGAGGAACAAGAAAAAATGTGGATAAATAGAAATATAAAGGGGGCAATACATAACAAAAATAATGCACTTAGATTACCAAAACATGAATGTAGCGAACAAACGCTAAAAAATTATAAATAAATAAAAAATTTAATATGTTAAAGACAGCCAAGCTGCAGACCGAGAGATTAATTACCAATGAGAGTAAAACTAACCCTGAAATGTTCTTTAATTATACAAATGGAAAAGAGGTTAAACTTGAGTGTGTTGGCCCTTTAAGGAGTAAAAAGGTATTGAGTTATTAAGGAGAACGCAAATGTACTTTTTTCTCTACTCAATTCACATTTTTTTGGAATGAGCCCCTTTTCCTATTTTTTGCTATTAGTTTATGATGTATTGTGCAGCCACCTTTTAATCAACCTTGTTTGCATTTTGGCTATGCACTTGTGAGAGTAGATGCATATCTGGTTAGTCTGAACTCTGTCTTATAGTACAATTCACTGAGGAGAATAAACTGTTAAATGAAATGCAGAATATAAAAGTAAATTCACCATTATAAGTGCCCTGTCTGACCCAGGAAGAAATACAACAGCGTCTAAAAAAGATTAAAATAGACAAATCGCTGGAACCAGATGGCATACAACCCCGCATTCTAGGAGTAATGTTATATACAGACCCTTATTTCTGATATGTAAGGACTCTATACTGACAGGGAATGTCCCACAGGATTGGCGCATAGCAAGTGTGGTGCTAATATTCAAAAAAGGTCCAAAAACAGAGCCTGGAAATTATAGGCCGGTAAGTTTAACATCTGTTGTGGGGAAACTGTGTGAAGGTTTTCTAAGAGATGCTATCTTGGAGTACCTCAATGAAAATAAGCAAATAACGCCATATCAGCATGGCTTCATGAGGGATCGGTCATGTCAAACTAATCTAATCCGTTTTTATGAGGAGGTAAGTTTTAGACTTGACAGCGGAGAATCAATAGATGTCGTATATCTTGATTTCTCCAAAGCATTTGACACTCTACCTCATAAAAGGTTAGTATATAAAATGAGGATGCTCGGACTGGGAGAAAATGTCTGTATGTGGGTAAGTAACTGGCTGAGTGACAGAAAACAGAGGGTGGTTATTAATGGTAGATACTCAGATTGGGTCACTGTCACTAGTGGGGTACCTCAGGGGTCAGTATTGGGCCCTATTCTCTTCAATATATTTATTATGATCTTGTAGAAGGCCTGCACAGTAAAATATCTATTTTTGCAGATGACACTAAACTGTGTAAAGTAATTAACACTGAAGAGGACAGTTTTCTGCTACAGAGGGATCTAGATAGATCGGAGGCTTGGGCAGAGAAATGGCAGATGAGGTTTAACACTAACAAATGTAGAGTTATGCACATGGGAAGGAATAATGCAAGTCACCCGTACATACTAAATGGTAAAACACTCGGTAACACTGACATGAAAAATGATCTAGGAATTTTAATAAACAGCAAACTAAGCTTTAAAAACCAGTGTCAGGCAGCTGCCGCCAAGGCCAATAAGATAATGGATTGCATCAAAAGGGGCATAGATGCCCGTGATGAGAACATAGTCCTACCACTTTACAAATCACTGGTCAGACCACACATGGAGTACTGTGTACAGTTCTGGGCTCCTGTGAACAAGGCAGACATAGCAGAGCTGGAGGGGGTTCAGAGGAGGGCAACTAAAGTAATAACTGGAGTGGGTGGACTACAGGACCCAGAAATGTTATCATGTAATGTGGTTATATGGGTGCAGGGGATGTATCATTGGATATTTAGCCAGATTTTGCACTGGCAGGCAAATCCTCTGCTAGCCATAGTGGCAGACATATTAGTTGTTTTAACCTGTCTTTCCCAGAGACTGATGTACGTAAGAAAACTAAGACACAGATGAATGCGAATGTTAACAATGTAAGGCTAGTTTCCCACTAGCGGCAAGGAACTCTGGCAAAGCTGTTCTGGCGCGTGCCCTCGGGACTACCGCCCAATGACATGCTGTAATTTTATTCCGGCCGCCTCTCGGCATCTTTGCCGTGCTGCCGCCGGGACACTGGCCCACCCCCATTATTGTCAAAGGGGTCGGAGCAGTAATCCGTGGGCACGCGTGCACTAGCGGCAGCACGGATCCAACAGGCTGTTCACCCGCCGCTCCTTGCCGCTAGTATGAAAGTACCCTAACCTATACATAATATAGTAAAATAGGTTTCATAATGATTACTAGACACACAAAACATAATACTTTCAATTATACTTACACAACACAAAACGCCATCATGACACAGACATAAAAGCTTTATCCTGCTGGTAGAGATGTGGCGCCCTGCTGCTGATTTATAGGATGAAGTAATTACTGCCATAATGCATAGTTAAATATATCTAGTAACAATGCACAAGTGTTAATGCGTTTTGAGGAAGTTACATGAAATCTTCTCCAAGAAGGAGATCAGATGGAAGTCATGTATTGCATAACCTGCTCCATGGCATTGACAAACAGAAGGGTAAAGATCTCCGGCCTCACTGCTACAAGGGATCCCGTATTTGGTTATGTGCAGTATGTCAATGGTCAAAAAATAAAACACCAAAAATCTCAAAATTCTTCAAAACTATGAGAAATATATATTCTTCTGCATATGTCCTACATAAACCTTCCTTTGGCTGTGGGATAGCTGGCTGCAGTACAAGCCCTCCCCCACCTCTGTCTCCAATGTAGCTGCTACATGAATTTTGTGATGTGAATTCACATGTAAATGTTTGAAACAGCAGATATAGAAATTATTTAAACATGCAATGAAAGATCTGAAAACATTTTGTTTAATCTTTTAGAAAAGGGAATGTGTCACCAGAAAATGATCCATTGTTTAAATCAAGTTTTATGTTAAATGTAATTTTTTTTACATTTTCCACGTAATCCTAAAACCTTGCAGTTTTCAACCTGGCCATTAATGAGGCTCTGACATTTCATGTTCTAAGGAGATCACTTTACAGCAGTCATCAGATTATCATCAAAAGCAGGGCTACAATGACAGAATAGTGATGAGCAGCATAGGCAATATTCGTTTTTGCGATATTTTGTGAATTTTTGGCCTAATATTTGCCATAAATTCACAAATTCTAAAATTCGTGATCTCCAGTCATTATTTTCTTGATTGTGAAAATTGCCAATGTAATATGCGCGTATTGTGCGCGCAAATACAGGCGTGGCTCAGCATTTTCCAAGCTGCTAGAAGTTTCCTGAGACTGAAGTAAGTGGTTGGCAGCAACTTCCGTGACTGTGAGGAAGAACTCCTGATCTTTTTTTTTTTTTTTTTTTTCAAAAGACGAAAGACAAAGAAACTAATCCCTATCACAGCACAGTAATTCCTATCACACTACCTAACACCCTGCACTGGAACCTATCAGCTACACTATATCACTATCTAACCTACACTGACTATCTCCCACTAACTATCTGTATTATATATATATATGAGCTAACTAACTAACTAATGTAATTGAATAAGGATCCAGATGACTCAGCAAAGCACAGAGCACAGCAATGACACTGCTCTCCCTCTCTCAGAACTACATAAAAACAGCAGAAAAGGGGTAGGCAACTTTCCTATTATAGTTGCAGGGATGTTGCTAAGCTCAGACAAAGATATTGCAGCCTTCTTATTGGCCCACAAGCAAGAAGCAGTGAGGGTACTGATGAAAAAAAATATAGCATATTCGCGATTACGAAGATATAGCACTATATTCTAGATCTTCGCGAGTTCTCGAAGTGCCGATATTCGCGATACAATTTGCGATTAGAATATTCGCGATCAACACTATGACAGAAAACATCTCTGTATAGATAACATAGGATCCACCATTCACAACAGGTGATGGTCACAACTTATCTACCCCCTTCCCTGCACAATGATCACAATAGGTGATGGTCACAACTTATCTACCTCCTTCCCTGTACAATGGCCTCTGTACAGGTCACATTGCACGTTGATCATTATGTCCCCAAACCCCAAATCTCAGTTCTCTTGGGCCATTTCTCTAAAGATGACAAAAACAGAATCCTATACATGAACTGGCAATACTTGACCGTCCCAGGCACCTAAGACCTGAGAACTGATTCATGATATTTGTATAGCTGACCTATTCCTAACATATAATCATATGCATTCATGCTCCCAGCTCGCCACGTGCCATGTAAAGCAGATGGAAGCAACACTACAGGGCACAGAGGGACCACATAACCCAAACTGCAAATCCCTTCTCAAACACCAGCAAACACAATGCAAGTTTATTTGTTATAGCATAAAACAATGAGAGAGGCCAAGACAGGTGCAGCCGTCTGAACGGACAATGACAGGAAGTTCTCAAACACACATCATACATGGCTCTGATAACCCATGTAACATGGTGGCTGGTAAAGTAATGAAGGGGGTGTATATCTCACCCAGAATGCTCAGATGGGTCAGGTAAAAGAATCCAGGAAAGCTGGGTGGTTTCAGAAAAATGTAGTTGGCTGAGCCACTTTTCTTTAAAGCCTACCTGAGTTTTCTGGTAGGAACAGTGAAGAAACTGGTGTTTTTTTTGGGCTTCCCTAATTTTATTCCTTGTTTCAGCCGCACAGCTAGATTCATTTCTCTCACAAGTGGTAGATGTCTCCCTTCTGTTGAATCTGCCAGTACTGTATGCAGTGACCTCACTTTTCCTTACTTCCAACTATGCTTGCTTTCTTCTAGGGGGCTCAGAAAGCTGCTAAGGAGGGAGAGATCCGACTTACAGACACACAAGAGCGTCTCCGCAGTGTAAAAGCAATGCTTCTATCAAGCTCAGGAGCTCAGCTAGCTAGCTCTGACACGCCCCCACTTCCCGTGAATAATCTTGATCTGTTACCAGGGACATATCTTGCCTGAAAAAAAGGCAGTGGACTGCAAATTAGGTGGAAGTGAGAGCCCTAGTGGCCATGACTTTACAGTTTGTTTGTTTTTAGGTGGATGCAGGCACATTTTTAAAATGAAGTGATTTAGAAATTTGCTAGTTACACCATTGTATATTAAATGGAATAAAATTGTGTGAAAGTACAAGGACTCTTTATAGTGTTTTATAGGGCTGGATTGTGATGGAGTTCTATGGGCCCCAGGGCAAACTTTGGCCCGGGCCCCCCCCCCCTCCCTTACCATAAATTGTTTGAATTCATTGTAGTATGCTGCCGCTGATCACTACAAAAACCCCAGCCTCTACACCATGTGTGGACACCCCGACCCCTACAAATTAAATTATCCCCCCAATTTATAAAATATAACTGACCTGTTTCAAAGTCCCTTATTGTAATGAAATCCATGTGATGGAACTGATTACATAAAAAATTACCTGCTGGCTATGCTGATAAAGCAAGCATAGCACAATAATGGCGGATCGCCTCCCTCTTCACAGTGCTCCTCCCCTGCCCTTCCAAAGCCCCAACAGCCATTGGCTGCTCAAGTCAGCTGGTAACCTATGCAGGATGGGAAATTAAAGGGCCCACCCCGGAGGTACCATAGCACTCACTCCCAAACCGTCCATCACCATTACCCTCCAGAACTATCCGCTCCCCCCCCCCTTCAGCACCAGCACGTACACCAGCTACTAAAGCCCCCCCCCCCCCCATGCCACTGACAGTGCCTTGGGTAATAGTAATGTCCCCAATAATTCCCCCAGTAAAAAGGCACCTATAGTGTCTGCTACATTCCCCAATAATAATAATGCCCATATTGTGCACCCGGTAATAATAATGACCCCCATAGTGACTCAGTATTAAAAATGCACCCTTAGTGACCCTGGTAATAAAAATAAGCCCTGTAGTGTCCCAGTAATAATAATGCTCCCACAGTGCACCCAGTAATCATATCTCCTACGGTGCCTGCAGTAATATTAATGCCCCCTATTGTGTCTCTTGTAATAATAACGTCCACACAGTGCCCCCCAGTAATATCCCCCCACTACCCCCAATAATGTCCCTATAGTGCCCACAGTAATGTCCCTATACTGCCGCAGTAATATCCCCCCACTAGAATTAGAATTAGAGATAAGCGAATTTCTTAAAATTCTGCTGTTTGTTCTTTTCCTTATTTCTCTGTCCATGCGCTAGGTTTGAATCTTCAACTGCCTTCAGACATATCTTCTGTTAAAAGCTGTGGCAGTTAGAGAGAGAGATGCAGCAGAAAGGACATGCCCCCTGAGCTGTCATAGGGTGAGAGATGCAATAAATGGTGAGATCTCTGCATCCATGTGAGGTAGCGGGCTGGTTCTAGCTTTGTTAGATAGAGATTGTCATGCCTAATTTTCATTTTTTTACATTAATCATGGCATACCTCCCTTTAAGTGGAGTCCGAACTGACTGTCTCTTTCATTGTAGCCCCAGGAATGCCTCAAATCCACCTGGGACTGCCCGGATGGAGCTTACATAAGCCCTGCCCATTTTGGCAAGGCACAGCCTGAATTTTCAGGAATAGTCCCTGCAAATTTGGGACTGTTGGCAACTATGCTTTGTTTTGTGCATATGTATCTTTACGTGTAAATGGAGACTAGGCTTCGCTAAGCTACTGCAATTGTGTTACTTGGAAATGAGGAACTGTCATTTATGCCTTAAAGGGGTTGTCCCACAAGAAATATTCTACATTTTTGAAACCAGCATCTGAATACTTTTGTAATTACATGTAAGTAAACATTTAGTTTAGTTCCTGAGCTAGTCAATAAAATGTATCTGTATAGCGCCACCTGCTGTTTGTAAAATTTAGTATAGCCACTGAGTTATTCACTGAAATCTATCTGTATAGCGCCATCTGCTGTTTGCCCCTTTTTCTAAATTCTCTGACTAGCTTACTCAGGTTGACACGCATGCTTAGTTCCATCCCTCAACTGCCATCAGCTGCAGTAGAAAGGACACGCCCTCTGAAAAAGTGCATGTCCCCTGACACTTGGCTTTTGCCTTTCCGTTTGTGAGATCCGTCTAGGGCGCTCCCATGCAGTCCAAAACGGATCAGTTTTGCCCTAATGCATTCTGAATGGAAAAGGATCCGCTCAGAATGCATCATTTTGCCTCCGATCAGTCACCATTCCGCTCTGGAGGCTGCCGTCCCCATTGACTTGCATTGTGTGCCAGGACGGATCCGTTTTCTCTGACACAATATGGCACAATAGAAAACGGATCCATCTCCCATTGACTTTCAATAGAGTTCATGATGGATGCATGCGGCTGTATTATTGAAACTGATCCGTTTTTGCAGATTCATGACGGATCCGCCCAAAACGCGAGTGTGAAAGTAGCCTAAATCTCGCAGAGCAATTGCAGCAATGAATGGGGAGATCTCTATATGCATGTGAGTTACAGGGCTGGTTTTAGGTTTGTTAGAAAGAGACTGTACATTACTCATGGAATAACCCATTTAAAGGTCAAGGTTAATACAAGACACTGACTAATGTATTGGGATTGTCCATATTGCTTCCTTTGCTGGCTGGATTCATTTTTCCATTACATTATACACTGCTCGTTTCCATGGTTATGACCACCCTGTAATCCATCAGCGATGGTCGTGCTTGAACTTTATTGTAAAAAGCACCAGCCTATGTGCTCCCAGGGTCCCAGCCACCAGAGAGGCCTCTCTGGTGGCCAGGACTGTGGGAGCGCACATAGGCTGGTGCTTTTTTCTATAGTGGGCAAGCACGACCACCACTGATAGATTACAGGGTGGCCTGTAACCATGGAAACGAGCAGTGTATAATGTGATGGAAAAATGAATCCAGCCAGCAAAGGAAGCAATATGGCCGATCACCATACATTATTAAGTGCCTTGTATTAACTTTCTCTACATGATAAATGCCATTTGCTGAAGTGACACAACCCCTTTAAGTGAAGTTCTGCAAAACCAGAGGTCCTCTTTAAAGCCCTTGCAGCCCTGATTTAGATGTAGACAGGCTGCCATTTACCCTCCAGGTTTGCTTTTGAAAGGTAGAGAGAGGAAGCGTTAGAATGTATTGATTCAGTAACTCTCTGAAATCATACATAGTAATGTTACACCGTCATCCGCTTACCAGTGTAAGACGACGGTCTTTACAGCGCGCGCACCAAGCTTAGAAGGAGCCGTCACAACTCCACATTTTACACTGTCAATGATCTGGTGAGCCTGTCTTGTGGGGGAGGGAGGAGAAGGCTTTGTGTATTATTACTTGCTGTGTGTGAGAGAGACTACCACCCCACCATGACTCCCCGGTGCCATAATCACTGGATATCTGTGCTTCCCCCTGCTATAGTCATCGCTTCCTCCTCCGGCTTCTGACAGCATAAAACACAGTCATTAATGGAACAATACCTAGATACATAATAGTGCTTCTTCTGCGCAGGACCCGTGCATAAAGGAGAACAGCTGCATGGTGGTTTAGGTGGCATGGTGGTACAGATCAGTGAGTCACCATGAGAAGGGGTGGAGGCAGAGCGCGCACTGGTTACAGATACACAACAGAGGGCTTTTCAGAGATATAAACCAGTTTTTGGTGAAAAAGACGAAAGCAAATCCATTTTATAGCCTCATTTTGTTATTACTTCTGCAATGAAGATGGTACAACGAAGACCTTCTGCCTAAAGGGGATGTGTCGCCAGAAATAGGCCTATTTCTTTTATCATTTTTATGTTAAACTTATATATTTTTTCTATCTTTTTATCTATAGTTTAAAAAAATAAAAAAACCTGCAGTTTTCACACTGGCCACTAGGCCTAATAATATGAAAAGACTTCCTGGTCTTTGAGAGCAGCCACATGGACCATAGAGAACATAATGTGGAGGGGACCCGATTGATTTCTGTGGCGTGTTCTGTGATCTGTGCAAAGGTCAGGAGTGAGCTGTTAAGCTGATAATCCTGCCTGTGATGATAATGAGATGACTGCTGAATGCTTGTACAGAACGACGGTAAGTCTTGACATACTTCAGGCTTAGTGGTCAGGGCGAAAACTGCATTATTCTAGGTACTTTTTTTTTTAAGATAGTGACAGTAATAGTGACATGGAAAATGTAAACAAAACTCACCAAAAACTGTAAAAACATATGTTTGACATAAAAATGTGACTTGGACAATAGGTTATTTTCTGATGACAGATTCCCTTTATTGCTAACTGAAAGGGGATAAGCGGGAATTCTTCCAAGTTTGTCTTCTCACATCTCATAACACCAGCTTCTCTGGCTTCAGAAAAAAGTCCCAATTATTTTCGTTTACGGGCACTGGTCAAAAATCCCCCGCTTTTATGGACTGTTTGTGTATATACAGAAGGATGACCGCCCTGTTGTTGGTCACCTGAAGCTCTCTACCACCATAAATCAAAACTGCACAGTCTGGACCATAGCTGCAGCCAAACGAATCCATGGACTGCCAATAGTCACACCTTTAGTCATAGCGCAAAATCATCAGAAACAAACTTTAATTTCATAGAAGTCAGTAGGAAGGCTGTCCAATGATCCCTTACACATTACAAAACTTAGTTAGCTACAGACCTGTTTCTAATCCCCTCTTCATCTCAAAACTTCTGGAATGCCTGGTCTACTCTCACCTCGACCCCTTACAATTTGGTTTTCGCACCCTACATTCTACACAAACAACTCTTAGCAAATGACCTCCTGACAGCAGAATGCAAAGGTGACTACTCTCTCCTCATTCTTTCTAGATCTCTCTGCAGCATTTGACACCAAAGACCACCAACTTCTACTTTGCATGCTCCAATCTATTGGTCTTAAGGACAATGTTCTCTGTTGGTTCTCTTCGTAACTCTCTGACCGCTCTTTCAGTGTATCATTCACTGTCTCTGCTTTCCCTCCTCTCCCTCTAGCTGTTGAGGTTCCTCAGGGTTCAGTCCTAGGTCCTCTCCTCTTTTCTCTCTACACAGACCCTAGTTGAGGTTCCTCAGGGTTCAGTCCTAGGTCCTATCCTCTTTTTACTCTACACAGACCCTAGTTGAGGTTCCTCAGGGTTCAGTCCTAGGTCATTTCCTATTTTCTCTCTAAACAGACCCTAGTTGAGGTTCCTCAGGGTTTAGTCCTAGGCCATCTCCTCTTTTCTTTCTACACTGACCCTATTGGGCAGATTATCAGTAGATTTGGTATTCAGTACCATCTCTATGCTGATGACACCCAGCTATGGGCTTCAGCCCGTGACATCACCCCTGCTGTATTACAAGACACCCTTGACTGTCTGTCTGCTGCCTCTAACATTATGTCCTCTCTCTATCTACTGAATCTTTCGGAAACTAAACTTGTGTTTCCTCCATCTACCAACCTACCTAATCCTGATATCTCCCTCTTAGTGTGTGGCACACCCATCACACCTAGGCAGCACGCCCGCTGTCTCAGTGTTATGATTGATACTGATCTTTTCTTCACCCCCTATATTCAGTCTCTCGTCCGCTCATGCCACCTGCACCTCAACAACATCTCTAGAATCCTTCCCTTTCTTACTGTGGAGGCAACTACAACTCTCATTGTTGCCCTGATCCATTCTTGTCTGTAGGGCAAGAAGAGTAACTCATTATTAATTGGTCTCCCGTCGCACTAAGTTCTTCCCCCTCCAACCTATCCTTATGCAGCAGCCAGGCTGAGCTACCTCATTACTACTCCGATGCCTCTGCCCGGTGCCAGTAATTGCACTGTTTACCCATACAGTTTAAACTGCTCATCCTCACCCACAAAGCTGCAGCTTAGTAAATACAACCTTTCGGGCATGGCGCAAACCAACCTACATTTGGTGCAGATACTGTATTTCATAAATTTGGCTCAAACGCCTATTCCACTGGGAAAAAAAAACATGCAAAATCACTCCACTATCTGGCACAGCACACTGGATATATTACCCCCAAAGTACCTAAAAGACTTGATAAATGTGGTGCAAGGCATGTACAGAAGTTTTTTGGCCTACCGCAAATTCCACTTTTTCCCCCCCAGAATTCGCAGTAAAGCAATGCTACATCAAAACTAGCAAAAGTGAATGGGGTCATGTTGTATCCTGTGCCATATAACACTGAGGCCAGTGACTGGCTGCAGTGGTCACATGCTGTATACGACACTGCAGCCTGTGATCACAAATGGAGGTGCAGCACTGGAAGCAGTAGGTATTAAGTGTTAAGTGTATGTTCTTGTACTATTTTATCACAATAGGGGGAGGTTTTCAAATATAAGTCTGACCACCCTTTAATGTTTCCCTACCAAAAATGTAGCATAACATGGTGGGAATTTTTGCTGTTGTCAGAAGTCACCCTAAACTTATACCTTAAAGGGATTTTTCCAGGAGTAGAATGCTCCTAGGCCAGTGACGTCACATTCATCAGTTACATGGCCTATTTGCAGCACAGTCCCATTTAAGAAAATAGGCCTGGGCTGCAATACCAAGCACAGCCACTATACAATGTACGGCGCTGTGCTTAGTAAACTGTAAGGAGGCTGCAGCACTCACTGATTGGAGGGGGTACCGGGTGCTAGACCTCCACCAATCACATATTGATGATCTATATGGATAAAAGTCATCAATATTGAACTCCCAGAAAACCCCTTTCATCTAATGTATATGGGGACAATCTGCCCCCCCCCCCCCAACTTCTCCTATTGGGAGAAACAATCATAGGTCAGCCTGACTTTTACCTTTGTATCTCTTAGAAATAAGCGGTGTCTATGATACATGGCGGCTGCCTATGCAACTTCCCCTATTAAAGGGATTGTCTGAGTTAAGGTAAAATTCTTAGTGGCAAGGAAGGGGTCACAATACTAAAATAACTTATATTCACTGGTTCAAACCCCATCAGGGACACCACAGCGTGGGATACAAGGACCCATTTTCACCATAATGCATTCAGCCAATTATAGGAAATTATTTCCTATCTTGAAAAAGTGTTTCCTGAACAATTATCATTGGGATCATTTTAACTCTAACCATCCCTTTAAATTAACATCCAAGCTGAGCCGCGGAGATGGGGACATTGTTGGACACAGAAGCATAAGTCGAAGCTCCTGAGCCCCAACGCAACAAGTAGGTCATCCCAACTGTTCTACATCATTCATGGTACTGGTAAACTCTACTGGACCATCCCGCTCCAGGTCTTGGGTGCAGTCCCTATAGTTACACCATTGCTCAGAAGGCTACCTTATGTCTATTGGCGGCTAGGCTGCATGTAGAAGACTATACATCATGAATGGTAAATGGATAGACATATGTATCCCACAGATGAAACCTAATAAACATGTCTATCCCCCGGTGACTGCGGGTACTGAGCTCTCAGAGACTGAACTGTAACAGAGTATATTAGAAAAATTAGAGCATGTCTTGTGCTGTGGTAACTGAGCTGCATTCATGAACTCCAGAGAGCCCCTTTAATGTAATCTATGAGGAACATGAAAACAGTCAGATACACAGGAGAAAATGGCTAACTTTTAATAGAAATTTACTTTTATTGCAGCACTAAATCAGGGCAACTGGTATACTCATGAAGTGCATGACCTGCCCTGTCTTATGATCTCCTAGTAAATAAAAGCATAGAGAGGTTCATTATTCCATCAGCACAGCTTCTAGAAGGTCCATGAGTCTACAGAGCAGACATTACTGCAGAAGCATCTCCTTTACAGGTGTCTTCTGGGCACAACAGGTGGCATCTCAGTGATCACGTTTGATATGCACTCTATAAAACCACATTATACATCTTCCAGTTCATCTACTCATGGTCAGACATGACTATGTGAAGGACACCGTCTTCAGGCCCGACAGCTCTAGTGGCCCACAGTCAGGGAAACACGACTTGGCCAATCAAGATATCTAAGAACTGCTGGGGTCCAGAGCAGATGCTCCAGAAGGCCGTACTGATTAATCTATCTGGGAGCATGTGGTGGACAACAAGGAGAGAGAGAGTTGGGACAGAATTGCTCTATTCTCTGGCTGTTTTCTAGAACATCAGATTATTTTCCCGCAAACATGTAGCAAAGCTGAATCTGTCATTTAACCTTTGAAGAGCTGCAGTCTTAAGCAGATAACCCATTAGGAATGAACAAATGGTGTCTTCTCCCATTATGATGCTGTTTTGACATCACTCAATCCTAGGATAAACATCTAGGAGTGCAGAACAATTTGATGACTAAGTCCTGAGGATGGCAGCATCGCGACTCATGTCACACCTTAGTGACAGGTGACATCACCTCAGCTGAAGACTAGAAACGTATTAATGGACTTCATGAGTTGTTAACCTTTTCAGAAAGTTCAGTCTCCCTCCAAGAATTAGAATTGTGGATGACTTAAGGAGGTCATGAGTAGATTTGTAGTCTATTTAAGGGGACCCAGAACATGACCTGAGGGACACTTTCCACAAAAGTGTTTCTGTAACCAAAAGCTTCATAGTAAAAGCTCTGTTCCTTGATATATGCTCACAGGCACCATAACTGACACGATTACCATGATACCACCCACACAGGCACCATAACTGCCACAACTACCATTATACCACCCTCACAGGCATCATAACTGGCACAACTACCATGATACCAGCCACACAGGCACCATAACTGCCACAACTACCATTATACCACCCTCACAGGCATCATAACTGGCACAACTACCATGATACCAGCCACACAGGCACCATAACTGCCACAACTACCATGATACCACCCTCACAGGCATCATAACTGGCACAACTACCATGATACCAGCCACACAGGCACCATAACTGCCACAACTACCATGATACCACACTCACAGGCACCATAACTGCCACAACTACCATGATACCACCCTCACAGGCACCATAACTGCCACAACTACCATGATACCACACTCACAGGCACCATAACTGCCACAACTACCATGATACCACCCTCACAGACACCATAACTGGCACAACTACCATGATACCACCCTCACAGACAACATAACTGCCACGACTACCATGATACCACACTCACAGGCACCATAACTGCCACAACTACCATGATACCACCCTCACAGACACCATAACTGGCACAACTACCATGATACCACCCTCACAGACAACATAACTGCCACGACTACCATGATACCACACTCACAGGCACCATAACTGCCACAACTACCATGATACCACCCTCACAGACACCATAACTGGCACAACTACCATGATACCACCCTCACAGGCACCATAACTGCCACAACTACCATACCACCCTCACAGACAACATAACTGCCACAACTACCATGATAGCACCCACACATACACCATAACTGCCACGACTACCATGATACCACCCTCACAGGCACCATAACTGCCACGACTACCATGATACCACCCTCACAGGCACCATAACTGCCACGACTACCATGATACCACCCTCACAGACACCATACCTGCCACAACTACCATGATACCACCCACACAGGCAGCATAATTCCCATAACTACCATGATAGCACCCACAACTATCACATATACTCTTCACTACTAGCGTGTAATACGCCCTCATTATCTGTATCCGAGCTCCCATGATATACTTAGGCTGGACTGTACTCTGCCATGCAGCCAGAGCCCAAGTATCCAGCAAACCTTTCACCGTCAGCAAGCAGGTGACATCTTGCAAGGAACCAGTCGTAGTATAATGTAGAAGAAGACACTGACACATCACATCAAACAGGTGTGCAGCTAGCAAGAAACGCACATCCATCATGTGGGAGGCACTCTGGTCAGTGAGAGTGTCAGGAAGCCACCCAACAGGAACATAGCTAATTACGGGCGCCCATTAAGGATATAACTTTATAACAACAGACGGGCATAGCAGTACATTCCACATATTACACAGCTGCCATCGACGTGCCAGGGTGAGGCGGAGGGGGGGGGGTCTACAGACATGAGCACAGCAGAAAATACCAGGCTCTTACCTGGCACATAGGTTGAGACTGGAGCCGTATCCCAGGGGGCACCCTCCTTTCGCCATCTTTCCAGGGATCCTGGATTTTCTCGATTCTTTATTTGCATTAAAAGAAAACACACGAAGAGCAGAGGAGGAGAAGAGCAGCAGCAGCAGCCATCTGTGGGGAGGAGGAGTGAGAGACGGTGGCTACAGGGGAGGGGAGGGGACATACTAAAAGGAATGACAGCTCCAGTCTGAATACAGTGAACGACAGACGAGAATTGTGTGCGTTCCAAAAAAATACTTGAGAAGATGCTTTCTCATGTAATGCATGTGGGCTGACGAGGAGTGACGAGTGTTTTCTAGGGAAAGTCGGTGCAGATATGTGCATCTAAATGCGTATGGGTTGCATGAAAATTCTCCTGTTTTCACCAGATCCCTTAAATCCACCAGGCATATGGACTGTCTTGACACTTGACCGTACAGATAAAGACCGCTCAGGGACTACCATGTCTGCCGGGGACAGATAGGACGGAGCAACCTGTGTGCTCGGTGACAGACTCAGGAAACAAGGTCCAACTATATAACGTATGGAAGGAACCATCCAAGAAGCGATAGTAACCTCACTGCCTCTGGCGGGAACCATTATAATCGTCAATAAAGATATATAAGTAACTATATCATGAAAATATTTCCCGTCACAATGTGTAAGAAGAGAAAAGACAGCCGCTAAAACTTAGGGCTTAGGCACACAACCGTATGTATTTTGCGGGCCGCAAAACACAAATCCGCAATAAAAATGGACGACATCAGTGTGACATCCGTATTGCATCAAAATTTTTTTACAGATCCTTTATAACAATGCCTGTCCCTGTCCGCAAAACGGACAAGAATAGGATATGTTGGGGGTTTTTTTTGCGGACATGCGGGCATACAGAAATGGGATGCAAACGGGAGTCATTTCCGTTTTTTTACGCACCCATTGAAGTGAATTGGCAGGTGAACAGACCTGTAAAAAAAACAGAAAAAAAAAGGTTGTGTGCACCAGAAAATTTACTGATAAAATACAATGCCTTGTAGGGCTAGCTCAGCTGAATTTAATGATACCTTTCACTTCTGGAATCCATATGCAAATGAGTAGTTAAGTGCACTGAGGGCAGACCCAAGCCACTCTGTGCATTCTCTGCCAGCCCCTCCTTCTTGATTGGGCCAGGTTTCTGCATAGTCATCTTGCCTGACCTGTCAATCAAGAAGGAGAGAAGGAAGGAAGAGCAAAGGTGCACAGAGTGGCTTGGGCCCACCCTCAGTGCACTTAACGGCTCATTTGCATATGGATTAAAAGTACTTTTTCTTCCAGAATGAAGAAATAGATCACTAAGCAAAAGGTGTCATTTAATTCAGTTGAGCTAGCTCTACAAGGCATGGGGAGAGATTTATCAAGACAAGTGCTTTGTGCGCCAGTCTTGATATCCCCTGCTATGTTGGAGGATGCACCACATTTATGTGTCATAAATGATGCACATCCTCAGGCAGTCCATGTGCCTCAACAGAACAGTTCAGAGTTGCCCTAGATTTCTGGCTTCTTTTGCACCTGAAAACTGCCGTAAATGAAAATAAATTTGTCTCCGCTGTTGCGCCTGCCCCTTTTCACACCCATGTCACGTTTTTTCTTCAAAAAGTCACATTTAAAAAGTCACAAACACACAGCTTGCAACTTTTTAAAGCCACTTTTCAAGTGCAAGGGAGATGATAAATCTCCCCCATGGGAGATTTTATTAGTGGAATTCCTCTTAAGGGGGCGTTCACACGGCTGTATGTATTTTGCGGTCCGCAAAACACGGAAGACACCCGCCTGCTTTCCGCATCCATATATTTGTTCTGTAAAAAGAGAGAATTTCCATTTCTTAGTCACAAATGCAAACCACGGACCCATTAAAGTCAATGAGTCCCCAAAAAAAATGACGCAACACGGACATCACCTGTAATTTGCAGAACCGCATTTTGCCATGCGAATGTACCCTAAGGCTGTGCTCTTAGGCTAGGACAATAAGTTGCGCAACAAATAGGACACAAGTACACTGCAACATTTGTCGCGCAACATTTTGTTGCACCAATGTCGCGCTACAATTTTTATAATGGTAGTCTATGGTGTTGCACTGCGACATGCAACATGCTGCGACTGCAATACGACAGTCGCAAAAAAATTTTGCGACTGTCGTGTTGCAGTCGCCGCATGTTGCATGTCGCAGTGCAACACCATAGACTACCATTATAAAAATTGTAGCGCGACATTGGTGCAACAAAATGTTTCGCGACAAATGTCGTCGTGTGAACCTAGCCTTACCTGCCTTTGGGCAACTGGGCAACAGGAATATGAGATGCTATCCAGCTGAGTAAGGAAAACATGTGAACGTGGGACGGCCGTGCCCATTTTGCGGACCTAAGACTGCGGATCCATGCTTTGCGGATCCCTGGACTCTGGTCCGCAAAACAGGCACAACCGTCACGTCATCAGTCAGATGCCAACATAATCTTGACTTCCTAAAGGGGTTTTACTATTATATTAAAGACTCATGCACATAACCGTATGTATTTGCATTGCATCCGTTTTTTTTGTTTTGTTTGCGGATCCATTGTCACAATGCCTGTCCTTGTCCGGATTTATCATCTCCATTTCGCCTGAAAGGTGATGTCAAAAAGTTGCATCCTATGTGTAACTTAAAAAAAAAAAAAAAAAAAGTCTCATCTCTCGGATTTTATGCTGTGGCCAGGGCGGGTAGGGGGCACTGCAAGCGGCTCCGACAAATTTATCTCTATTTAAACCAATTTTTCGGCTCAAATGAAGCCAGAAATCTTTGGCAGCTCTGAGCGGTTGTAGATTTCTTTTAAAGCGCACGGACTGTAAGGGGATGTGCCTAATTTATGACCAGGCGTGCACCTCGGCATAAATTAGGTGCATCCTCTGGCAGCGCAGGTGATATCAAGAGACCAGCACAGAAAGCACCCCCCAATGTTTTCATGCCTCAGTTTGCTGTCAGTGAATGAGAACATTCTTGTTTGCATTTAAAGGCTGCAAAGTGTTCTTCCTTAAACTACTTGCGTTGTTGTTTTCCTCTCTTGGATCTCAATACTGGAAAAACACGTTTCCATTTAGTCCTCGTGCATTCTGAATGGAAAGAGATTTGTTCAGGAGGCATCAGGTTTTGTGTCCGGTCATAAAAATTGAAAAAAAAAGGATCCAGGTAAATCAATGGAGACGGATCCGTTTTTTAGGAGCCTAAAAAAACAGATCTGTTACCCATTGGCTTTCAATGTATTTAGTGACGGATCTGTTTTGATTCCACACAACCGCATCCAAACGGACTGGATGCCTCCTGATGTGCAAAATCAGAACAGATATGTTTAATTCTGGTATTGAGACCCTCTGCCGGATCTTAATAGCGGAATTTACAACGCAAGTGTGAAAGTAGCCTAAGGCCTCGTCCACATTTCCGTTTTTCACTGACATGTGCTGTCCGCATTTTCCACAGACAGCACACGTACCCATCTATTTAAATGTGTCTGTTCACATGGAGAAATGCACTACTATGATCTGTGATGCAGACCAAGCACGAAGTCTATGGGTCTGCGAAAATCACGGACACAGCACAGGAGATTCTTTGGAAAATAATTTTCAACTGAGCAACGTTAGTGAATTAGGGATGACACATGGATGGTAAAAACGGATACACGGACCAACCACGGATCACTCACAGACATCTTCACGGATGAAACGTACGCTTTTTTTCACGGACGTGTGACTGACCTGGAAATGTGGACAAGGTCTTAGGCTGGATAGACTTGTTTGCAAACAGCATATCCAGCTGTGAGATCCATCTCACCCGTGTGTTACATGGACAGGGGCGGATTGGCCATAGACCTTACAGGGAAATTTCCCTGTGAGCCAATGTCCAGGGGGCCGCCTGGATCCTCCTCACGGCCGGCCAGGGGGAGTTTTTGGGGATGTATTTTGTGATAGACTGTGGTATTTGGCTCTGTTGGGGTGGTATATTGTGCCACAATATGGTATATCTGCTTCCATATTGCTTTCCATCAATTTGGACCCGAGTACAAAACGGGGCCCCTGTACATGGACAACCATTCATTTCAGTGACCAGCATGAAGTACTAAATTGCAGATTAGGAAAATACATGGAAGTCTTTCCAGGACCGTTTCATGTGTTTGCATCACACACAGTGTGAATGAGATCATATGTTTCCGCTACAAGTGATCAATTACCTACACGGAAGAAAAGCATACAAACATAAAAGTCTGACATTTCAGCATAAATCACGTCCGGATGGTTTCAGTAACAGAGAAATACTGAATCTTTGCCAAATCATCAGAGCAGTCACACAGGGTAGTGCGGCTTTGTGTGCTGAGGACCAGAGAGCGACGTGTGCGCAGAAGGAACAAAGCCGGTATATAGTGTGCTCCTTATAATGTCTGGAGGTATGGACGGTACCACACCCTGTATGTGGGATACTGCTAGTTATAAAACAGCGTTCTGACCCAGGAAAACGTCACATGATGAAGGTGATTCATCACACTGAGCAATGACTGTGCGCTGAAGCAAATGTGTCATCACAAAATCACCTATTGTTTAAATCACGTTTTTTTTTTTTAATATTAAACGTGTTTAAATAATTTTTGGTGATGTTATTTTTAATTTTACATGTCAATATCTATATTAAAACACTGACTAATAATAAAAAATAATTCTATTTACTTTTTTTGTTTATTTTTATAAACTTTCCATATCACTGTATATATAAAAAGGCCTAAAATATGCCAAGACTTCCTGTACTTTGAGGGCAGCCCCATGGATCATAGACACAATGGAGAGGAGGGGACTCTTAGTCTTCTATGGGAGAGTTTTCTAGGCAGCTCTGTGCAGAGGTCAGGAGGGAGCAGATGAGCTGGGGTGCCGATGTGGGTATACGCTGGCTGGGACATGGTGTAGGCCACAAGCCTGCCTTAAGTGTTCCCCAGCAGACTGCGCCTCTCTGGAAAAAGAAGGCACCAGGTAGGTGTTCTGATCATTGCCCAGTTAATGTTTTTTTTCTCTTGAACCTAAGATGTGTAATCAGAAATCACATCTTTATGTTAAACATATTTCTTAAGAAATGTTGGCTTTTTCTTTATTTTCCATGTCACTATTTCCAGTTTATTTAAAGAAAACCACCTGAACTCTTGCAGGGTGACTCCTCTTCTGTAGAGGTTAATTCTCACCAGTCATTGTATTACCATCATATGCTTGGATTACAACAAAACACCTATATACACTAATTGCCAAAAACTATATATAACGCACCAAGAAGTTGGTTGGAATTTAATAAAACTTTCTATGTGTGGATGTAATGATGATATATGTAGGTGATTACAATATTATAGTGAAAGGATAAGTTTATAGGGGAAACTGTACAATAGAAAGGAGGTTCTAGGACCCTGTTGGGCTATTTCTAGCAGGATACAAGATGAGATATGGTTAGGCATGTAGGCTTACAGGTTCTGTATGGTATCCTGCAGCACATTTGCCCACAGATGATGCAGCTGGTCCTGTAGATCCTATACACTGGTAGGTTTCCAAAGCTGGTGGCCCAGCTGATCCTATAAACACTCAGTTGGCGATAAGTCTGGTGAATGGGCAGTCCAGGGAAGTGTTGCATTATGACGGAGACATTCCTGGGAAACCCTTGCTGTGTCTGGATGAGCATTATCCTGCTGAAAAATGCCAGTTGAAAGCTCTACCATGAGAGGAACACATGAGGCTGCAGGATGTCCTACACATATCGCTGAGCTGTTAGTGTCCCTCATATCACTACTGACGTATGGAATGGATCTCCAGATCATCACACCAACAGCTGGGGCACACCACAGAACTGAACCTGGATAAGTCGCTAAAATGATAAGGTTCCTGTCTACAGCAGTCACGACATCAATGCAAATGAAGACGACTGTGGCTAGGTGTCAATGGCAGGACATGTAATGGGAGCCGTGATACCAAATTTCCTTGTGCTGGAAATGGTCCAAGCAGAGACAGGGGTGTGTAATGATGGTGCCACCCGTGTATGAATGGTGGACAAAAACTGTGGGAGCTGCTCATGCTTGTCGGCAGATGAAATGATCCTCTCTACTGGTGGTCTGTCTGAGCCATCCGAAGCTTGCTTGCCATGTGTACGTTCCCTCATGTCACCACTGCTCCCAACACCTCCTAACAGCTAGGTCAGAAGAACTGGGCAATATATCTTCAAGTGTGTTGTAAAGGCATGTCTAGCAGTCACCGATCTCTCACCAATAAAATAGAAAACATCTTGTGATATCTTGAGGAACCTTAGGAAGCTAGCATGAGTAAGTATGCCTTACCAAATGGTGTTGTGAAAATCCAGACACAACACTAGTGAAGAGCAAAGTACCTCCCAACCGGGAGGACAACCAGGCTGCTGCGCTTGTTCTCTGGGTATATCCCAGAGGAATCTGGAAAAGAAATGTAGAAAAGGGCATGAGAAGAGAAACAGTGTGCTGCATTGGAAACCTCAATTAAATGTTTAATAAAAAACACTAAAAAAAGGTACTGGTAATAAAATGAAACTAGCTACGCATTTCAGTGGCGGGCCGCCACTTTCATGAGGCTGTAGCTAGATGTCTGGCTGGTTTGCAAACATCTTTTGATGGTTTGTTGCCCAAGGACTGGAAAGTGACTTTCCACTTCGCTTACAGTATAGAATAGATCACTAGAGGGCCAGGCCATACTTCTAAATCAGACGATCAGTTTATGTAGAGGTCCTCCTCTGTGCACCTCTTGCTGTAATTCCAGTTCTTCGTTGTTTTCCCAACCACCAGGACACACAATGTTATACAGTGCTGACATGGCCTACGTGTGTAGTGATCTGCCGGAGTAATAAACCAAAGTCTCTCAGTTCAAGGATTCTGTCTCTCTGGCACATCGATGAATAGAAGGCATCACACAATCATCCCACACGACTTGATCCAATTTTTAAGGTTTTGTTTGTCTAAAAAATGTTGCTTTTATGCCCCTTCCACATGCCATCGATTGGAGCTAGGTGCTTGAAAATTTCATTATTTACAGATGTTAGCGATGCCTGCTACTTCCTGGATTTGCATAACCTTATGGGTTGTCCTTCTTGGTGCTGCAATTTCAAGACTGAGGAGGGTATATAGATAACATACGATCACACCATTGATGAAGGCTGGATGTGACTTAAAAACGTCACTTGGTGATGAATTAAGGTGCAATAAACATTGCATACAACAGGAATGCTGACGTCCTCTTTGCTGCGTTTTACAATATTCTGGTTGGGTATGAGTTAACCCTTTGGGAAAGACTATTGAGTCACTACCTTTTTCCCTTGTTTATTAGGGACTGTGTGCTTTCACTTTATATTTTGTCCCCATAGACAAGAGGTGACAGTTTCTTCCTCCCCCTCCCTGTACAGTGATGTCTGGTTACAGGGTGTAACATCGGCTGCTGTGCTCCGCTGTTCCCCTGCTTACTGCCGCAGTCCCAGAAGCCGTGTTCAGCAGTGATCTGCGGCCAGTGTTTCCAATTCACCGCTGCAGTCCTGGGCTCTGTCTGTGTAGGTACTGTTGTTCTGGGATCCGCTCCACAGTTTCCTCTCAGCCCTGGCCACAGCATGCTTGCTGCTTGTTTCCTGCAGCACTTCCTTAAGGGCCGACGCGCGTCACTTCCTGTGCTTAATAGGTTAGGTCATGTGACCTTGTTGACCAATCCTTGCCCTTCTGCACATATATAAGTGGCTCAGCCCCCTTCCCAGATGCCTCAGCGTCAAGGTCCTTATGTCCAGCTAAGGTTCCTGATATCTGCTTGTGTTCCTGACTCGTACTTGTATTCCTGAACTCTGCTACCTGTTTGATCCCTGCCTGCTTGTCTTGACTCTCTTGACTGCCCTACGAGCAGCTCAGCATCAGGGCTACAATACCAAGCACAGCCACTATACAATGTGGGGCGCTGTGCTTGGTATTCTGCGAGGAGGATGCAGAGCTCACTGTAGTACCATTGCCTCTTCAAACATCTAATCGTCTCGGGTGCCAGGAGTTGGAACCCCATTAGTCGGATATTGTTGACCTATCCTGAGGATATATATGGCCTGGGAAAAACCCTGTAATTAGCACTTAAACAATCAAAGTACAAGAGTGTACAAAACTGATATTCTCATATGTCACCCGAACCTATCTGACGATATGCCACCGATGTTCCAGGTGAGACAACCCTATACAAAGCCTCTATCAGCATGATCAACCCTATTAAAACAGACACACTACATGATAGGGTTGATCATGCTGATTGAAAGGACACCTTGTTTATGTATGTACAATGCACTGTTTTAATTAAAATGCCGTTTTCTCTAGAACAGTACAATGTATAGGCATACACGAAATATCATTTTAATCAGCATGATCAACCTTACTAAACAGTGTGTCTGGTATAATAGGGTGAATCGATGCTCTTTAATTTTAGGGGATTAGGAGCCGAATGCCAGCTGCATTATACTGATGGCCTGTGGACAGCTTCTGAGCTCGCACCATCACAGCGTATGTAATAGTATGTTGCTAAACCATAACTACCTGCTTGGAGAACCGTACCATTATGGCACTGTGGCTTAATCCAGGTCAGCAATGGTGGTACATATATCTCACTAGAGGAGCAATGATCACTGTGGTTGTATTGGCAGCAAGATTACTGGTGCAGAGCTCACATTCGGACATCAGGTCAGCAGTGCGCGGCTAGTTAGCAGGACCAGAAGTATCACAGGATAAACCATCAGGTACATAGTGATACATACATTAATCATACATAGTGACAAAGTTAATGATAGACATCCACCACCAGAGGCATCCACATAAATACTTTTTCAAATGTTGAATGTATTTCTCTCTGATGAGGTCACACTTAATCCGCATGACCAGGGGCGGACTGGGAACCTAAAGTGGCCCTGGAAAAAAACTAAAAGTGGCCCTATGTTGTTGGTGGATCCAAATTGCTGGAAGGTGGGGCAACACAAGTAGGCAGGGTCAGCAGTAGAATAGCACAAAATACAGTCCCATCAGAACCAAATACCACAGTGCAGTGCAATATATTGCTCCTAAAGCTGTCCTTCTGTGGTGGCCATGAATAGATGCTATTTTCTGTCTTTCTCCTCCAGTTCCCTCTAATTATAATATGGAGCAGGGGGCTTAAGAGGTGAGCAGTTGAATTCAGGAGGGTATGTGCGGTTGCTGGCCGTGTACATGAGAACCTGATTTTCACAATTATAATTACCACTGATAGCTCATTTTGTACCTGGCCAAAGGCAGAGAGGAGGGGTTGGGTGGCCCTCTGGGCATTGGCCCACCTGGAAAATTCCCTGTAAGGTCTATGGCCATTCTGCCCCTGCCGCATGACCCTTCTAAATATTTCATAGATGTCTCAAGACCAGCAGAACTGCAAGGGTGAGTGTTTTTGAAAATGATGTATTAAAGCTGATGGTGGTCTACTGTGATCGCCAAAGGACAGTGACCATACCTATATCTGCATCTTTATATCAGACCTAAGAGCTACAGTCAGGCAGTGAGTTGCTTGGCAGTGTAAACAACGGGGGCTTCACAAATGCACAATTCCCATTATTTTATTAATCTACCACAAAGAACATGAGTCAGACAAGTCTTGGAGGACCCCTTTACATTCCACAATATTAGGAAGTCATTTAGATTTTCATTCTTAATGTGACAGAGCTTCTCCTGTACATCTGTCCCTGAAATACTGAACTATTATATGGTATTGTTGGCAACTCTGAGCTGCTGAGCCAATATTTGCTGATATATGAGCGTTATATGAGTTTGGCAAGTGGATTTTTCTAAAATTAGAAGTGCCAAGTTGGTCTAAGCTGTGCTGTTTGGTCAAAGTGTTCTCGCATGAGTTAAATGAAACTATGACACTGGCTGACCTGTTACATGTGCACTTGGCAGCTGAAGGCATCTGTGTTAGTCCCATGTTCATATGTACCCGCATTGCTGAGAAAAATTATGTTTAAATATGTGCAAATGAGCCTCTAGGAGCCATTAAACCTTCAGGCTCTGATTTCTTTGCAACTGCCGAGCCTTCTGTACTTTGACCGGACCAGGCAGCGAAAACATCAGCACGATTTGCCCTGTCAATCAAAGTGCAGAGGGAGCAGCAGTTGCAAAGACATCAGAGCCTCTAGGTGTAACGGCAACGCCCCGGTTGCTCTTAGAGGATCATTTACATATATTAGAACATCAGTGCTTGGTATGCTGTGAGGAGGCAGCAGTGCCTCGGAGCACTATGGACTCTTCAAACATCTGTTCATTGGTTGTGTCGGGAGTCGGAGCCCAACTGATCAGATATTGATGACCTATCCTCAGGATAGTCCGTCAATATCGTACTCCTTGTAAACCCTGTCTCCTCCACAGGATCTATTAAATAGGTATTTAAACACTCTCACTAAATAATTTCCTACTTTCTATCACCACTTCATGGAAGATGGCAACTATTCTCTTAGATCTGGTCACAAAATAACCTAAACTGAATCATGGTTAATGACCGATTGCATAGTGTGGAATAAGATAAACTTTGGCTAGAATATTCCGGAAAGTTCTCATAACATGATAGTACTGATTCTTTCTCCCTTTTTTTTTTTTCTTGGTCTTTTATTGGTGTCTCACTGTACAAGTGATCCCTCAAGATACAATGGCCTCAGGAGACAATATTTTCAACATACAATGGTCTTTCCTGAGCCATTGTAACTTGAAACCAGACTCAATGTACAATGTCACAGACACTGCTAGTCTGTGGTTCATCAACCAATCAACATGGCCATTTCACTGCTAAAACATCTGTCTGCCTAGTAGTGCCTCTCTACAGTATAGAGCGGTATTACATTTTCTGTACTGTATTGTTCAGAAAAGCTTGTGGCACTCTCTTGGAGATACGCTACTGGAGGTCGGGTTCCCACTCCTTAGTATCAAGAAGGAAATAAACTCCAGTTTGTGCGTTGAAGATACGTTTTTTTAATCAGAAGTGCGGTAAATCATATACATGCGTGACGTTTCGGCCACAATACGGCCTTCATCAGACTGGTACCGCTCTGAGGGCTACTTGGAAAACGGGCGTGTTGATAGTAAATGTAGACCACTGTCTATGTAGACAGGCTTCCTCATATCTACATAGACAGTGGTCTACATTTACTATCAACACTCCCGTTTTCCAAGTAGTCCTCAGAGCGGTACCAGTCTGATGAAGGCCGTATTGTGGCCGAAACGTCACACATGTATATGATTTACCGCACTTCTGATTAAAAGAAACTTATCTTTAACGCACAAACTGGAGTTTATTTCCTTCTTGATTTTCTGTACTGTGTCAGGATGAGCTGCTCATTTGGACACCAGGTGAGGATGGCTCTACTTCGTTCTGAAGATGCTTCTGTCCTCCACATATAAAGTGATGTACAGCTTCCAGCAGCGTTTTCGGACTGTGATTTGTAAGGACTTGCTTTATCTGTAGTCGTTAGCTAGTTAAATTACTTTAATCTTAAAGGGGTTCTCCGGGATTTACAGATTGATGACCTATCTTCCGGATAGGTTAGCAATATGAGATTGTCAGTGGTCCAACTCCCACTGATCGACTGTTTGAGGAAGCTGTGGCACTCACTGTAGAGCTGGCGAGCGCCGCCACCTCATCGCAGCTTACCTAGCAGAGCGCCATCCTTTTATATCACAGCTCAGCCAATTCACTTGAACATGGTTGAGCTGCACCCAGGATGAATGTGACCTCACAAGGGCTAGGAAGAGACCAAAGTGTTTACAGAGTACCACGACCTCTTCGTACAACTGATCGGCAGGGGAGCCAGGAATCAGACCCCTACCGACCTCATATTGATGACCTATCCTGGGGACAGACCATCAACATGTAAATCCTGGAAAAACTATTTTAATAATATCTTATTTTGGGTTTATATTTTGATGTTTGCGACTAATTACTACATTTCTATAGTTATGGTCTCAAGTTACATTGGTTTCCATTTAATATGGTCATTCCTTGTAACTTGAGGGACTACTTTATATCTGGCATAGATTTCAGTTTAGGAACCCCCAAGCTGCACCACATTTATAAAGAGGTGTGAGCCTTGTCATAAATTAGGAGCAGCCTCCAGCAGCGCACAGGGATATCATAAACTGGAGTAAAACGCTAGTCTTTGATAAATTCCTATGTTAATGATTTATTCTTAATTTGGTAAGATTTAACACTTTTAATAAAAATATTGAAAATATAAAATGTTAATATAAAATGACAGTAATAACTTACACAGGAAGTCCGCCAGATTTATGATAATGGTGCAGGCTGGTTGATAAATCAGTCATCAATAAATCGAAGAGCCAATTAGTTGGCTTACTTTGCAACATAATTTTGTATCAAACTTTTAGTGCATCCGAAGCCATGCCCCTTTTCAGTTAATCCATGGCCCATCAGTGGGTGAAGCGCAATGGATTATTTTGTCTTATTTTTTTCATAAATATTTCTACAATCAGATGCACCAAATCACAAAAAAATGCACCAAATTTTGGTGCAATTTTTCCCCCCCATAATTTATGCACAGCTTGTGGCTCAATAAAAAAAATAATGTACAACTAAATGCAGTCAGTACAGCACCTATCAGGGCAGTCGTCCAGCTTTCCATAAACCCTCAATGGCATGCAAACCTGCGCAGAGCTACATTTGTTAACAATGCAGATATATGTAAATTGTAACAAGAGAATTTCATTAAAGAGAGTCTGTCAACAGATTTAACCATGCAGACCTGCTGACAGCTCTAGGTAGGGGCCGGGAGAGCAGGGCAAACATATGTTTTGTGGAACTTTTATTAACAAGAGCAGTGTAAGTATGAAGTTTTGTTCTGCTAGATTCTGCTCTTGCATGTGTACTTGCAGAGAGCGCCTGAAGAACCAGTGCAGAGGATGTGAGTGTCCCTGATGAGATGTTGTGTCACCATGTACTCCTTCAGGCCATTGCTGGGGATCAGTGCAGTGGGAAGGTGGTTTGCAGAAAAGGCCAGAAGTCAACGCATAACAGTCTTTCTTTACTTAGTGTAAAATATAACTTGTGGAACATCCAGCATTATCAAGTAGAAAGTGCAATTTCTGGAACCAGGTGAGGAAGAATGGTGGATGGTTGGATGGCAATTTAATAGCACTTGTAGATATAGGTGCCCACTGTGATACTAGTCTGTCCTAGTTGTGGTTCTAGGTGATGGGTGTCTGCGCCATAGTTCCTCACCTGCAGTAGTATCTGTAAAGCTGAAATTTTGCTGATCACGCTGCAGTCTTGGCACACTGATTCTTTCTGGAAGCAGTGTTCTGAATACTAGTAATATGGATGGCAAAGAAAGAAAGTAAGGGAAGACAACTAGAGAAAAGACAAAAGATAAAAGAAATAATTATTTAACATAAGAAAGGAAAATAAAGTTAATCTAGCATTTGGCCTTTTATGGATCTTTTTCAAATGGAACACAATTATAAAGACATTAAAACGAATATGGAGACCTGTTCACAAAAAACGCATGCAAATTGCATCACAAATGCACATGCGTTTTATGTGTCATAGTTTTATTTTAGTTTGGGTATATCTTTGTAATAGGTTATTTTTATTATATGTTATTGTACACTATTTTTACTATATGTTATTGTATATTATCAGTTGATTATATATAACAATGAGAAATGCCCTATTGGGATGTTTACCTTTAAGTCCAGTCCAGGCATTGAAAAATACATCAATTAAGGTAATACCCCCCTTCCCAATTAATGAATAACCTTATAAAAACTCAACCGAGTGGACACTTATCAAAGACCACTGAGGAAGGAGCATGTCAGCTCCAAAACGCGTTTGGTGAATAGAAGTGCACTTTTTTACAACCGCCACTCCTACCTTTATGCATCTATCTTCATGCTTCATATCTTAGAAGTACATCGAGATCCTGTCTGTAGAGTTCAAACAGAGCGAACTGCTCATCCACTAGAAGACAGAGGCCGACAGGATACCACCCCTAACCACGTGGGACGCCGGGAGAGCGGAGTTTGAGCAGATCAGCGTCCGAAATACAGCAAGCTCGCACTAACATTACTAGGGCACAGATCAGAGAAGACCCTCATATTGGCATATAAAATTTGGAGTGGTAAAGTACAATTACAACATTTAACAATACTAACTGCATAATTATTGCAATATAGCCGCTATATTATCACAATTCTGACATTGGTCATTTACTGACGTATTGTGGAACTGTGCAACCTCCAATAGAGGAACTAGTTATAAATAAGAGATACCTTTATCTTATAGCAGGTAATCTACTGTATTTAATACCATACAATCCATCAATATGAGACTCGATATGCTATTATAATTATCTATAGGGAGGACTTTTTTCCCAGCAAGTTAACAGTTTGCAATGTCATTGATATGGAACTTGATATGCTGCTATAAACATCTACAATGAGGATGTTTTATCACTTTTATTAATTTATCATTTTTATTATTTTTCATTTTTTGAATTTTGGCTTTATAATCATGTATATGGTATCCGGTTTTACACATGGGATTTAATCAGGTGTGAAATTGTATACCATTTATGAATTGATCATAATATAATCGTGTCATATCAATGAATGTAGTAATCATGATGTATGAGGATTTGTTCAGGTATCTAGATACTATTAGTTTTATTTATTTTGTATGTTAATTAAATATATTTTATATTCATTATATTTATAAATTTAGTCTGTTTCTATGCCACATCAGAGAATAGAGTGCCCTCCATATTACTAATATATAATTATTAAGCCATTTATTGGGCGGTGGGTGCGCCAAGGATAGTGCACCTTATTCCAGAATCCTGGGACAGAATAGCCACTGTGATATTATACAAGTGTTCTGAATACTGATGATCTCTCTGGAGTGATAGTCTCACAAGAGAATTAGTTACGGTTCCTAGGAGTAGAAGCTCTGGCATGCTCTTCCTCTCCCTTTGCTGTCTGAACTGGAACTCCCCCTCCTGGCAGGAAGTAAGACCTACCTACTTCTACCATGAGGGGAGGAAGAGGGTGGTTACCCTGTTCCTGCCAAGCATTACCAACCATTACCTCTTCTGCTGGAATATAATCCAAAACATAAAAATACATAACAACAAATAATACACAATAAACATTTGCAGATACTTCCAGTTCTTGGGTACTTCACACTGCACAGCTTAAGTATGAAGTGCCTTCTGCACTGAGCTTCACTATGACATGCTGTCTGCATTCAGCTTCACTGTGCTTTCAGCATTGCGCTCTTTCATAGTCCCGCCCCTCTGTTCTGAGTGACAGCTGTAGCATCCAACCAGGAGATCACTACAGCTCGAACAGAGGAGAATGTGTAGAGGATAGTTATTCCCCATTCATTCCCCAAAATTTTTAAAAAGTGAATTAATAAATGATATGTTGCAGATTATAAAGCAGTCATATGGCTACATCAACAGGAAATTGAATAAATCATGTCTCATGGCATGTTCTAATGAAAAATTTACGTGTAATGAAGGTCTAAAAATGTACAGGGAGCTGTAGCGCAGGATCCCAGAATCATTTTTACTGGTAGACCCTAGGTACCCTAATCCGACAGTGGCCACACCAGCTAGAATGACACATAACAGTTTTTAAAGCAGATTTCTTCTAAAGGAGGTAAAGATATCTAAGAAAAACGAATACATTATTTTCTAAAAACCTCAAGTGTAAATCGAGTTTAAAGGGTTTGTCCCATCTTAGACACTGGCAGCATATCGCTAGGATATGCCCTCATTGTCTGATAGTTGTGGGTCCCACCTCTGGGACCTGCACCTATACTTAGAATGTAGAATCTTTTTTCTTGTTATACATCTTTCCATTATTTATTATTTTTCATATTACAATTTTTTTTATATAATTTACATGTCACATTTTTATTCTTTCACATTATGCTGTTAAAAGTAAAGGAGAAGGGATAGGGAAAGAAGGGATGCTATTCACGTATGATAATTGATCAGTTTGATTCACTATTTATTAGGTGTGGTTTCCTTAATTCATTTATTTCACATATCTTTTGCACTCATCACATATGTGGTAAGTTGTTTACACATTGTTTAATCTGATAATAACACATGATGAGTAATTTGTAAATAATCATGAATGCATTCATTATTATTTATTATTATTTTCTAACACATGATGTAATTATGTTATATTGATTATCACATTTGGTTTTAATTGCTACATTCGAAAAAAATGTTTGTACTAAAAAAAAATCTTGTACTAAAAAGATTCTTCATTCTTTCCATTAACCTTTTTTCACTATTTATTTTTATTTATTTGCTATTATGGAAAATGTGAACCACAATGATAATGGTGTTTCTAACCGGGGGAGTAGTTCCTCCGCATGTGGTCCACTGCTAACGGCAATCCCCAGCAAAAATGCATACAATGGAGGATGTCGGCTCGGACCACATGCACCACAAAAACATCCTACACAAGATGGAATAATAGTGTGGATGGAAATATAAAAATACGTAAATCACTGACGGACCACATGCGGAGGAGCTCCCATTTAGGCCACTTTATTTCAGTGATTTTTTTAAAATTTGCTATTATGGACTTAATTGTCTAATGAAATTTATGTTTTTTTAAATCACGCATCTATTAATTCTATTCTTGGGTGGCCACCCCCTTCTTTTCTTTTTGTCTTTGTGTCCATATGTTTCCCGTCTCTCTCAATATGGTCCATATACTACCTGTGTAGCTATTAGGTCTGACATGCGCAATGAAAATATTAATGTCGGGGGCATGGTCTCACGACATTGTTTGACGCGATCCTATGTCAACGTCATCGTTACGTGTTTTCAGCGGCCTTGGGCGCGTTTGCATATGAGACTATACGGAGCCACAGGTTTTTTAGATAACGATATTTAATACCTATGGTGTTTGGTTGGCTGGTGTATTTAACCTGTGTCCCCCAGTGATGGTGTCCATCCTGGAGGGAGCACAGCATGGGTAACTGTTCTTTGGCCAATTGATTTTTGTATGTTTTTGTGCACTTGCACTTTAATGTTTTTTATTTCAACACACGGATATATTTATGCACTATTTGTCTGCTGTGGTGTCCCTTCAGGTGATGCCGCTTCTTCCCTGCACTTGTATCCTCTCTTTGCCCATTTTTAATATGTATGTTATGTATGTTTTTTTTTGAATTATGCAATAAATTGATATTTCATTATAAGAGTTCTGGTAGTGATTTATAGGTGCAATATTTAGTGTTTTACCATAGGCTTAGCTGTATACTCTGTGATGAGAGTGACCAGTTAGGGACGGTGTATCCCATAGTTGCGGCAAAAATTGGTTTACTATTAGAATGTAGCCTGTAAAATCCGGGAGGGCGCACGGCTTGGCTATTTACAGGAATGAATGGAGGGCAGCCGCGCATGTGCAATGCAACCTGCAGGATTTTGCGGGCTACGTTCTAAGTATAAGGCCACATGTTCAGGTTTCCTAATGCAGTTTTGCAAGCGAAAACCAGGAGTGATTTTTTTTTTTTATAATTTTTATCTGTCCTCTATACTTTTTCTCCATTTATGATCCACTCCTGATTTTGGCCTCCAAAACTTGATCAAGAAACCTGAACATGTGGCTGTACCCTTATGGGCAGAAGTATGCAACTCTATAGATTAATTGAATACTCATTCACTTTACCCCTTTGTCACTCAGGCATTTATATTTTAATTCTACCTTGTATTTGTTGAATAGTTAATAACGCTTGAGATTCTTGCTGTAAACCCATTCTTATTGGGCCACATAGGACTAAATTATTAAAAGCTATACGCACTGTATTAAACTGATCCATTATAGATCTATATAAGCACAGTCAGAGAGGGAGAAATTTAAAATAAGGTCTCCCTACAATTTCCCACAAGACGTAACTTGTTTAAAATCATTTTTGGACAAACACCAAGCACAGTAAATAAATACAATACCAGAGTCAAGCACAGTACATAATAACAGTACCAGAGCCAAGTTCAGTATATACACACAGCACAAGATCCGAGCACAGTATATACAGTACCAGATCTAAGCACAGTACATAAACACTGTATCAAAACCAAGATCAGTGCATACATATAGAAGCAGAACCAAGTACAGTACATAAATTACCAAAACTAAGCAGGGTATATAAAACCTAGCTCATTAAATAAATATGATATCAGAACTAAGCATAGTAAATACATTTGGTACCAGAACTAGACAGAGGAATAAATATGGCACCAGAACTAAGCTCCGTTATGGTTATGGAAATACTGTGACAACCAACAGCTTTCGGCAAAACTTAGACAATATCCTGGTGGCTTCCTGGTTTTCACCCTCTAACTTACGGGTGCACAACCTGCGGCCCTCGATACCATTCTGTGCGGCCCCCCAAACATCTGGTAAAAGACATGTAGGTCTATGTCTTATGGCTTCTTACATGTATCTTTCATGTATACTCCTATTAGATGGGAGTTCTAGAACTGTAACTAGACATGTATAGTATATACTGTATGTTCAATATGCCAAAAATACAGTATTTCAGTTGGTAATACCCCTTTAAGTTTTATTTTCGGCCCTTGGAATTGGTTTAGGCTGACAATGTGGCCCTCAACCAGAAAAGGTTGTGCACCTCTGCTCTAACTCATATACAGGTATCTTGTCTTTACTGCAGGGAGTGCAGCAGAACCAAGCTTGGTGCAGAGAACCAGAACCAAGCTCAGTGTATGAATACAGTATCAGAACTAAGCTCAATGAATACATTAGCAGAAGAATCTACCTAAAACAGTTATCACCTTTCTATGGTTGTCCTGGGTATGTTCTCTCCTGCTCTCTCCTCTGAATTACTATGTCAACTATTTACACATAGTATGCTCAACAGACTGTTGTACCAAGGACACTCACTAATGTCTCCTCCCACTGAAATATCAGGGCATGGCATCTCCTTACCTCTGCTTCTAGGCGAGCCACAGAGCCTCCTGTGCCAAAGTTCTGCATTATAGGGATTGTCTGGGGAATAGAATTTTAAAAAAAAATTCCAGGAAGGTTAAAGAATGAAAAGTTATCATTGCTCACCTCATTGATTCCCCACAGATGTTGTTTAGACATGCCCCAGTCCCGCACTTAATGTTATAGTCTTCACTTAAAACACTGGACATGGTTGGAAATGCCCATTCAACCAATCACTTTCTGAGGCATGCCACCAGTGATTGGCTGAGTGGGTAGTTCTAGTTCCATCCTTTTACTGAATGGAGCTGGGACCAGGAAGTGCAGAGTCATCTGGACCAGAGCAGCACATAAATAGCAGAGGCCAGGGATCAGTGAGGTGAGGAATGATTCATTCATTATGACCTCATTAATATAGCTAACCATGCCTACATGGTTAGGCTAACATGCCTTCCATCTGTTTTTTAAAACTGAAGTGAGTGGTGTAAAACTGCAAAAACTCGTAAACTCGAACTCAAGATAGTTCAAAAACTCTCAAAAGTCCTATTTTGCAACTTTTTGAGGAAAGAATTTAGGAGAGCAGGTCCTGATAAATCCCCTACCAATGCCTTGTAGGGTTTGCTTAGTTGAATGTAATGACACCTTTCACTTCTGTTGCTTCATTCTGGAGAAAAAGATACTTCAATAATCCATACCCAAAAAATCCTTTGCTAGCATAGTCCTCTTTTTGGCAAAGGAGAGGGACAGGCTGTGATACTATTTAACATAAATGTGGAATTTTCAAACTTCATGTATGTAAGATAACATTTTTCTACATCAACATCTTATCGGTTTCAGTAAAGAAAACACACTTTCGGGTCTTCAATTAAAATCCTCTTATTCAGTACAAGATTTTGCTATATCTGCACTAATGACTAAAAATAATGAGCTTTATCGTATTACTATCCATAAATGCATAGCAAGGCAATTCTTGCATCATTTACGTTTCCTCCTCGCACTAACTACTTTTCTGTTTTCATTAGCAAATGTAAATGACATTTCTGGTTCGATTTCTTCTATGCTCCTTCTACTCTTAGGGTCAGTCTAAGCTTCTTTGGATGTGTACTGCAGGCTTCAGCCCTATGGTAAAGATTTGCATTTACTCCCTATATTTAGATATACATTTTACATCCATATCTTGCATTTTAACCTCAAGTAATACTAAAGAAGATGGCTAAATATCATATCCAAATTCCAAGGGCGTTAAAGAGGTCTTCCATGGCCTCAAAAATGTTTGCAGAAGGCTGAGAATTCATTAAAATATATATTTTTCAAAAATAAGCCTTGCTCAATTCCCTATTGTTCTTTCTCCTGTGGTCCCAGCGGTCTTTGTGCTACAGTAGTGACGATACCAACCATGACGATGATCGCTGCACCTGTCATTGGCCTGAATGGTCACCTGGGGAAGCACAAGTCTGACTATAGCAATCATGTATCCTAATATTTCATGTGACCATGGAGGCCAGTGATTGGCTGCAGCGATCATGTGGACTATTTGGTCCCTCCTGCAGAGCTGGAAACAAAGATTACCAGGACGACAGGAGCAGAAACGGAGAACTGAGGCTTATTTCATTTATCTTAACGCAATCTCAGCCTTTGGCAAAATTTTTAGGGGTCCCGGAAAACTCATTTAAAGGGAGTCTGACACCAGGAAATTCACTATTAAACCAGGCACAATGCTTTGTAGGGCTAGCTCAGCTGAATGTAATGATACCTTTCACTAAGCAATGACTTTTAATCCATATGCAAATGAGCAGCTAAGTGCACCAAGAGTGGGACCAAGCCTCGCTGTGCACCCTTGTTCTACCTGCTATCTTTGCTACCCCCTACCTCTTCTTCTTCATTGACATGGCCTGGTTACTGCATAGTCATCTTTCCTAGCCCTGCCAATCAGAGAGAGTGGGGCTGGCAGAGGAACCAGAAGGAGCAATGAAGCACATAGTGTCTTGGGCCCGCCCTCGGTGCACTTAACTGCTCATTTGCATATGGATCAAAAGTCCCTTCTCTCCAGAATTAAGTAACAGATCACTAACTGAAAGGTACCATTACATTCAGCTCAACTAGTCCTACAAAGCATTGTGCCTGATGTAACAGTGAATTTCCTGGTGACAGACTCCCTATAATATGGAGATTGCCACTGTTCTGCAATTACAGCTTCTGCACTTCCAGAAAGTATTTCCACTGTAGAGCTTTGCTGCTACTCAGCAATTAGAGCATTAGTGAAGGATGGCATTAAGAATGGATGATTTGGTCTTTTAGAAGCCAAAACAACGAGTGAATTCCAAAAAAGGAGAAGATGTATCTGTCCTTTATACTTTTTCTTCTTAAAGAGGACCTTTCATCAGGGTAAAAAACGTGTACTAAGTGTGCTGACATGTAGAGCGGCACCCAGGGATCTCCCTGCACTTACTATTATCCCTGGGCGCCGCTCCGTTCGCCCGGTATAGGCTCCGGTATCTTCTGGGACTTGGTTATACTAGGAGGAGCCTAGTATCACTTGGTTATAATAGGCGTATTCCATGCTGTATATCTTTAATATGGCAACAACCCATATGCGGTTGTAAACTGATGGGCACACTGCAGGGAACAGAAGGGAAGAAGCGCCATTTGGCTTTTGGAGGGTAGATTTCCCTCGAAGTGTCATGTCACATTTGCAGAGCCCCTGCGGTACCAGTTTAGTGTAAAATCCCAAAGTTACTATATTTTAGAAACCAAACCTTTCAAGGAATTAACTTAGTGGTGTAGTGATTGGATTGACTCACAGGTGCTTCATAGTATTTTTTAAGATTGGTACATGAAATAAAAGATGTCATTGTATTTCAATTAAGCAATAATAAAAAGCAGGCCGCCTTATTATTATGCTGTGTCTCCTGATTAGAGATGAGCGAATTTTTAAAAAAAAAATTTGGTTCAATACGAATATATTCGCGGTGAATCGCGTTAAACGGCTATTTCCTAGCTACTGAGAGCCCTTATAGTGGTATAGAACATTGTGCCTTGCAGTAACACGCATAGAAAGTCTGCTGTGATAGTGAAATAATACTGTGAGTCAGTATGACATGCAGATGACAGGCATCGCTCTTAGAATCACTGCACACTTCACTTATTTGGGCAGTCACGAGGCCAAAACTGACCAAATAACTCAAGTATCAACTCAGCCTTACAGCACACTTATTTTACACCGTCGTCAGCTGATTCCACATAGATGTCTACAGAACCTGTTCTATTAAACGCTTATACAAGTAGAGCCCCCCCTACAGAGTGGAGAGGGTGTCAGCAGTAAGTTTGTGTTGACGTCACAGATTATTTTGCCCTTCCTCTGATCCGTCAGAACAATAACCCCCAAAAAACGGATCCTGTCTGTTGAGTATCCGCCTTCACTCAGTCAGCATTTGGTCAGTAATCCATCAGTATTGCTAATGCCAAAAAAAAACAGGAGTCGATCCAAAACAGAGATGACACATGAATGGAATATTTGCATGTCTTCTGTGTTTTGTAGCCACTACTGCTTTTGGCTACCAAATCACAAGCCAATTCTGATGAGACCATACAGGCCTTACAGCTGCTACACAGACAGGGTCCATTGTCCGTCTCATTTTTCCTTCCTTCTGACAGATCAGAAGAAGGGTCAAATAAATGATGATGTCAACCAGGCTGAAAGACAAATAGTGGCCAAGTCATGAAGTAGGGAGGGTGGGAACAGCATGAGAAATCCACAGAGTGGCCATATGACATAGTGGTGAGGTGGAAGCAGCATGAGGACACCACAGAGTGGCAAGGTAACATAGTATGGAGGTGGCAGCAGCATGAGGAGACCACAGAGTGACCCAGTGACATAGTGTGGAGGTGGCAGCAGCATCAGGAGACCACAGAGTGGCAAGGTGACATAGTATGGAGGTGGCAGCAGCATCAGAAGACCACAGAGTGACCCAGTGACATAGTGTGGAGGTGGCAGCAGCATCAGGAGACCACAAAGTGACCCAGTGACATAGTGTGGAGGTGGGTGACAATACCAGTACCAGCTGAAGATGGTGGGTGAAAGAAGGAACACTTGGCATCAGATGTGTGGCATAAGGCTGGTGGCAGCAGAGGTAGCCAGAAGAAATCAGTCTCTTTTGTCAAAGTGTTGGTGTGGCACCATGGATGATCTAGTGTGATGCATCAGGCATTGGTGGCTGGAAATCCTGGCTGATCCACGCCTGATTCATCTTGACAAAGGTCAGTCTTTCCACATTTTGGGTGGACAGGCAAGTTCTTCTTCGGGTAACTATGGCCCCCGCTACACTAAACACCCGCTCTGATGCCACACTACTGGCCGGGCAGGACAGCTTTTCCAGGGCAAACTCGGCCAGTTGCGGCTACAAATCCAGTTTGGCTGCCCAATAGTCCAGCGGATCTTCATTGATGGCTGGCAGGGTGCACTCAAAGTATGTCACCACCTGCTGGTTCAGGTTCTGCTCTATGTCTAGCTGCTGGTGAGTAGTTTCTTCACTGTGTGGGTGAAGAAAGCTGCTCCTTAGTGACTCTAGACTCAGGCTGCTGCTGATGGAGCTGCTACCACTCCTGCCACCCAACCCATCCCCAGCAGCCATGGCAGTGGAACATGAGTGCCGAGGGCCCCCCCGGTTAGACCTGCGAGAGGATGGACAATGGCGCAGATAGGCAGCGGCCAACTGACTACATAGGATGTCTCTATAGTAGTTCAGTTTGTCCTCTCTCTCAGCGGGTGTAAAAAAGTCCCCCATTTTGGACCGGTAGTGAGAGTCCAACAAGGTGGAGAGCCAGAAGTCATCCCTCTGCCGAATGGTGACAATTCGGCTGTCACTACGCAAGCAAGTGAGCATGCATCGGACCATTTGTGCTAGTGACTCGGGGGAATCCCTGCCTCTATCTCCACTGCATACTGCCTGTAGCTCCTCTGGCTGGTCCTGCTCCTCCTCTTCTGTCACCTTGTGCTCCAATGTCCTCCTGCTCCTGCAGTCCAGCCCCCACAGGGCTCATGTGGCCATGAGATCTAGGCGCCACGTCTCCAATTTCCTGACCAGCCAGATTTACCAGCATCTGTTTCGGGACATGAAGCAGTGGAATGACATTGTTCATCCCGTAGTCTTGGCAACTGACAAATACCGTGGCCTCCTCAAAGGGCCTGACATCGAAGTTACACAGGGGAGTACTCCTGTCCACTTGGATCATGAAGAAATCGTTTATGGCCTTTCTCTGTTCGTATAGTCGGTCCAACATATGGAGGGTGGAATTCCAATGGGTGGAAACAACGCATATCAGCCTATGTTGGGGGACGCCGTTCTGCCGCTGCAGCTCAATGTGAACGTCAATGTGAACGTACCTATGTCTGAAATTTTGGAATAAAGAAGCTTTTACGGTAATTGGTGCTGGAACTACCCCTTTTTTTACACATAATCAGAGGTACTACCTTTTTCGCAAATAAATGACGTCTTGAGACTCTCCACTTTGGCTCGGCACAAGCCATCAGTTCTCTGAAAGGTGCAGAGTCCACCACTTGGAAAGGGATGGACTGCAGCACCAGCAACTTGGCCAGTAGCACGTTCAGCTTTTGCACCATTGGATGAGTGCTTGCATACTGTTGTCTCTTGGCAATCGCTTCGGTGATCAACTGCTGACAGAATGACTGATGAGAAGTAGGAAAAGAAGCATCAGGACCAGCAGATGGGAAGGACAGACAGCTCCCTTCGGCTGATGTGGTGGAGCCTTGACTGCCTGAAATCGGCTGCGTGCTGCTGGGTGATGCAGCGTTTGCTGCTGCAGGCTGGACCACCACATCAGAGCCACGGTTCTCCCAGGCCACTTTATAGTGATGCTGCATATGTTGATGCAGGGCCGTGGTGCCAACAGTGGCACCCGGGCCACGCTTCACCTTCTGCCCACAGATTCTACATATGGCCATGTTCACCTTCTCCGGCAGCTTATCAAAAAACTGCCACACCGCCGAGTAGGTGATTTTACCTCCGACACTACGCAATGACTGACTGCTACCGCCGCTGCCTCCGTGAACCCATGCACCGCTACTTCCTGGGCTTTAGAACATATAACTGCACCGCTGAACGGCAAATATGTTTTTCTTTTGCCACTAATACACTCCACAAATAGCTTTAGAACATATAACTGCACCGCTGAATAGCAAATATATTTTTCTTTTGCCACTAATACACTCCACAAATAGCTTTAGAACATATAACTGCACCGCTGAATGGCAAATATATTTTTCTTTTGCCACTAAAACACGACACAAAAGGCTTTAGAATATATAACTGCACCGCTGAATGGCAAATATATTTTTCTTTTGCCACTAATAAACAAAACAAAAGGCTTTAAAACATATAACTGCACCACTGAATGGCAAATATATTTTTCTTTTGCCACTAATACACAATAAAAAGGTCTGTCATTTTTGCACTTCCCCACACAATGGCTAATAAGCCCTTTTTTCCCACTAATACAAGCCAAAAAATGCTTTAGAACATATAACTGCACCGCAAAAGGGCAAATAAGACATAGAAATATTTCCTTGCAATAAACCCTGTTAATGGCTGTATCAAACAGCACTTGCACCCCAATAACAAGAACGGTTTGCTGGAATTACAGAGCTGTATAATGACAATTCCAGTCAGTACAGCAAGGTGTAATAGAATTGTTCCTATTACCCAGGCTGTAACCTCCCCTACTGAACCCTGTAAATCGTTTATTTAGCACAATTAAGTTTTTTTCTAGCACTGTCCCTAGCGCCTGCTTACGTCTCTCCCTGCACTAAGTACGCTGGAAAATGGCAGAATCCAAGATGGCTGAGGCTATTTATAGGGCTGTGACATCACAGGGCTAGCTGACTGCTGATTGGCTACATGCATGGCATTGTGGGTGATCCCGCCTTCCCAGAGTTCTTTGCTCCATGTCCTCACATGTGCAGCAGCCATTTTAGGAAAAAATGTGATTCGTTACCACAAAGCGTGAGGAAATTGGAATTCGGTGCGAATCACATTTTTTATGAAATTCGGATCGTATTCCACTTCGTCAGCTTCGATTCGCTCATCTCTACTCCTGATTTATAAACCGCCTGCAATTGGCCCTAATCTTTTGGCTGAATGTATGACAGGGCTCAGGAATAAAAGAGCACCATGAGCATTTTCATGCCCAATGTGGGGAATTACACGACTTGTGCTGACAACTGTAGAGGCTCTGGGGTGAAATAACAAATGGAACCCCCGAGAAGTTACCCCATTCTGGGAACTTTACCTTTCAAGGTATTATGAGGTAGTGTGAGCATTTCGACATCAAAGGTATTTTGCAGAAATTAGTGCAAAATGAAAATTACAATTTTTCACAGATATGACATTTCAGTGCCCAATATGTTTTGCCCAGCTTGTGCCATCTGAGACACACCACACCGGGTATGAAATGCCATAACTGTGGACGTACACTGCTGTTTGGGTATACTTCAGGGTTCAGAAAAGAAAGGCCACCATTTGGCTCTTGCAGCGCAGATTTTGATGGATTGTTGTTTTTTAACAGCCTCTGGCGACCACTGCAGCCATTTTCTGAGAACCATACATTTTTTTTATTTTTCTCTTGATGGAGCTGTGTGAGAGCTTATTTTCTGTGGGATGAGTTGCCATTATAATTGCCACTATTTTTGGGTACATACGACTTTGATCGCTTTTTACTTCGCTTTTTAGAAAATAAAGAAAAGGAGACATCTCTGCCATTGCTTTTTTAGTTATTGTGGTGTGCACCATGTCAGAAAAATTACAAGTAATCTTTATTCTGCTAGTCAGTACAATTACAGAGATACCAGTTTTATATAGTGTGGCAGTGGAGCTGCCAGAAGGCCATAGGAAGGCCATTGAAGTGGCATATCTCACCCAGAGAAAGCTGGGTGGGAACAAGAAAGGTTGGGAAAATAGTTTCTTCCCACTGTCTGCAGCAGTCAGGCTGGTAATGGGGATAATTAGCAGCCAGCTGAGGAGCTTGGATAAATCTGGGCTGAGCTCCTCAATCAGGGCTCCCAGTCTGGAAAAGGAGCAGGCTGTGTCAAGGCCTGTGGGAGCCAGGACCCTCTAACCCTGTGTGGGGGTAAGCACTGTGGTGTTTTTGGGGAGCTGGGTGGTAGACCCGGATCCCGCTAGAGAGGGAGTATGTACTGTGTAGTCAGTGGCCAGACGGCTGAGCTTTATTTTTATGATTTTGTTGTACTGCTGTGATGACAATAAAGCTGGTCGTGGCCAGTTTGCACCCGAATCTACAGTGGTGGAGTGGCTTCTTGATGTGTGCCAACTGTCTAAGGTGTTAAGACGGCGATCTGGAAGAGCTAAATGACCCCGTGTTGTTACATATGGTGGAGGATGCGGCCATGAACATGGCACACAAAGCTGGGTGCTGCAGAGCTAAAAGGGCAGGACAACCGGTTGCTAAGGGCACCAGGAAGTGTTGTCTGTGCTGAATGCTGCGGGATTGCTGGACAGAAAGTGTCCGTGCTGAAAAGTAAAAAAAAATGTTGGTTGCTAGGGGCAACGACGAGACAGCAGGTGCTGCTGAAAGTTGTTTTTTGCTGTGTGTGAAGTTAAAGGGCCGGAAGCCTTTTTTGTCCAGTGGAGCAGGTGCTGCTCATAAGAGTGTGGACTATTTTGCTGTGGTGCAAGTAAAACTGCAGTAAATTAAAGGGCCAGTAGCCCAGCAAAGGGGACTAGTTGCTGACAATTTTTCCTGCTACCATGGGTCTTATGGAAGAGTACATCCGGCGGCGCTGGCGCACACAGCAGGGAGAAGAAATGGCCATAGCGATTGGCTATACTAAAAATGAATTGGCGAAATTTGATGCAGAGCGAGAGGCTCTGGAGGTGCAGTTGCAGCTGGCCCTGAGGAAAGGGTTCTCAACACTGTATGGTCACTGTGCAAAAGTACCAGAGGTCGGTGGTGTGCTGGGAGTTCTGGAGGAAAGACGAAGGTGTGCCGTTGCCAAGGGCAACCGTCGGGAAGATAAAGAGATGGTGAGCGGTGCGATTCTCAGGAGTTCCTATATTCCCTGCGACTGTGCACATGATTCTAAAGGGACTGACCGTCCAGGAAAAGTCTTAACTACAGGCCAAGTTGTATCTGGTAGCAACTGTTGGAGTAAGGAGTCTGCAGGTGATCATGGTACCAGGAATCAAGGGCAGGTCTCCAAAAGCTGGATTTTGGAGGAGGATCTCAGTAGAGATGTCCGTTGGATGCTCTCGTCTCCCGAGACTGCCGAACCTGTGACAACAAACGGTAAGACTGTTCCTGTTATTAATTATGTGGCAGACCCAGTGACAGTGAGCCGGCGGCAGTTGATACCTGCTGGACTGGTGAGCGATAAATTGCCGAGGCGAGGAACTGTCTCGGAAATATGTCACATTGGGAAAAACGCAGTGTCTGAACAGGCGGGTAAGCCTATTGTGATTATTCCCCCACAGGAATCTGGAGGAGAGAAGGTTTTTGTGTCACATAAGCTGCCCATGATCAAAGCAAAAAAAATGGGTGGCGCTATGAAAGATAGCAGTCCAGTCCAAACGTTGTTAGACGCAGGAAGCCAGGGGAGCCTGGTACGTGCCAGCATGGTTGCTGGGGACTATGTGCCCGACAATTGTGCGGATAAGAAGGACTATCCGATGGTTTTCACTGAGCGTGAGGCTCTAGTGGGAACTGGGACTGATGAACTTGATGTGGCAAATAAAATTATGCATGACATGATGTGGGGCAATAGGGACACTTCTGTAGAAGGTGGTGACGCTCCTGCAGAACCTGTACCTGTCCCTTTAAGTAAAGGTGTAAGGGAAAGGACCATTGAAAACAGTTGGGTAGTTAAAGATGAAAATGTGATGTCATGTGCAAGACATGATGGTGATGATGATGACATGCCTTTTCTCTTGCAAAGCGATGGTACCATATTTGCCGAAAAGCATAATGTTATTGTGGATAATGTGAAGGTGCTGCACATAGAAAACAAGTTACTTGAAGTGCCTAATGATATGTGTGACGAATCGATGATATACCTGCTCCTTTAAAGGGTGTGATCAGGGGAGAAGCTCCCCCTGCTGGTAAAAATGTGGATGGTATAAAAATGCTAATTGATGTTGAGAGCTCACAACTGAGGGCAACCACTGTGAAAAATATGCAAGTACATGGGGCAGTCCTAGAGGGTGTACCACACGTACTAGAGGTGGATATGCAGTCTCCACAGGTTTCTATGATTAATAAAATGTCCCAGGTGGGGATTAGCTCATCGGTGCCCCTAGAGGACAAGATTGAGAATCACATGAGCGGTATATATAACGCATGTTCTGTGACCAATAGCAACTCAGAGAGAGAGGCTTCCATGTCGAGGTTTTGCCAAACTAAAGTGGTTACTAGTAGCGACCAGATGACAGTTATATCTGACGAGACGAGAGTTCAGTCGGGTGACGTCAGCCTAGTGTCTGAAGCTCATATCCAGACAGTCTTAGATGACCTGACAGGACAGTACAGCTGCAAACAAGAGGCTGGCCTCACTCTCGCCACACGGTCCCTAGTTACGATAGAGAAGGGACAAGGGGCGGACTGAGAACCCTCAGGGCCCCCGGGCAAAATAAATCAAGGGCCCCCTTCCAGGCCCCACCCATGCCCTACCTCCAGCCACGCCCATGTTATACCTCCAGCCACACCTATATCCCGCCTCCACTACCTGGTCACACCGCCATCGTTATGCCTCTGATCCCATCACTACAGAAATACAGGGCACTTACCTATTACGTCCAGTGACGTCTTCTTTGATGTAGATGTTTTCTGTCCTCGTCTTCTCCTTTCAGACCTTCAGATCAGACCGCCATGTTGTCGCCATTTTCCATCTCTGCAGTTTAACAAAAAAAAAAAAATCTTACTTTACTACTTTTCCACCATCCTCCCATCTTCTGGACAAATCATCCTACTACCCCCAATACTACACTGCAGAAACAGATAATACCCCTGGTAATACTAGTATCACACAGAGCCCCCCATATAAAATACCCATTCTTTGTGGCCTCAGTAGAAGCCCCCATAGTGCCCCATAATAATGTGCCAGTAACACGTGCCTCTCCATGCCACCACATGTGCCAGTAACAAGTGCCTCTCTTGTGCCTCTCCCCCATGTGCCAGTAATAAATGCCTCTCTTGTGCTTCCACCCCCATGTGCCAGTAGTCCTCGCTTTTGTGCCACTAGCCGCCCCCCCTCATGTGCCAGTAGTGCCCCTCATGTGCCAGTAGCCGTCCCCCCTCATGTGCCAGTAGCCATCCCCCCTCATGTGCCAGTAGCCGTCCCCCCTTAAAGTGCCAGTAGCCCCAAGAAAAAAAAAAAACACTTATACTTACCTCCAGTGATGCGATGCAGGCCTCTTCCGGCCTGTGTCTCAAGCTGTACCGCTCCGGCGGCGCGATGACGTCATCGCGCGGCCTGCACCGGCCTCTGATAGGCTGCCAGCACTAGGCCGGCAGCCTATCAGAGGAACAGGGAGAGGACATGCCTCTCCCTCCTCTGCCGCTGCACGGAGATGAGCGCAATGGAAGCGCTCATCTCCTGATGTCCTCTGCCGCCGCGTCTGCCCTAGGGACGGGCCCCCTACTGGCCACGGGCCCTTGGTCCATGCCCGAGTGCCCTAATGGTCAGTCTGCCCCTGGAAGGGACTAGCTGTCATCACACAGTCACCAAAGAAGGCTGCAGAAGGGTCAAAAGAGGAGACCCCGGAAAAGATGAGTGAACTGAAGGGTCTACTGCCTGGTGTCCTGGGGAAGGGAAAAGACTCCAGAAAGACACAAAAGTCTATAGTAGACATCAACAATGGGCTTGAAGAGTCCCTGGGTGGAAATCCCACAGAGTGTCTAAGGAAGAATGGTGGTACTTCTACAACTGCTGTTACACCAGAACAGAGTGAAGAGCAGCTGGAACAGAAGGCCCAAGAGTGGGGCGCTGCTAACAAGCTGGTGCGAAAAACGAAGACGACCAAGGCTCTCTCCTTGGCTAGAGCCCTTAAAAAAGCGCTTGAGGAGCGTGACGCATTTGAGAGTCTGAACAGGCAACTCAGAGCAGAGATGGAGGCTCTCATGAGCTCAAAGGAGGATGTCGAGAAGAACGTCTATGAGTTGGGGAAGCCTAAGCGTGCTCTCGAGCAGCAGGTGGAAAATGAGAGACCTGAAGAGAGTCCTCTGAAAGGCATCAAGTCTAAGCCAAAGCCTGTTAAGAATGGGTCTGGAGATGGTGGAACTGTGGTGCCAGCCGAGGCAGAGAAGAAGATGGAAGATGTATCTGCTGAACCAGATGATGGTGCTGAGGTGGATGCAGAAGCCCAGAGACTGGTGTGTGGCCAGGACCTGGTCATGAAAAACATTCCCTCTGCTGTCAATGCCTTCCAGAAAGCCAGCAGTCTGCTGGGGAAGAAATACGGGGGGACCGATGACCAGTATGAGGGTCCTGTTTACTCCGATGGGCTGGCTCTCCTGAATCCTGCCCGAAAGGAGAACCATATCCTGGGTGAACCTCTGCAGGGATTGCCAGAAGACGACGAGTCTGGTGAAGACCCTGATGTCCCCGGTGCCTCTAACCTTGATGAGACAGAGGAGGAGGATGAGCTAAGAATGCAAGTATATGATTCCATGTCTGAGAAGGCTAACAAAGTGGATGAAGACTCCAAAGGAGACTCAGAGGCTGAAGAAGCTAAGGCTGTTGGAAACAGAGTGGGAAAAAACCTCAGATGTTTCCCAACGTAGGAGCTTTGACCCTGGCGGGGGCTTAAGTAAGGTGAAAAGTCCTACGGCCTTTTTCAGGGGGGGAGGATATGCGGCAGTGGAGCTGCCATAAGGCCATTCAAGTGGCGTATCTCACCCAGAGCAAGCTGGGTGAGAACAAGAAAGGTTGGGAAAATAGTTTCTTCCCACTGTCTGCAGCAGTCAGGCTGGTAATGGGGATAATTATCAGCCAGCTGAGGAGCTTGGATAAATCTGGGCTGAGCTCCTCAATCAGGGCTCCCAGTCTGGAAAAGGAGCAGGCTGTGTCAAGGCCTGTGGGAGCCAGGACCCTCTAACCCTGTGTGGGGGTAAGCACTGTGGTGTTTTTGGGGAGCTGGGTGGTAGACCCGGATCCCGCTAGAGAGGGAGTATATCTATACTGTGTAGTCAGTGGCCAGACGGCTGAGGTTAATTTTTATGATTTTGTTGTACTGCTGTGATGACAATAAAGCTGGTCATGGCCAGTTTGCACCCGAATCTACAGTGGTGGAGTGGCTTCTTGATGTGTGCCAACCGTCTAAGGTGTTAAGACGGCGATCTGGAAGAGCTAAATGACCCCGTGTTGTTACAATAGTTTTTATTTTATTTTATTTTGCTACTTTCAAAAACAAGATCCTGTTTTTGTGTTTATTTTCTTAAGCCCTCTTTCACACGGGCGTCATGTTTGACGCCCGGATAAGAGGCGGGTGCGTTGCGGGAATATGTGCGTTTTTCCCGCGCGGGTGCAAACTTTTGCAACGCGTTTTGCACGCGCGTGAGAAAAAACACCATGTTTGGTACCCAACCCGAAGCCGGACTTCATCACTGAAGTCCGGTTTCGGGTATACTGGAGAATTGATTATTTTCCCTTATAACATGGTTATAAGGGGAAATAATAGCATTCTTAATAAAGAATGCTGTGTAAAATGAAGAGGAAGGGGTTAAAAATAATAAAAGTTAACTTACCTTAGCCACTTGATCGCGTAGTCGCGATCTCTCCTCTTTCCCTGCAGCATCTAAGATCTAAAGGACCTGTGATGACGTCACATCACATGGTCCAATCACATGGTCCATCACATTTATTAAGAATGCTATTATTTCCCCTTATAACCATGTTATAAGGGAAAATAATAGAGATCGGGTCCCGTTGCTAAGCAACCATGCGGGAAAATCGCAACGCATCCGCACTTGCTTGCGGATGCTTGCGATTTTCCCGCAGCCCCATTCACTTCTATGGGGCCTGCGTTGCGTGAAAAACGCAGAATATAGAGCATTCTGCGATTTTCACGCAACGCAGAAGTGATGCGTGAAAATCACCGATCATGTGCACAGCCCCATAGAAATGAATGGGTCCGGAATCAGTGCGGGTGCAATGCGTCCTCCTCACGCATTGCACCCGCGCGGAAAACTCGCCCGTGTGAAAGGGGCCTAAAAGCCATATTTTTTTCATTTTTCTGGCAATGATCCTGTGTCAGGGCTTGTTTTTGTGGGATAAACTGACTTTTTCATTAGTACCATTTGGGGGTACATCAGATTTTTTTAATTTCATTATATTATGTGTTTTTGCAAAACCAGGTGACCAAAAAATAGCTTTTTTGAGTTTTTTATTTTATTTTTTATGATCACTTTTTGGGGTAGATTATGTGATATTTTTATAGAGCAGGTCATGGACGTGTCCATATCGAAAATGTAAAATTTTTTTTTTTCCCCCACTTTTACACACTAAAGGCATCTTTTCCATTTTCATTGGCACATTTACCCCATTCACACTGACAGTTGCCTATGAGAGCCATACTTTGCAGGCCAGGAGGCCTTTGTAAGGCTTCCGGGTACCATGGTAACCATCCGGACCCTGCGATCGCATCCCGGGAAGCTGATGGAGTTAGAGAGGGAGCTCCCTCCCTCTGTATACCTCTTAGATGCTGCAATAAGCATTGACTGCGGCATCTAAGGGGTTAATCCTCCGGCATCGGCGTTTGCAGAGATGTCAGCGGGTAGAGCAGGGGCATGACTGTCAGCAACAGCCAGGCCACTGTACTGCTCAAGCAGGCAAAGCTCCGGTGCCCGTACTTTAGACCAACTACAGTTCAAAGGATGTCCTAAAATGAGCTCGGGCTAATTGTGTAATTACTGCTTCTTAGGGTCCATTCACACGTCCGCAAAATGCGGACCCATTCATTTTCAATGGGGCCGCAAAAGATGCAGACAGCACATAGTGTGCTGTCCGCATCCACACTTCCGGTCCACAGCTTCACCAAAAAATAGAGCATGTCCTATTCTTTTCCGCAGCTGCGGACAAGAATAGGAATCCTATATTAAGTGCCGGCGATGTGCGGCGTACGCAATTGGCGGACCATAAAACATTATGGACGTCTGAATGGAGCCTTATAGTGCCAGCCATGTGCGGTCCGCAAAATGTAGAACGCACATGGCCGGTGTCCGTGTTTTGCGGATCCGCAATTTGCGAAAAACAAAGTTGTGGACGTGTGAATGGACCCTTAAGCAAATATCAGGTGTTGATTTGGCGTCTTTTATTTCACATTACAACAGAGCCTTTGCATACAGGCTGCTGCCAGCCATGTGCCGCTATCACAGGGACGTCTATTGCAGGGCTGGAGGGTTATTTGCATTTAAACAAATTCACTAGGCTAAAAGACAAAAACACAGGCTACATGTATTAGATAACCTGGTGGAAGGAAGCGGACCTTCAGGGGAGGCGTAAGTGAAAGGGTAGGACGCAATAGTGGTCTATATCAGTGTTCCACAAATCCACCAGAATTTTTCTTTTTTCTGGACAACTTTTCCCAAAATCACGGACATCCAACATCTTTTATGGACAAATTGGAAAACCATAATGAATTATGAAGATTATAAGTGATACACGTCTATAGTTCAATATACTGATCAGAACTGGGAGCTGTAAAACCAATGACGCCGTGCGCTCCTGCTGTCAGCTGAGTACCAGGCCGGGATACCATGGTCCGCACACGGCCGTGTGCATGAGGCCTTAAGCAGATGATATAATTAGTGTCAGTGCATCAGAACTTACCACAGGTAATCATTCTCTGGGATATTCTCAGATCATGACCGGTAGGTGGGCCCTGAGAACTGGAGTTGAGGAACACTGGTCTATACAACTTCTGATTTCAGAAAGGCACCTCACAGCAGCACCAAGATTGGCTTAGTTAATCAAATCAGTAAATGCAGTAGGCTCAACAAAGGTCTTCCAAGGTTTCCATACCGCATTGTGTGCCTTCAAGTGGTCATGATTCTCCTCTATACTCTCTTCCACTTAAAGTGGCCCTGGACGAAAAAATTCTAAAAGTGGCCCCATGTTGTAGGGGGGTCCAAAGTGACAGAAGCTAGGGCAACACAGGTAGGCGAGGGCACTGGTTGCCAGACCATAGCACAGAATTCCGTCCCATCAGAACCATATACCACAGACCTGCACAATATACTCCAAAAGCTGTCCCTCTGTGTTGGCCATCAATAGTTGCCATTTGCTGTCCTCCTCCTCCAGTTGTCTCTGATTAAGAAATGGGTCAGGGGGCTTAACAGGTGAGATGTGGGCCACAACAGTTGAATTCAGGTCATGTGCAGTACATCAGAACCTGATTGTCACAGTGTTAATTACCACTGAGAGGTCATTATGTACCCGGCCAGTGACAGAAAGGAGGGCTTGGGTGGCCCCATGGACATGGGCCAACCGGGATATTGCCCTTTAGGGTCTATGGCCAATCGACCCCTGATCTCTTCCATCTTCATGATGCTGTGTAATTCCACCATGCTTAGCTTAGGGTGGATTCACATCACGTGTTTGCCCCACATTTAACATATACGTTTGGAAAAAAGTATCAAAAAGTATAGTACACCACTTGTTTCCATCCTGTAGGGTTTCTATGTAACCCGTACATTGTCGCCCTCCTGGTCCATTACATGAAGCCCATATCATAAATGAATGGAGACATGGCTGTTTCTTCAGGCACTCATCTGTATATGTTTCATTAGAGCGGCACTAGACAAATGTTCCTGCATCATCTCCTTGGCTAAAGCAGATTGTGGACCCATCACTTTCACCCAGTCCTCCACACTCCATGATTACTTCTCTTCAGGCTGGGTTCACACGAGCGTGATGGATTTAGTTCCGGATGCGTTGCAGATGCGTTCAGTGAAAACTGTGCGATTTCACAGGCAAAGCCATTCAGTTTTGCCTGCGATTGCGTTCAGTTGTTCAGTTTTTTCCGCGCGGGTGCAATGCGTTTTGATGCGTTTTTCATGCGCGTGATAAAAAACTGAAGGTTTACAAACAACATCTCCTAGCAACCATCAGTGAAAAACGCAACGCACCCGCACTTGCTTGCGGATGCTATGCGTTATTAACGCAGCCCCATTCATTTCTATGGGGCTGCGGATGCGTTAATAACGCATAAGATAGAGCATGCTGCGATTTACACGCGTTGCAGAAGTGATGCGTGAAAAAAAACGCTCATGTACACAGCCCCATAGAAATGAATGGGTCAGGATTCAGTGCGGGTGCAATGCGTTCACATCACGCATTGCACCCGCGCGGAAATCACGCTCGTGTGAATGCAGCCTCAGGGTACTTTCACACTAGCGTTTTTATTTTGCGGCATTGAGTTCTGGAAAAAAAACGCTTCCGTTTTCTCCTAAACCATTCTGAATGGAGAGAATTCCATAATGCCGGATCCTGCATTAATTCCCATAGGAATGTATTAGTGCCGGATCCGATCTTTCCGGTCTGCGCATGCGCAGACCTTTAAAAATGTGGAAAAAATATATAACAGATGCATTTCTCCGGATGACAAGCGGAGAGACAGATCCGTTCTTGCAATGCATTTGTTCGACAGAACTGCTTGCCGGATTCCTCTGCCGCAAGTGTGAAAGTCGCCTTAGTCTACTGTAATCTTGTTTCCTGACTGGGAACCTCCAGCATCCTGTGTCACACTCCATGTTGGATTTCCATCTAGAAGAAATGTTAGAATCCTCTCCATTGTTTAGGTGACAACTGTCTAGTTGGGGGTCATGTTTGCTTCTCACTAGTCATGTAAAACAGCTTCATAAGGTGAGCTCTTCTCTTTAGGGCAGGGGTCGGCAACCATTTTGGGACTATGTGACAATTAAAAAAAAATCAAAATCAAAGCATAAGTGCTCAGTGTGCCGTGCAATACAGAAAAGTCCTATCACACAAACGGTATGTGACATAAACCAAATAATCAGTTTACCTTACCATTCAGTGTGTCCCTGACGATCCAGCTGTAGTTCATAGGAGACTTTCAGGTCTCTCTGGCAGTAACATGCAGGTTCTCTTTTCTCCAACACCCCCTCAGAAGCTTGCACCCCATCATCCCCGATCAAATGCAGGCTCACCATCCTCTCGCCTCCCAAAGTTGTCAGGAACTTGCTCCACGTTATACCCCAGCAATGACATGCAGACTCACACGCACCCCCACAGTCACAATACTTCCTCCATTACCCAAGCTCACCATCATCCTTCCATATGCCTGCCCTATACCCTGCTGACCCCTATGCCGCTACTACCCCCCCCCCCCCCCATCCCTGTCCTTAATCTACTAAACCTATCTCTCTGCTGTCACCTGTGCCACTACTACTCCCATCCTGTCACTGTCACTTAGGGCTCATGCACACGGCCGTTGCCCGGCTGTGCCTGTACTACAGTCCGCAGACAGCGGGTCCACAATACACAGGCACCGGCCACGTGCACCCCACATCACAGATGCAGACCTATTCACTTGAATGGGTCCGCAATCCGTGGGGTTTCTCTCCGTTTCCCTTGGTGTATTCACTCATTCGTTTTTACAAGACGACCATGAAATGACGGCAAAATGCTGCAGTTTCATGTAACTGGACCCTAAGAAAGCCTACTAATTTGCATTTTATGATGTGTGGCGATATTTAAGATGTGAACTACAAGGTCATGCCATAACTTTTTTTTTGCTCTACTTGGTAATAAAATAAAGTAGTTTCACTTATTTGAGGTATGTTTCACAAAGCCATTTTTCAGCCCTTAAAACATTGTTTTGTGTAATTTTTGGGGATTCCATAATTTGCCACTGGATGCCAGATACACAAATATTATAAAGTACTTGTTAGGATGGGGGTTATTCAAGCACAGAGCTTCAAGTGTGATACAGAGGTGCCTGGTATAGTCATGGTTACCAACCGTCCAGAAATTTCTAGACAGTACGTAAAAATTGACTTTTTTCCCGTGTCCGTGATTTTTCAGAGGCTGTCGGTACTTGACTGGACTATTTTGGAGGTAATTCTCATCATTTTACAGCTCACAGTAAATGCTGGTATTGAGTATCAGTATACTGAGCTATAGCCGGGTATTACTTATAATCTTTATTATTCATTATGGTTTTCCAAATTGTTCCTAAAAAATGTTGTCTATCCCTGATTTTGGGATAAGTTGTCCAGAAAAAAGAGAGATTCTGGTTGGCAACCCTGGGTATAGTATTTATTTTACTGCATGCTAAACAATTCTATACCGATAACTAGCGGACCTGGGTAAGTAAGTGTGTGTGTGTGTGTGTATATATATATTTCACAAAGACAAAACATAAAATTCGGGTATAATGTCCAATAATATATAATTGGACTTTATACCCGAATTTTATGTTTTGTCTCTTAAAATGTACAAATTGTATTCATTGTGAAAGGCAGCCGTAAAAAGAAAATTGAAAACATAAATCCCTAAAACTACCACTAGAGGTCCCTAAAGGACAGTATTAGACTTGCCTGCAATGCACCAAAGCTCCACAAGAGGGCAATGTACATCTGCTCATTGTCTCCTAAATGTTCCAATTTTTTATTTTTTTTTCTTATTAATTTATTTACTGCAAATAAAAAAAACATTAAGAGGTATAATTTATTTTTCTCTTAATTCACAAATTTATTCAGATACAGTTATTGGAAATGAAATTTTCTGTTCTAAGAACGCACGTCCACTTTGTAGTATGTGAACATATCCATAATCTGTGCCTAAAGTTACAAATATATTTTATAATTGATTATGAAGTTAAAAAGTGTACTATTAAAACAAATGGAATCTAAATGAACACATGTTTTCCTATGAGAGGAACTAAGTGCCCCCTTTGAGGCGTCTGGGACTCTAACCCTTTCAAGACCAGGTGATTTTCCAAATTTTTTCCATTTCCCAAAGCCATAACTTTTTTATTTACATAATGAGGGCTTGTTTTTTGGCCCTACACATGTGCCATCGTTCGGTTTCTTCTAGTGGGGCTCCTGAGATGCATCTGTAGGATTTTATAACGGGGTGAATTGTAACCCTACATGCAAAGAAAAGAAAAAAAAGGCAAACTTTTTCTTTTTCATAGTAAATAAATATGTGTAAAAATGTGCACATATTCCCACACATTAATATACTCACAACATATTCCGTAGCACTTACAGACATCACCACTTTACAGACATTGTCATTACTTACCTACATTTAAACACATCAGGGGATCATTTACTAACCAGAAATATGCCTATATTAGGTGTATTTCTGGTACAAATTTGCACCACAATCTGGGACTTTTCCCCAATCACGGCAGGTCTAACAAAGTGGGCATGGGCAGTGAAAGGGACGGACTGGCAAGCCGTCTCATTCATCATTTTCTACGTTTTAGCAGTAACATTGGCAAGTACTCAGCTTTGCCGTTTTATCCGTTTTGGGAAATCTTTCCCCAGTATGTCTAATATAAGGAGTTGTTTTCTGGTGTTGGAGTAAGTTTACCAGTCTACAAATCAGAGGAATGACCCTGCACTTCTAGTGGATACAAACATGGAAGGAGTACCTGTAAAATGTAGTGATAGGGTATGTTCACATGAGCAAGCGGAGAATGTAGGCGCAGAACCTGCATTAAAATCCCACGCGTTCTCTGCGCCGTTTTGTGAGGCATTTTTTATTGTGGATTTTGACACAGACTTTGATGTGCTTTTTTACGCCTCCCATTGATCCCAATGGGAATTTCTCCACACCATGAATGAAGATCTGCATCACGAACCATACTGTGGATTTCTCATTGGAAAGAATGGTGGATCGACTGTGGATTGTGGTGAGGAAAATCTGCCGAAGATGGAAAACATATGTACAAGGAAAGTGCTGGGGATGACTCTCACCCGACCAGTACAGCTGGAGCCGCAGGATACAGCGACACAACAGTGAAAAAAATTGGTTGTCAAAAACGGTCCTTTTAAAACGGTCCCCTTCAATTGTATAAGACCTTTCGGTCAGTGAAAAAGGAGAAAATAGGACATGTCCTATTTTTGATGGCCATTGGTCTTGGACAGTGAAAAAACACCTGCGTGAATAACCCCATCCAGTGAAGGCTAACCTCCAGCATTCCAGCTGTGGTGAAACTACGACTCCCAGCATGCTCTATTCATTTCTATGGAGTTCTGAGAGCAGCCAAGCAAGTGAACATCTTGGGAGTTGTAGGTAGACCATCATTGCTCTTCAAATGGTTGTGTGATCACTTTTGAAAAAATATCTGTCACGCGGTCGTTGTTTCACTCTCGTGTGAATGTGGCCCCGAGATTACACTGTTGTGCACCAATGACAAGACGTGTTAAAACATTTATTAGAATTCATAAGAATAAAGCTAATGGGATATTTACGATGTACAGCAGTGAGAGGACAATGTGGAAAAATCAGTTTATACCAATAGACAGTAACCCCTACGGAGTCCCCAGTAGTTATAAGCCCCCCCATGTCGTCCCCCCCCCCCATAGCGTTCCTAGAAGTTACATGGTCCCCAGTAGTTATAATGCTTCCCTATAGCGCCCCCAACAGTTATAATACCCCCATAGTGACCCTAATAGTTAGAATGCTCCCTACAGTGCCCCCAGTATTTAAAACAGACCCCCATAGTTGTCACAATGCCCACCTATATTTATTCCCCCAGGAAATGCCCTGCTGACAAATTGAAAAAAACTGACACGTGACTCTGGATCCATGCCGCCGTCTGCAATTCAAGGACACAGGCAGTCTTGACCTGACAACTAGTGCAGGGGGTCATGATGAGTAGTAATGAGCGGCATAGGCAATATTCGAATTGTTTGCCAAATATTCGCAAATTCGAGAATTTGTGATCTCCAGTCATTATTTACTTGATTGCGAAAATCGGCAATGTAATGTCTTTGCGATAAAAATTTGCGATTAACACTAAAGCGTAGGCAACTTTCCTATTGGTTGCTAGGGATGTTGCTAAGTGGCCATATTCACGATAAATTTGCAATTAGAATATTCGCGATCAACACTATTCGTGAATATATAGCACTATATTCTAAATATTCGCGAATTCTCGAAGTTGCGATATCCGCGATTTGAATATTCGCACTCAACACTAATGATGAGGTCATTGCTTCGTGACCATCTGCACCATTCTACTGCTTCATAGACTTCAGGCTTAGTGGCCTATGAAAGTGAATGGTGGGGAGTGGAGCCATAGGCTCCTGTGCTCCGCCATTAACTGCCCCCTGCTCAGAGACAGCACAACCACCACCCGAGGCGAGGTGCTCATCTCACCTCATGGTAGATGCGGCCCTGCTCCTCATTGCTGAAGACAGGCTTATGGGAGGGTGCGGTGGAGAATGTATCAAGTTTGCATGCCAGAACATTTTACACTGACCTTCTCACTTTTGAAAAGTGGTATAAAAGTGTGCGTGTGGACTGATTATTTGTGCAACTTTTGCAAAAAGTGGCAGTGTGAAATGTTGCTAAAGCTCCTCGGCATAAATGTTGGTACTTGGTATAAAATGATGTTGCAAATTTATCACACATCATGCAACGTCTGGTAAACTTGGTGCACCATTCGCCAACTCCAAGTCGAATCAAAACTAACTTCAAAAAGTTGCATCTTGATAAATAGGGGGTCATTTACAAAGACTGTCTTTTTACGCCAGTCTTTCTTACCTCTATGCATTGACGGAGGATGTTCATAATTTATGACAAGACGTGTTCCTCGTAGTAAATTGGGAGCACCTTCGGAAGTCCATGCCCCTGACTGGAGTCGTTTTTTACCAACACTTACACCTGTTTTCACACATACATTTTAGAAAATTTGTTAGGGCTGAGGTCCCGGCATATATTGGAGAAATGGTGGACAAGCCCACCAATTCCAGCCGTATCGTCCAATTATTTAATATGTAGGGGGATCATTAGACATCTTCCCTGAAAGCAAATGAAGGGGTAGAGAAGGATCAGGCATGCTGGATTTCAACATGCTTGACTTTATGGTCCCATGGGAGACAAGTTGCTGTTAGAGGACTCTCTTTCAGCAGCTTATTCCCACCTCTCCACTGGAAACACATCAGAGATGACACCCAAATAACACCTTCTATAATTTATGGAACGATCACACGCATCTGCCCCAAAAAAATGCGAATGTGTGCCTGGCCCAATAGGAATAAATAGGTCAGTTTGCAACCTGCAAAACAGATGGCATACTGAAGAAAAACACGGTTGTGTGCATGAGTCCTGACTGATCGTGTAGAAGCCTATGAAAAATTAGCTAAAATCCCGTATGCAAACATTATGGAAAATGTATCTGCCACAGGGTGCAAGGAGTATTTTTTCAGGAGTATTTTCTCAGTATTGCTGGTCAAAGGGACTTCCCTGGAAGTCTTTTTTTGTAGGTGGGCAGGTTTGGTAGTTATTTAGGGCCAATACCAAGCACCACGCAGATCAGCGAAGTTCAGCTCCTGTGTTCTTCAACTGGTTATAAGTCATTAATAGGAACATGTATCTGATTTCATTGACTGCCATATTACTACAGTGATCTGAGCACATGAACTTACCCTGGTCACAAGAACACAGGACACAGAAGATTTATGCTTTATTTGTTCCTGGAGCAAACAATATACGTAAACTCCAATGCTGACCCCATTACCAATGGTAGCAATCAGGGCTACAAGTCCCCATATAAAAATACACATTCACATACCTAAAAAGGGGACAGTGGACTTGACATACACAAAGCACCTGACCGCCATTCTCCGAGTACATTACTGTAGTGTCGCTGTGTGCTCACAGCTTGTGAGGGGACTGTTAGCTGCAGAACATTCTTCATCCACCTGGTTGCCGAAAGATTCTTGTGACTCGAATTCTGAGGTTTGCCCCGTTGTGGAAGTGGTCTCATTACTCCTTTCCTGACCTCTCACGGACAGCAGCTTACTCATACAAAGCATTGAAGGCTCTGCCAATGATAATTCTCCGCACCTCACTAGTACCAGCCCCTATTTCATAGAGCTTAGCATCACGAAGGAAGCGACCCATCGGGTAATCATTTATATAGCCATTGCCTCCTGAAGAGAAAAACACTTAAATGCATTAATTTGCTACAGAGACAGGTAAAAGCTACAATCTTAGCCTCATACACCAGTCTGCGCAAGCACTGTAAGGATACAGGCACACGCGGCAGATTTTCCACCATTTCTGTGGAGCTCATTTGCATCCCTTTCTTCCTAGAATTCCAAAGGAGGATGTATGGCCTATAAGTCACACCGATTAAGGTGCTCTCTCCCCAAGGAGAGATAGTACCCCCCACCCTGAGGTGGTTGGGGTGGAGGTTGGCCCAAAAACTGACTACGACCAAACATACTGTGTATGGGGGCTCTGCCATATGCCTAGAAGGGAAGAGTGCACCACATAGAGATTCAAAGGATGCCAGAGAGAACGCCTATGTCAGTTCACTACCCCATCGGGCCTTCCAGAGGTTTCCTGGCTTTCCCTATTGATGACCTATCCTTATACAGCTGATCAGCGGTGTTGCTGGGTGTCGGACCCCTGCCGATCGAATATTGATGACTTATCCTGAGGATAGAAAAAGCACAAGTAGAAAGCAGCACTAACATACCATATAGACTTCCCAAGGAATGCAGTCGGGAAGGATTTTTTTATTCCCCTTAAGTGGGGAAAATTGGCTTCTGCCTCACAGGGGTTTTTTGCCTTCCTCTGGATCAACTAGCAGGATGACAGGTCGAACTGGATGGACAGATGTATCTTTTTGGCCTTATATACTATGTTATTAGATCTTATATGGTTGCTACATAGATACTCCAAAAATAGCCAATGGCAGCATATCCGTCAAGGGTTCTTTATTCACAAAGGGTCCAGAAAAACCCTGGTGGATTTTAAATATGTTTGTCAGCCTAATGTGTTAGGGGAGGTACTTGATACACTATATAAGGTATGAGGATTTACTCTGTAATATGCTTTAGAAAGACTACCATGTAGTCGAAACGTTGCATTTTTCTTTGGCACTCTTTGTAAAAAAAAATAAAAAATTAGGTACCCTTTGTGAAAAAAAGAACCCTTGAAAGATATGCTGCCATCGACTATTTGTGGACTATCCTGAGGATAGGTCATCAATAGAAAAAGACCGGACAACTCGTTAAAGTGGATGGCAAGAATTTACAAAATGGGAAACTGATGAATTGTAACTTGTTCTGAGCTTGTACTGGTTTAGTAGTAGTGACTCAAAACAGCTTATAAAAGCTAAAAACAGTCAGATGGTCCCACTTCTTTAAAGCCATAAAAAACAATGGCTTCCACGTTACCAGTTTCAGGGTCTGAGATGATCTGGTGTATGACCATTAAAGAGAGTCTGTCCCCTCCATATGGCCATATACAGTGCTTACATTGTCCTATAGCACACCTATAGATGAATGTAATGGTACCTTTGTCTTTTTCTTTACACTTGCAGAAGCTGGAAAAACTAAGTTTAATTCATATGCAAATAAGGACTCGCAAGTGCCCAGGGTGGAGTTCACCGAGTTGGAGCCCAGGCTGCTCTGCCCTTTTATATTGTTTCCCCGCCCCAGCCTCTGCCTATGACTACCCTCTTGTTCCCCTTACGTCATCCTTCGGTCCGGCCGAGATCCCACTCCTGCGCTCTGCCTTCCCGGGCCGGGGCATGCGCACTGCGATGCCCATTGTGGACACGGCATCGCTTTAACTACTGCGCATGCGCCGGCGAATGCCACCTTGGCGCTGGTTTTATGGCCGGACCGAAGGATCACGTAAGGGGAATAGGAGGGTAGGCAGAGGCTGGGGCGGGGAAACAATGAAAAATGGCAGAGCAGCCTGGGCTCCAACACAGTGAATGCTGCCCCTGGGCACTTACGAGAGCTCATTTGCATTGGAATTAAACTTCAAAGGTACCATTACATTCATGTATAGGTGTGCTATAGGACAATGTAAGCACTGTATATGGCCACATGGCAGTGACAGACTCCCTTTAGGCAGAAGAGTAGGTTAAATTACTAATGTAACAATTGATTTGGTAAGGATTATTACAACTGAGCATTTTCATTTCTATCTCTCATCAGTTTTTACCGTTGGCGTTTGTGCTTTTAGAGCCCACATATAGTAGACAGTGGACTGGTACAAGTCAGCCATCGTCTTACCTAGACACTGGATACCGTCCAGAGCCACCTGAGTCGCACATTCAGCACTGTAAAGGATAACGCCAGCACAATCCTATATTAAAGTGAAATTTTAGCAATTAATCCCACAAAATACCAAAAAATGCCCAAGACCCTAGAATTCTCCTATAACTACATTATTCATTGAAGAGTAATGTACTGAAGTTCCCTAAATGGAGTCCAATGATATTACCTACTACCCAGCATAACTCAGATGCTTGCTACGCCACTCACCTTGGCACTGGAGTGCCCCTTGTCACACGCTCTAGCTACATTATAGACGTACTGACGACACGCAGTCAGACGTGTATACATGTCGGCCATCTTTCCTTGCATGAGCTGCCAAAGAAGAAATAACGGTCTTTAATATGGACAATAAGAAACATATACCATCAGGGCCTTACAACAGTGCTACTACCAAGGGTCGAACGCTGAAGACCCTGGACGTTCTTTTTAGGCACTGGGCCCCCCACGTCCGAATACTGTTAGCCGAACCCTCCGTTTTCTGTGGGACCAGTGACAATCTAATGTGCGTGGACGGCTCTGACTCTCCCCTAACAGATGATGCTGAGGGAGAGACGGATCGGGCACGTTCAGGGTGAACAATCGACTACTGCTAGACACCTCGCTCTCCCTACTGATAACAGCCGACGGCCTGTGTGTATGGAGATAGATCTTCTAGTCGTGCAGTTAGGTCTGGGTTTCTTGCAGAATGGGCATATATGTCTCACTTTTCAAGTCCCACAAGATGTTGTACAAAGATGGCATCAGGACTACTTTTCTCAGGCACTGGGCAACTTCTACTGCCAGAGAAGGTAGATAGATCTAGAATAAGAACCTACAACAACCTCATATTCATCCAAACATTGTCCCCAGATCAAACAACTACAATTGTATTCCAAACCAAAAAAAAGATCATGGGACTATAACGGTAAAATATATACTAATCTTTATTAAGTCCAAATATATAACTTCAATACAAAACATAGAAGAGAAAGGCACGATGGAAATAGTTACAGAAAAAAATTGCATGGGGGACATAGGTCAGGTAAAGCACTTCATGTCAAAATGGCCGGACACAATCATAGCCAAATATGTTAGACTATATATACAGAGCGAAATATATATACAAAATGTAAAAAGGGCCTCAATTATTGTACTCCACACAAATTTATGGTTTATCGAGCTATGTGTGATATATCACTCCCCCGGGGCAACACAAATTGTAAACCCAAGGCAATTAGATCGGAGCTGAATACATAGATGGCAAATCACTCAATTATGGCAATATTAGCTGAGTACATGTAACGCCCCATGGAGCTAAGTACAGTGTATAACGCTGAATACATAAAGGGTGTGAAACGCCCTATACAGCTGAGTATATAACGCTGAATACAAAGATGGTATACAAGGCTCTAAAATACTATGCTATACCTCAAGCTGAATACATAATAAGTAGTCCGTGCCAAAGGACAGATTGCTATATTCGATCAAAAGACTGGTATATGAATTAGCTCATGTGCTATATGGAACAGATACAAAGGATGAAACCACTGAATAGTAACGGTCATATGTTCCACACAGCACATCGATATATAAGGAATAACCGTCTAGTGAAGAAAGGCCCATAAAGCTAAAGCAACCTACCCACTGAAATGTCACCACCTGCACCGGCACCTTGACGCATGTTTCGCCCCTTAGGGGTATATACCGGAACTTACCGGAGATTAAGTTACGGTATTGCTCACATGAGTTAGAATCACATGATCATTTCAAGACGCGACCTGGGTCATGCGCTGTATGATCCTATCTGGATGCATTCCGTCACACGTGACTTTTTGTACCGCGCGTGGTTACGTGGGGACGCACTGAAGAGATGGAGATCAGCCATCATGATGGGGCCGCACTATTCACGGTATGCCTCATGTGTTTTGCCTGATAATTAACGCAAATCATCTGCCTCCTTCCTATATATACACACCCCTATTTTATATCAAAATACACCTCCTGACGAAGCCTAAGGGGCGAAGCACGTGTCGAGGTGCCGGTGCAGGTGGTGACATTTCAGTGGGTAGGTTGCTTTAGCTTTATGGGCCTTTCTTCACTAGACGGTTATTCCTTATATATCGATGTGCTGTGTGGAACATATGACCGTTACTATTCAGTGGTTTTATCCTTTGTGTCTGTTCCATATAGCACATGAGCTAATTCATATACCAGTCTTTTGATCGAATATAGCAATCTGTCCTTTGGCACGGACTACTTATTATGTATTCAGCTTGAGGTATAGCATAGTATTTTAGAGCCTTGTATACCATCTTTGTATTCAGCGTTATATACTCAGCTTTATAGGGCGTTTCATACCCTTTATGTATTCAGCGTTATACACTGTACTTAGCTCCATGGGGCGTTACATGTACTCAGCTAATATTGCCATAATTGAGTGATTTGCCATCTATGTATTCAGCTTTATATATTCAGCTCCGATCGAATTGCCTTGGGTTTACAATTTGTGTTGCCCCGGGGGAGTGATATATCACACATAGCTCGATAAACCATAAATTTGTGTGGAGTACAATAATTGAGGCCCTTTTTACATTTTGTATATATATTCCGCTCTGTATATATAGTCTAACATATTTGGCTATGATTGTGTCCGGCCATTTTGACATAAAGTGCTTTACCTGACCTATGTCCCCCATGCAATTTTTTCTGTAACTATTTCCATCGTGCCTTTCTCTTCTATGTTTTGTATTGAAGTTATATAATTGGACTTAATAAAGATTAGTATATATTTTACCGTTATAGTCCCATGATCTTCCTTTTTTGGTTTAGATATATCTAGAATGTTACGAGTTAAGGGGGTTGTCCACCATAACAACTTACCACCTAGATATATACACGTCCTAAGACTGAAAATACACCTTTTGTCATTAGCATATATTCAATGACCTTCAGACTGCCCGATCCCCTGAAGACGCCAAACACTCGGCGAAATATGCTGAGCACTTTATTTTAACCAATCTGCTAGAGATGAATGGAGTAACAGCACGCATGTGTGACCACTGCTCCAGTCACTCATTGGATTCAGGGACTTGTGTTCTTATAATCACTGGGTCAAACCCCCACCAATGAGATACCCCGTGCACAGTGATAAGTTGTTATGGTGGGACAGCTCTGTTAAAGGGGTTTTCCAAAATTTTGATACTGATAACTGATCCTCAGGATGTACGGCGCTGTGCTTTGTAAGCTGCGAGTAGGGCTCATTGATCACAGGATCGCCGGTGCCTTCTCAAACAGCAGATCGGTGGGGGCCCTGGGTGTTGGAAACCCACCGATCAGATCCAGCAGATAGGTCATCAGCATCAAAATCTCAGAAAACCCACCGATCAGATCCAACAGTATCAAAATCTTGGAAAGCCCCTTTAAGTCAAAGACAATTAATAATGTTTGATTTTCTTTTAACTTTGTAGCTATACATTTTTCATTTAGGAAACCTTCTCTGGGGAACCCATTTCTTTCTTGAATTTCCTGTATAGGCAGATGTCTAGTTAGTAAGTAGCATTCAGCACCTTGGTTAACTTCACTAGACAGTAACTGAACCCTACGTAAATGATCTCGTCTCCCAGCAGAAGTGATGCCGTAGATGTACTGGTTAGCTGAGTACTGGCAGCGTCCCATCCTGACCTCTATTATATCTCGTAATGGGGGAGACTTATCAAAATTGGTGGAGAAACCGCAACCAGATTCCAGCTTTTATTCTCAGAGGCCTATTAGAAATGTAAGATCCAGTCTGATTGATTTCCACGTCCTCCACTTCACCCAGCCGCCAGGTTTGATAAGCCTTCCCCATTTTATTTTAGCATCTAACAACTAGCTATGAAGATTAGGCATGTTTTTTCCCAAACAGTTGTATGGTTTTACCTGGAAATATCCAATTTTTTGACCGAAGGCTTCTCTTGTGTGTAGATAGGGGATTGCATTGTCCAAAACAGCCTGCATGATGCTGAATAATTACAGACAACAAATGTCTTTGATGATAAATTAAAACAAATTTACTAAACTGGATCATCAGGAGACCTCTTACCACTGTATACATAAGGGGCATTTCGGCTGCCATGTTGTGCAACTTATAAAGGGGGTCTGTCGCGGGAAATTCACAGGCACAATGGTCTTGTAACACTAGCTCAGCTGAATGTAATGATGGCTCTCCATCAAGTGAGTTTTCTGCTGACAGACTCCCTTTGAAGGGGTTCTGCACTTTGTTTAAACTGATGACCTATCCTCTAGATAGATCATCAGCATCTGATCGGCGGGAGTCCGACACCCGGGACCCCCGCCGATCAGCTGTTTGAGAAGGCAGCGGCGCTCCAGGCCTTCTCACTGTTTACCGCTGGCCCAATGACGTCACGACTTGTATCACTGGCCTGGGCGTGGCTAAGCTCTGTTTACTTCAATGGAGCTTAGCCCTGCCCTGGCGCCGCTGCCTTCTCAAACAGCTGATCGGCGGGGGTCCCGGGTGTCGGACTCCTGCCGATCAGATGCTGATGATCTATCCAGAGGATAGATCATCAGTTTAAACAAAGTGCAGAACCCCTTTAATACTAAAAACATGTAATAAAAAATATAACTTCCATGAACCCCACATAAAAAAATCATGGCACAGTCCATTGGATTCTGTACAGAAGTATGCTCCCCTAACACTGGTTAGCACTGTGTCCTGGCTTCGAATCTGACCATCATCTGCATGGAGTTTGTATGTTCTCCCCATGTTTGCGTGGGTTTCCTCCAGGTACTCTGGAGCGCCTACATGGTGGCCACTAACTTTCCAGGGAGTCGCCCCAGCCACAACTATCTGCACTTTGAGCCCCTGTGAGAAAAGCGCAGTCCAAATGTTCATCATTGTCATTGACGGCAATACCTCTAGAGGAGAATATCTGTACATATGGCCCCCAACGTGCCTGGATGGCCTCTATACTCTATTGTACATGACTCTTCTGTGTGACTGCGCTGCTCCTTCGGATTAAAATGTTGTGTGTCCCTGCCCGATCTCCACTGTACTGAATTATACTGACAGCATCATGTACATACGATTCAGTACAGCAGAGGTCAGGCAGGGATACACCACATTATAAATCACTGCTGTGTAGTCATGTCACAGGAGCAGCGTTCAGCCTGGGAAATCCTTCTAAAACTTAGTGTGTGTGTCCTGGAGTGAACACCCTCGTCTGAAACTAGCCTTACTTTTACATAGCTACAAACCCAGTGCAGAGACAGTTAAGATTCTGGCTGCCTAAAACCACCACTAGAGGGAGCTTCTGAGCTTACGTGCATATTGCTTATATACTGCATGACCTCACCGCTGCTGCTGGGCAATAAAAGCCTGCGGTGAAAACTGGAGCAGCGGTGATCTACTAGATACTGCTAACGTTTTCTTTTTCAGGCCATTCTCCAGCACCTCCTGGGTTCTTGCTGAAACGTGACAACCCCTTTAAATGAATCTGTCACCTCCTCCAAGCCCATTTAAGTACAGTACTACATGAATAGTACTGCTGCCGCCGGTTGCAGATCACTGTTTTGTATGAGGATGCTCGCCCCCATTCCCCCCACTGTGCACCTGCAAAACGGCACTGCAATACATTGAGAGGACTTCTCCTTGAGTCCTCTCCATAATGTGTGTGCGCTCACGAGTCCTCTCAATATATTCCAGTTCTAGCTTGCGGGCATACAACGGAGCAATAGGGGTGACTATCCTTATGTAAATTGCTGACCTTGAGTACTCAATAGGGCTTCAGGTCGCTGACAGATCAATTTAAGCTGTTAGAGCTGCTGCAGCCAAAACTGACCATGAACCAAGTCTATGCTGGGGATTTGGAGCTCTGTGTCAGCTATGGATATATTGAGAAAATAATTAACACAGAATGTTGGATCTAAAGATTACAGAACACGGTGTTAAAAGGTGGAGCCGGTGGATGACATTTTACATCAGAATAAAAATCCAAATGCAGTCAATCGGGAAGTTAGCGGAAATACTTCTATAGTTTTATGTATAAATAATGGAAAAGAAATAGTGGTGTGAATATACACGGACACACTAACACCTCCTAGTAGTATCCAGATATGCACAGTCTAGGCTACACGTGACTCTAGATATTGTTATATCTACTATGGTAAAGTCAATAATATAAATATATATATAAAATAAAAGCTAATTACCCCAGTGGGCCTCCACTAAGCACCAGCCTCTCATAATCCAGACCGCTCATCAGTACATACACGCCTTTACCACTGTGCCCAAGCATGTTCTTTTCTAGAAAAGAAAGCTATTTTAAGAAAAACATCGACACCAAAGGAGTACACCGAAATTAGACATTTATGGTATAGCGAATGGATATTCCACTAATGTCCTGTTTGAACCGTATGAATGGGTCCACATCTGTTCCCCAATTTTGCGGAAAGGGTGCGGACCCATTCATTTCAATGGGGCCGCAAAAGATGCAAACAGCACATCCATGTGCTGTCCGCATCCGTTGTTCAGTTCCGTGGCCCCGCAAAAAAAAATATATAGCATGTCCTGTTCTTGTCCCGGCATCCGCAATTTGCAGACTGCAAAACACGGCGCGCTTGTATAAATGTACCCTTAGACTGATCATTGTAAAGAAGCAAACTAGGACCCCACTGTTGATACTCCATTAAGCCATAGAGGCCTATGGTCAGAACCCCCCTTTAACTAAAACGTATTGCGTGATCTTTTTGTTCAGTACTGTATAGGAATGATCCTTCACAACCACAACTCTGGATTTACTAACCTGGAATCTTGCAGTCTTCAAATACGAGCTCACATGTGTTTGATCCTCTCATGCCCAACTTGTCAAGTTTCTGGGCTGTGCTAAATCCTGTTGTGCCCTGAAGAAGAAAAATTAAAATTGTGGTTGCTCGTCACAGACATGATGGTACGGGCTCAGTAATATTCACCTTCTCCACGATAAAAGCAGAAATTCCGTGTGCTGCCGGCTTTATATTGGAGTCAGTCTTTGCATAGACGATAAGCACATCAGCGTCAGGTCCATTAGTAATCCAAAACTTATTGCCGTTCAGGACATAGTAGTCGCCTACAAAGATACCGTTATTAAAGGGTTTAAACTAGCAAAAAACTGCAACAGTGTGAACACTTACATGTTAAATAAGGCAAAAGCATTGCAACAATCGGATTCTAATTTAGTCCATAAGACAATAGGTTTGCTTGTTGTAAGATACTTCCTCTGCTCTGTTTATTTCCCCTTAAAGGGGTTCTCCGGGCTTTTAATATTGATGACCTAGCCTAAGGATAGGTCATCAATATCAGATCGGCGGGGGTCCGATACCCGGCACCCCCGCTGATTGGCTGTATGAGGAGACGGCACGCACAGTGCCTACGTGCGGCTGCTAAGTCTATGGCAAAGCAGCGGCGAGCAGGAAGACAGAAGGAAGAGGGCGTACCTTGTCTTCATACAGCTGATCGGCGGGGTGCCGGACCCCTGCCAATCGGTTATTGGTCATCAATATTAAAAGCCTGGAGAAACCCTTTAAATAGTCCCTAAAATTTCAACAAACTTTGCATAGATCAATAGTGTACACGAGTACAAGAAACTTTGTAATATATTGTATTAGAGAAATATTCTTCCTTCTCACCGGTCCTGACATTACCATATAAATACCTAGCAGTGTAGGGCATACTGATGACATGTGATATTGCTCATTTTTTTTTCTATGCGCTGCTCTGTCTCCCCCCCCCCCCCCCCGGTTCTGGTTTCCTTCCCTGTATATAAATCCATACTATTGGTACAGGGAGGAGGAGACGGCCGTGTTTCTCAAAGGGCGTCTCCTTCCCCCTGGCTGTGAGCTGGCCAGTCGCAGGGAAGGTGAGCTTTTTTTTCTCCCTGAGGCTCTGCAACTGTCACGCCTTCTGCACTTTGATTGACAGGGCCAGGCAGTGAAAACATCATCACGCCTGGCCCTGACTTCCCCTTTACCTTTTAGTACCCGGCAAAGGGGCAGGACAGGAAAGAGGCTGCACAGAGGGTGTGCCAGTTGCAGAGAGAGCAGATCCTCTAGGTGTAATGGTAACGCCCCCGTTGCTCCTAGAAGCTCATTTGCATATATTAAGACATCACTTTTCTCAGCAATGCGGGCACATATGAACATGGGACCAACACAGACTCCTTCAGCTGCCAAGTGCACATGAAACAGGTCAGCCAGTGTCATAGAGACAAATCTGCGGACAGATGGACTTTAATGAACATTTTGCATTTTTTTACTTTTGGAGGCGCTGCCTTGTTGATGAACGTATGCAAGTTAGCTGGCCTAACCCTGACTCTTCAAGCAGTTTGGATTTTTAATTCACAGTTTAAGGAGCCATAAAGTAAATCCGTTTAGTAATGAGCAACTTTACCATTTTCTCCACAGGGGACGGTATTATATTAAATATAATTAAATTCATATATGAAATGCTCAGTGACTGTGGTGTTGATTGATCATATACATTGGGTGGACTGTGGAGAACTGACTATCACCTAGATCCTCCACACCTCATTAGAAACACCAGCACCTACCTTTCTTCTCTGCCTTCAACCGCATGGATACGACATCAGAACCAGAATTTGGTTCACTCATGGCAAGAGCTCCTATGTGTTCCCCACTGATCAGCTGAGAAAAGAGAGGAAATATGGGCAACGAAAAGGTTAATATAATAGATGAAATCCTAATAACCAATAATCTTAGTATATGCTCTCTAGGTAACACAAGGAGCAACCCAATCAGTGGATTTTCAATGTATTTTAAGTTTTTTTTTTTTGCACTTATGTAAACTTATTAGGAGCAAATTTTCTAAAAAAAAACATTACACCGTTGTCTGTGCATATAAGATCTGCACACCAGAGCACACCTAACAGGTGACTTCTGGGGTCCTTATAAAATAGTCAACCCTTCAACATTCCTCCGAACTACCACTTAGGCCTCTTTCACACGGGCGTCATGTTTGACGCCCGGATAAGAGGTGGGTGCGTTGCGGGAATATGCGCGATTTTCCCGCACGAGTGCAAACGTTTGTAATGCGTTTTGCACGCGCGTGAGAAAAATCTCCATGTTTGGTACCGAACCCGAACTTCATCACTGAAGTCCGGTTTCGGGTCTTCTGGAGAATTGATTATTTTCCCTTATAACATGGTTATAAGGGGAAATAATAGCATTCTTAATAAAGAATGCATAGTAAAATGAAGTGGAAGGGGTTAAAAATATTAAAAGTTAACTTACCTTAGCCCAGTGATTCTCAATTATTTTCTGTCATGCCCCCCCTAGGAAGAAGAAAACATTTTGCGCCCCCCACGCGACTGTAAATAGTATCATTTGTCTATAAAATTGTTATAAGTACACCAATCTCCCCAGGGTCCAGGCTTCCCCCCTCCCCCCAAATCATGTGCAGGGTCCAGGCCTCCCCCCTCATCATGTGCAGGCTCTCCCCCGCCCCCAAATTATGTGCAGGCTCCCCCCAATAGGGTCCAGGGTCCCCCCACCCAATACTTACCTCCCTGGAAGCGCTGGATGTAGGCCTCTTCCGGCCTGTGTCCCGCTCTGCACTCTGCTCAGGCGGCGCGATGACGTCATCGCGCCGCCATGGAGATGAACGTTTCCACAGTGGAAGCGTTCATCTCCTGTCACCTGGAGCCCCCCTATACGGAGCCTCGCGCTATTTGAGAAACGCTGCCTTAGCCACTTGATCGCGTAGTTGCGATCTGTCTTCTCTTTTCCAGCATCAGCTAAGAACTAAAGGACCTGTGATGACGTCTTACCATGGTAAGATGGACCATGTGATGTGACGTCATCACAGGTCCTTTAGATCTTAGCTGATGCTGGAAAAGAGAAGACAGATCGCAACTACGTGATCAAGTGGTTAAGGTAAGTTAACTTTTATTTTTTTTAACCCCTTCCACTTCATTTTACTATGCATTCTTTATTAAGAATGCTATTTCCCCTTATAACCATGTTATAAGGGAAAATAATAAAGATCTGGTCCCGTTGCTAAGCAACCATGCGGGAAAATCGCAACGCATCCGCACTTGCTTGCGGATGCTTGCGATTTTCCCGCAGCCCCATTCACTTCTATAGAGCCTGCGTTGCGTGAAAAACGCACAATATAGAGCATGCTGCGATTTTCACGCAACGCAGAAGTGATGCGTGAAAATCACCGCTCGTGTGCACAGCCCATAGAAATGAATGGGTCCGGATTCAGTGCGGGTGCATTGCGTCCTCCTCACGCTTTGCACCCGCGCGGAAAACTCGCCCGTGTGAAAGGGGCCTTACAGATCGGCCCCCTGACTTTCCCCTGATATCAAAAGTCTGCGAGTGGTGGCACCCCCCCCCCCCCCATACGCATAAGATCAGCAGATATGGCCGACTTTACTCATATGCATATGGGTACTTTAAGTGCAACTGTTGTGCTTAGGTGCTGAAACACATGTAACCCTTCTCATTCTATAGTACTGATAGAAGGGGATCATCAATATGGTAATGGTGCTAATCTGACAGACCTCATGTGCAGGCCACCGTACAGGTGACCTAATATCCCTAGACTAGACCTACACAGGTGCCCACAAGGAAACTGGGGAAAAACATGCCCCAGGGGTTGTATGGCAACTTCCTTTACTTTATTGGCGGATTTGGAAAAGAAAATGCCTTGCATCTAAGGCCACCCATATCTAGAACCTTGTTTGACCGGCACCTTCCCCATAAAGTTGTCAGACATGTTCTCCTGCCCTTAGGTTGTGAGCCCACCCTGCAGAAATTGGCATCAGAGTTATGAAGAAGGTAGCATTTAAGGGTCCTAGGGTCTTCCATCCAATTACGTCTGTTAAGGCATAGTAAAGATGTGCAGATCCTAAGAAACCTCGGCCAAGGGTTGTGGATAATGGTTTGTTTCCCTGGGTTATGGATTCTGTAGACACATGAAAGATCCATGTACCGGTCAATAACACTTAGGCCGTACCTTAGGAAGATATTTTTCTTTCTGGGCTTCATTTCCATTCCTCACCAGCTGGTTGACGCAGAGATTGGAGTGGGCTCCATAGCTGAGGCCAACCGCCGCTGACGCTCGTGAGATCTCCTCCATTACCAAGACGTGCTCCAGGTAACCCATGGCGGTTCCACCATACTCCACTGAAACAGACAGGAATGAATGATACAACTTACTCCTAGTTATCTATAGAACGCACGCACATGCTGCTACAGAAAGTAGTCACTGAGGTAAGTCACTGCCCCTGTTAGGACTAAGGCTAGCCTCACACTAGCGCTGCTGTATCTCTCTGCATTGCCAGAAGCTTGAAAGTCTCCGAACAGAACCAGAAGAAAACCGCAGCGGGCAATCCAATCCTATATCACAGTGAACCCGAATACCTACTGTATATTATTTAGCCAGCTCCGTCCTGACAGATGGGGTCATGTGTGCCATGGCAGCCTCAGCGGTGACGGGTGTCTAGGTGGCATGTGACCCAGCAGTAGCGCGCCATTGGCTGCAGCAGCAGTGCACATGACCCTGTCCATCTGGGGACCGTAAGGCCAGTGAACAGAACAGGCAAGTATGGATTTTTACACCGATACCTCAGGCTGGGATGGAGATTAGAGAGTTGGAAAGCACCTTTACTTATAGCTATTTGGCTTTAAAACTTTTTTTGAGGAATTATTATGATTACACAGTATATGTAAAATGGCTTCCGATGCCTAGAATGCTGTAAAACCTAGATATAACTAAACGATACCACAGAGCTGTACATCTGGTATTAGCAGCGTGCTTACTGTAGGTCAGTGTGGACTGTGTACTAACCCGGAGCGGTAATACCAAGGACTCCGAGGTCTCCAAGCTTCTTCCAAAAGTTCTGCAAAGAAAATATATAGAATCATTTACGTACAATGCGAGCACGGCTGTCTGCGCTTGAATCTAGCTGAGAAAGAAAAGGCGTAAATGTATGGTCACTGTACAGGAGATGGTGCGCGGCGAGAGGGGTAGCGGGTGTATTGTGAGTCAGGGACATGTCGTTGGGTCAATCCCTTATCGTTATTTCATTTCAGAAAGACATAGCAGAGCTGGAGAGGGTTCAGAGGAGGGCAACTAAAGTAATAACTGGAATGGGGCAACTACAGTACCCTGAAAGGTTATCAAAATTAAGGTTATTCACCTTAGAAAAAAGACGACTGAGGGGAGATCTAATAACTATGTATAAATATATCAGGGGTCAGTACAGAGATCTCTCCCATCATCTATTTATCCGCAGGACTGTGATGAGTGGACATCCTCTGCGTCTGGAGGAAAGAAGGTTTGTACACAAACATAGAAGAGGATTCTTTACGGTAAGAGCAGTGAGACTATGGAACTCTCTGCCTGAGGAGGTGGTGATGGTGAGTACAATAAAGGAATTCAAGAGGGGCCTGGATGTATTTCTGGAGTGTAATAATATTACAGGTTATAGCTACTAGAGAGGGGTCGTTGATCCAGGGAGTTATTCTGACTGCCTGATTGGAGTCGGGAAGGAATTTTTTCCCCCGAAATGAGGAAAGTTGAGTTGTTGATTTTTTTGCCTTCCTCAGGATCAACTTGCAGGATAACAGGCTGACAGGTGTCTTTTTTAAGCCCGTTATTTTATTGGTACATGTAAGAATATGAACTACATGATCCGATGGTGCAGTGAAATTCCATACCCCTAAATTAGACTGACTTGTCAAAGCACTTTCGCAGGAAGTGTTGTCATAGGGAGCCACATGCTGAAATGCGTCGCAGAAATCAGATATTTAAAAAGGTTTTTGCTTGTGTATAATTATCTTTCCAGACACTAAGTCACTGATCTTATTTTCAGCTGATGTCCTTCTTTGATAAGCCCAAGCCCCTTGTTGGCACATTTTGCTCCAAGACTCCACGCCGCTCCTGTCCTCAACATGGCCGCTCACGGAGGGGCACCTGACCATTGCAGTGAATAACACACAGGAATATTGTACATGTGCACAACGGAGGCTGCTGACAGATGAGTCTGGTCACGCTCCCCTTCATCAGCGGCCATGTAATGGGCACGCCTCCCCGGTGAACACCAATTTAAAGGGGTCCATATGCTCATTAGGGTAAATGGACATAACAGCGGGGCTGTAGGAGCGACTCCTGTTCTCCGTGTATTATGTGGACGGTCACTGTGTCATCTGCAGCTGAAAGCCCCAGGAGCTGCATTCTGCAAGCAGTCGCCCTTTCCATACTATGAAGGTGGCAGCTATGGACTATAACACTATCCGTAAATGATAAGTGACGAACGACTCTAATCTGTAGGGCGACTTACCTTCATATCCTTGAACTCATTCTGCTCATCTATTTCTTGTGCTTTAGGGGCCAGATGCTCCTGAAGAAACCTGTGCAGTGTGTGGCGGAGCTAGAAATGAGAGAGATTACGGTAAAGTCATAGAAATTCAGTAGCCATTACTACAGATTTTTATCATCACAAAGAGAAGCAAGGAAGACAGCTGTGTATAGGGTCAGCGCTATGGTGGTCTTCATCAGTACGGAGTGATAACCGGTACTAATGCCAGCAAGTACAATAATGACTTACCGTAATACGCACATCATGCACTTTGCCATAACCGGTTAAAGGTTTTTTGGGGTGGGGACTTTTTAAGGGTATGGCCGTACTGTATGTAGATCTGGCCGTCAGAAACTAGCTGACCTTCGAGGCAGCATTGCTGGTGGAATCGTGGAAAGGTCCTCTGCTGCTTCGAAACGTTGCACTGTAAAGGCTGAAAGCCACAGTATAAATGGACGTGCATCGGACTGGCGATCCACGGCGCGTCAGCTTATGCTGCAGGTTTTCTCCGAAGTGAAATTTCATCCACTTGGCATGAACTGTAAAGGCAGTGCTTTTTCGGCACACAGATACACACTGTACCCCAGTATCTCCAAGGGACACCCCCACCAACCTGCTGTTGGTATGAGCTGTGGTGGGCTACAACTGGGCGCTGTTCTGTACACTGTGTAGCGGCTGAGCTTGGTGAGGGTAGGTTAAAGGGATCCGGCAAAGAACAGCCTGCCATTCACCACTAGACCCCATTGACTATAATGGGATCTGGACACCTTCCAGCAGGTCAAAAACTGTTGCATGCAACGGCTTTTGTCCGGAAAGCGTCAATGGGCAATGGGCTCCGGCGGTCAAACGCAGTACCACAGGATAGGGGATAACTTAATGCTTTACATGAGGCAGTCTATGTGTCCACCATTCTGCAGGACCACGCTGAAGAACCGCAGATTTGCCATTACAGGTGAGCCATATTGTGAAGTATTGGGATTAGATGGTGAACCATTAGCACATTTCAGGCCATTTAAAACGAGGAGGCTCTGCCCACCAATCAGGTTGCAGCTTCCAGTTTCCACAGAGCCTCTGTGACATAAGAGCTGCTATCTGATTGGTTGCTATGGGTGACGCCGCCCTTGCTGTCATTACTGCTGCTCAGCGCTCTGTACACAGGCAATATTAGGTAAGTACCGCACAGTCGCGCGTCCACCCACCTGCCTCTGCTCGTCACTTAGCCCGTTCACAGCGTCGTCCAGCGGCACTGCGGAAGACCAGCGGGTGCTCTGAGCCAACAGCGGCCATCCCCGGCGGCAGTCCCTGACAAGTCTACGGAGCAGCACGGCCATGATGTTCAGGAACTGACGGGACGAACCTCAGGTCACTGGAGTGAAGAGGGGGGGGAGAGCTCGTCCAATCAGAGCCGCCTATCCGAACCATCCCGCCTGGGTGACGCGCACCACGCCCCGCCCTCTCCATAGGCTCCCAGTATAGAGTGCATCTATAGGACGCACCCGCCCACCCCTAGTGCACAGAGGCCCCGCCCACCCAGTGCACCGAGGCCCCGCCCACTCCATAGTACACAGAAGACGCGCGGCTTGTCCTTGACATTGCTTCCAAAGAGTAAACTGGTGACAGCAGCCAACTCCATGGGAATGCTATAGCCACCAGCACCAGTCACACTGTGTGGTTGTACATGAATGTTTTATGGGGTACTCTTAACCCCTTCAAGACCCTAGGATTTTCAGTGTTTTCATTCTGTGCCATAGCATTTATTTTCCGTTCACACAGTGGTATGAGGGATTGTTTTTTGCGGGACAAGCCGTGTAGGCGACTCTAGGTAAGCAAGATTTTTGTGATCTGTGAACACCGTGATTGGATAAATCGCCCCTTCCAACCAATGATGCCATTCCTCAAAAGCCAACTTAATGGCCAGCAACTCTCTGTTACCCACATTGTAAATTTTCTTTGCGGCAGAGAGTTTTTTTAGAGAAAAATGCACATGGGCGCCATTGACCAGGTGACGGGCCCTGCGATAAGACTGCGCCTACCCCTACCCTGGAAACGTCAACTTCCACAATGAAAGGTTGTAAAACATCTGGCTGCACCAATATAGGGGCAGAAGCGAAGCACTCCTTAACCGCAGAAAAGGCTCGCAACGCCGAATCAGACCACACTGAAACATCCGTCCCTTTCTTAGTCATATCCATTAAAAGTTTCACCACTGTCGAATAGTATAATTATTATCTCTTAGGATCTGTAACACCTGTCTAACGTGATCCTGATGAGTCTCCAACTTGGAGAACACCTTGGAACCAACAATCTGGTTAAACAAATCAGGAATCAAAGGAAGGGGGTAAGGATCATGGATAGAGTTGAGCAAACATCTATTTTTAGTTCAGCGTTCGGGTTATCGTAGCATCCCGTTATGGATTCCAAATGCCGTTATGGTCCGCGCGGTAGCGGAATCCATAACAGGACGCTACGATAACCCGAACTTTGGACGCCGAACTAAAAATAGAAGTTCGCTCAACTCTAATCACGGACAGTAATCAGATTGAGCTCACGGAAATCCAGACATGGCCTAAGGGTTCTGTCCTTTTTTTTTTTTTAACAAAGAAAAACCCTGCTTCCACAGGAGATTTGGAAGGTCTTACGTGTCCTTTAGCCAAACTCTTGGTAATATACTCTCTCATGGCCGTCCTTTCGGGTCCAGAAAGGTTATACAACCTAGATTTGGGCAATTTATCTCCGGGAATAAGGTTGATAGGACAATCGTATTCCCGATGTGGAGGTAAGTCCTGGCATCCACTTTCAGAAAATACATCAGATAATACATCAGATAATACATCAGAAAAGAGGGTAATGTTTTAGTGGTTAAAGCAGAAAAAGACATATTCAGACAATTGTCAACGCAATAATCACCCCAATCCAGAATCTGTCTAGCTTGCCAATCGATGGTTGGATTGTGTTTGCTTACCCACGGTAAACCCAGAACCAACAAATCAGTAAGACCCTCCAACACAAGACACGAGATGAATTCCTGATGAAAGTCACCCACTCTTAATTGGATGTCATGCACCATCTGAGATAAACACTTCTGAGTTAGAGGTGCAGAATCAATAGCAAAAATGGAATTGTTTTTCTCTAATGCACTTAGAGACAACCTGTGCATACGGACAAACTGAGCATTAATCAGGTTCACCCCTGCCCCACTGTCGATAAACACCTCAATCCCCACAGTCTTGGACTTTAGCGCCACCTTGGCAGTCAGGAGAAATCGGGTACTACCAGTCAAAGATAAATGCACGTCCTCTGACTCCCCTCTCACCCCTCCAAGAGTCAGATGGGAATTAGACGTCCCCTTTTTTTTTTCTTTTTGACGCTAAATGCATGGACATACGTCGATAAAATGTCCTTTTTGACCGCAGAAAAAACACACTCCCTTTCTACAACTAATACGCTTAAAGCAGATCCAGGAGTAGCTCCCCCTAATTGCATGGGTTTGTCCCCAGACATAAACCCAGGAGTATCTTCTACAGAGAGCCGGATCGTTCCACTTAGTATCCGTAGCCCACCTCCTAAACTCAGAGCAATAGATCTCAGCAGAACGCTCTCAGAACGCCTGTAGCAGTGGCGTACCGCCAATAGAGGCAGACCACGCCATTGCTATGGGGCCCGAGGCACTGGGGGCCCGGAGCACAAGGAAAGCCCCGCCCACTCCGCTTGGCCCCGCCCACTCCGTTTACTGTGCAAAAAAAGTTAATGTGGGGCACTTGTATTCTTAAAGCATCATCCAGCATCTTTTCAGCACCACCCCTCCCAGCCCAGTTTTTATCTGACCTGTGGATCCATCCAGCCACAGGCTTGCTGCACGGAACTCTGGCCAATCAGCGCAAGTCAGCACAAAGAGGCAGCTGCTAATTGGCCAGTGTATTGCCGACACAGGAGCACAGGAGACCGCCAGCCCACTCATGTTGGCCCCGCCCACTCTGGTTGGCTCCGCCCACTCCGTTTACCGGCCAGTGCTGATTGGCCAGTGTATTGAGGGCACAGGCATGCTGCACCAAGACTCCGACCTGGAGAGTAACGTTGCCCCTCCCTCTCATAACGTCTGGGTGCCAGGCCATGAAAGAACTGCTGCTGACAGGACAGGACACACAGAGTGACGTCTGTATCGCTGGTTGGTGTGGTTCAGTAGGTCATGTATAACTTCAATTGAGCATACAGAAAGAGGGGACACATAGGGAGGGAATATGCTTTCCTGGCTCCAACACTGTCCTCTATGAGCCTTCACCCCCTCCCCCGAGTCCTCTATGAATTCCCAACCCTAAATGCCCCACAAAATGCCCAAAGGGAGTTGAGTAGGAGGAAAGCTCACTGACCTTAATGAGCCTCCCTTGAGATAGCTTCCCAACCCCTAATGGCCCCCAAAATGCTCAGGAGGGGAGGAGTGGCACGTCATTGCTATGGGGCCCACGGCACAGAGCGCATGGAAGGCCCGCCCCTACATCTACTTTGCTCAAGACACAGTTTATGTACTGCGGCTGTGGTATTTAGGCAGCCCGTGTCCCGCCTACGTGTGTTCTCCCAGCGCCCCCATCCCCCTATTTTCCCCCGTTGACACGAATTCTCCATGTACCACTGGCAGGCAGATCCTCTGGCTTTGCCCTCAGTGCCTGTCGCTCACAATCTACCTCAGCTCTGCCCTTAGTATGTGCTGGTGCTGCCTACCAACTGCGTGCTCGGTTCTGCCCTCAGTGTGTGCTGCCCGCCATCTGCCTCAGCTGCCTCAAGATCAGCGATCGATCAGCCAGTGAGTGCAGCCCAACAATGCCCACAGTGTTCTTATGTCTTGACGCAGCTGCATCAGGACGTTCTTTGCGGGGCAAGAAGAAGATGGAAGAGGAGGCAACGCCGCCAGCATGGAGTCCGTGGGAGAGACACAGGGAGGCACACTAAGGACATAGGTAACACTACCACATAATCTACACTAGTGTTATCTGTGGTTTTACATAGGACTGCAGGTAACACTACCACATGATCTGCACTAGTGTTATCTGTGGTTTTACATAGGACTGCAGGTAACACTACTACATTATCTGTACCCAGAGTTATCACTGTGTTATTGGTGGTGTTACATAGGATTGCAGGTGACATCTACTACATTATCTGTACTCAGAGAGTTATCACTGTGTTATCTGTGGTGTTACATAGGATTGCAGATAAAACTTTTATGGAATATCAACAGGAGTCCAATAGATTCAGATACCACAGGGTTTTGTTCCTACAGTGTTCCCTTTGCCACAAAACTGACCCGTGCCCTTCATTCTCTGGGCCAGTACGAATACGTACAAACGTATGTATACATTTCTTTATTGGCAAATGGGTATGTGGAAGGGGCGGAGCCAGGACAGTAGGTGGGATGGGCCAGGGGTGGGTAGTGGGTTGGGTTAGGGGGCCCAATTCAAATTTTTGCTATGGGGCCCAGTGATTTCTATGTACGCCCCTGGCCTGTAGCTTGGTCTTGGCCAGGGAGGTCTGATCCGGGTCATAATAGATGAGATTCAGAGCTTTGAAAAATTCATCTCTCCGACCGGACAGACTGGGATCTGGTCGGCAGAGAACAAGCCCATGACTGAGCGTCCCCTTTAAGCAACGAAATAACCACACCAACTCTCTGAATCTCGTCCCCAGATAAGTGTGAACTTAGCCTAAAATACAATTTGCACGCCTCCCTAAACAAAATGAACTAATCAGGCCTGGTAACCACCACTAGGACCAGCAGCCTGTGGTCTCTGGATGTGAAACGATCGTGCGGAGGTCAGCTACCTCCAAAGACACCCCCATGCAGCTGTAGGATCCATGGCTGTACTGAAACAAGCAAAAAAAGATGACGGTTTTGGCAGTTTTAAATGTCACATTTGGGTGTGGGAGGGAAACCCCACAGCGAACATAGGAGGGAAAGAGGTGAGGGAATAAGGCCTGGAAACTAGGGAAAGAAGATGGACACCTCCTAGTAAAACCCTAATCAAAGTCCTGACTAACTACCAGTATGAACAGACCCCAGTGGTAGGTGAGTTCATACACAGGAATACCTAATGTCCTTTTTTTTCCCAGAGGGGGAACCACAAGTCAGTGAGCAGCTCTGCCTGGGGCTGCCATGAATCCTGTCCGCATGGGGATCCAGGCAGTTACTGCTTTGCTGGATTCCGTGTTTGTTGTTTTGTGCTGTGTCCTGTTTGGTGAACGGGTTCCAGTACTGTTGCATGGGGTCCAGTTGTTGTTGTTGCAGTGGCAGGTAACTGCGTGTTGTTCTGGGCTCTTACCTGCCGATCCTGTGGCTGTTCACTGCCTTTCCCTTTCCTGCATCTAGGCCTGTTAAGGCTCCTGTTCATCCGTGTCTTGGAAGTAGAGTTGCTTTGGTACCAAAATTTTGATTCGTTATCGATACCATAAAAAAGTATTGCGATACTTGATACCTTTCGATACCACGCGAAAATAAAATAAAACACAAAAAAATCTTTGGAATGTTTAAACATAAAACATTTATTGAATTAAATGGAAATACCTGCACCAGATATCAGATTGTCAAAGTTCAATATTGAATTTGACAATGTAACAAGGCTAATGGGGAGCCTTCACCTCTCCTGCCCTCACTCCTTTTTAGGCAAATAATTCTGGAGCTTTTCCTCTATTATTACAGCTAGAAATTTCTATTGGAGCTTGGTAAGAATTGAGCACGTGTCTAGCCAAAGCCTTCCACTCTGACTGGTACAGTAAATGCACACTGCAGCCAGAGGCAGAGAATGGAAGTTTGCCGCACTGCAGCCAGACCTCATTGTGTAAATGGGTCTGGAGCGGACTTCCGGAGGCACAGTGGGCTAATGTCAGCAGCAGTAGCACCGATCTGGCAGGCTGTTCACCCACCAGAAAAGGCTACTGCAAGTGGGAAAGTGAAATATCATAAAAGAGGGGCACTTGGTTCTTAGAATTACATTTAATCTATTGGACTTGTAATAATAAAACTAAACCACTGGGTGGTGCTGGCGCAGCCATTTATTAACAGGAGATTTGAGCAGTAATGATGAAACGGTCCACTAGATGGTGGCATGGCACCCGTGTAGCTGCTTTTCAACAGTCAGCAGGCTGAAGAAAAAGAAGCAAGTGTCAGAAGAGGTTTCCCCCTCAGGTATTAACCACTTCAGCCCCCCTAGCTTAAACACCCTTAATGACCAGGCCACTTTTTACAATTCCGCACTACACTACTTTCACCGTTTATTGCTCCGTCATACAACTTACCACCCAAATTAATTTTACCTCCTTTTCTTCTCACTAATAGAGCTTTCATTTGGTGCTATTTCATTGCTGCTGACATTTTTACTTTTTTTGCTATTAATCAAAAATGACCGAAATTTTTGCAAAAAAAATGACATTTTTCACTTTCTGTTGTAATTTTTTTTTTTTAAAACTACATTTCTATATAAATTTTTCGCAAAATTTATTGTTCTACATGTCTTTGATAAAAAAAAATCCAATAAGTGTATATTTATTGGTTTGGGTAAAAGTTATAGGGCCAGATTTATCATTACACTTCCATCTTACTCCACTTTTACATCTGCCCAAAGTCACTTTTAGTTAGTCAGATTTATTAATGGTCCTTTAATACTGTGATAAATGTGGTTTGACGGTAGCAGTTTATCCTTCAGTAAGCAGCTTTACAAAAGTCGCACGTCTATTAAAAAGTCACATAAGATAAGCATGGTCCCCCCTGGAGTGAAATTGCGCATTTTTTTGCGACTTTTTTGCGACTTTGTAAATGGTTGCAATAGTAAATCTGTCTAGAGATTCATTTACATAAGACAACACGCCCACTTTCACAAAACTGGAGAGCTTAGTGCAGAGCTTGAAAAAGTTGCAAAAAAATGCGCAATTTTACCGATTGCGCATTTTTTTGCGACTTTTTCACTCCATTAAAGTGACTTTAGCTAATGATAAATCTGGCCCATAGCGTTTACAAACTATGGTGCAAAAAAGTGAATTTTGAAGCAGCTCTGACTTTCTGAGCACCTGTCATGTTTCTTCAGGTGCTAGAATGCCAGGATAGTATAAATACCCGCCAAATGACACCATTTTAGAAAGAAGACACCCCAAAGTATTCGCGGAGGGGCATGGTGAGTTCATGTATCATTTAATTTTTTTTCACAAGTTAGCGGAAAATGACACTTTCTGAGGAAAAAAATAAAAATAATAAACTTTCCATTTCTGCTAACTTCTGGCAAAAAAAAAAAAAAATCTCCCACGGACTCACTATGCCCCTCATCGAATACCTTGGGGTCTCTACTTTCGGAAATGGGGTCATATGTGGGGTGTGTTTACTGTTCTGGCATTTTGGGCGGGGCTAAATTGTGAGCCGCCATGTAAAAGCTAAAGGTACTCGTTGGAATTAGGGCCCCTTTGCGCACCCAGGCTGCAAAAAAGTGTCACTCATGTGGTATCGCCGTACTCAGGAGAAGTAAGGCAATTAGTTTTGGGGTGTATTTTTACATATAACCATGTTGGGTGAGAGAAATATCTCTGTAAACTGACAACTTCGTATAAAAAAAATTTAAAAAGTTGTCGTTTACAGAGATATTTCTCACACCCAGCATAGGTATATGTAAAAATACACCCCAAAACACATTGCCCTACTTCTCCTGAGTACGGCGATACCACATGTGTGACACTTTTTTGCAGCCAAGATGCGCAAAGGGGCCCTAAAACCAATGAGTACCTTTAGGATTTCACAGGGCATTTTTATGCATTTGGATTCCAAACTTCTTCTCACGCTTTAGGGGCCCCTAAAATGCCAGGACAGTATAAATACCCCACATGTGACCCCATTTTAGAAAGAAGACACCTCAAGGTATTCCGTGAGGGGTATGGTGAGTTCATGTAAAATTTTATTTTTTGTCACAAGTAAGGGAAATATGAGACTTTGTAAAAAAAAAAATATATATATATCAATTTCCGCTAACTTGTGCCAAAAAAAAAAAAATTCTGTGAACTCGCCATGCCCCTCACGGAATACCTTGGGGTGTCTTCTTTCCAAAATGGGGTCACATGTGGGGTATTTATACTGCCCTGGCATTTTAGGGGCCCTAAAGCGTGAGAATCCAAAATGCGTAAAAATGTCCTGTGATATCCTAAAGGTACTCATTGGAATTTGGGCCCCTTTGCGCATCTTGGCTGTAAAAAAGTGTCACACATGTGGTAGCGCCGTACTCAGGAGAAGTAGGGCAATGTGTTTTGGGGTGTATTTTTACATATACCCATGCTGGGTGTGAGAAATATCTCTGTAAATGACAACTTTTTAAAAAAATGTATACAAAGTTGTCAATTTACAGAGATATTTCTCTCACCCAACATGGGTATATGTAAAAATACACCCCAAAACACATTGCCCTACTTCTCCTGAGTACGGCGATACCACATGAGTGACACTTTCTTGCAGCCTGGATGCGCAAAGGGGCCCTAAAACCAATGAGTACCTTTTAGGAGGGCATTTTTACGCATTTTTCTTCCCACGCTTTAGGGCCCCTAAAATGCCAGGGCAGTATAAATACCCCACATGTGACCCCCATTTTGGAAAGAAGACACCCCAAGGTATTCCGTGAGGGGCATGGCGAGTTCATAGAAGATGGTTTTTTTGGCACAAGTTAGCGGAAATTGATTTTTTATTGTTTTTTCTCACAAAGTCTCCCTTTCCGCTAACTTTTGATAAAAAGTTTAATTTTTCATGGACTCACTATGCCCCTCAGCGAATACCTTGGGATGTCTTCTTTCCAAAATGGGGTCATTTGTGGGGTGTTTGTACTGTTCTGGCATTTTGGGCGGGGCTAAATTGTGAGCAGCCCTGTAAAACCTAAAGGTACTCGTTGGAATTTGGGCCCCTTTGCGCACCCAGGCTGCAAAAAAGTGTCACACATGTGGTATCGCCGTACTCAGGAGAAGTAGGGCAATGTGTTTTGGGGTGTATTTTTACATATACTCATGCTGGGTGAGAGAAATATCTCTGTAAATTGACAACTTTGTATAAAATTTTTTAAAAAGTTGTCATTTACAGAGATATTTCTCACACCCAGCATGGGTATATGTAAAATACACCCTAAACACATCGCTCTACTTCTCCTGAGTACGGCGATACCACATGTGTGACACTTGCAGCCAAGATGAATTTGGATTCTCACGCTTTAGGACCCCTAAAATGCCAGGGCAGTATAAATACCCCACAAGTGACCCCATTGTGGAAAGAAGACACCCCAAGGTATTCCGTGAGGGGCATGGCAAGTTCACAGAATTTTTTTTTTTTTGGCACAAGTTAGCGGAAATTGTTTTTTTTTTTTTTACAAAGTCTCAAATTTCCACTAACTAGTGACAAAAAATAAAATTTTACATGAACTCACCATACCCCTCACGAAATACCTTGGGGTGTCTACTTTCTAAAATGGGGTCACATGTGGGGTGTTTGTGCTGCCCTGGCATTTGAGGGTCTCCGCAATCATTACACGTATGGCCAGCATTAGGAGTTTCTGCGATTCTCCTTATATTGAGCATACGGGTAATGAGATTTTTTTTTTCCGTTCAGCCTCTGGGCTGAAAAAAAAAATAAAAATGAACGGCACAGATTTCCTCATTCGCATCAATCAATGTGGATGAAAAAATCTCTGCCAAAAAATGTGCAAAAAAAAAAGTAGTAAGGCCCCATTCACACGTCCTCAAAAATGTCCGCATCTATTTCGCAATTCAGTGTGAATGGGGCCGGCGGTGATGCGGAGAGCACACTATGTGCTCGCCGCATCAGCATTTGCGGAGCTGCGGCCGCAAACTTCCGGGTTTCGGCCACCAAACATCCGGCCGCAGCTCTGCAAAAGATTGCGGACAAGAAAAGGCATTTTCTATATAGTTCTGGCAATGTGCGGATCCACAAAATGCGGAAAGCACATTGCCGGTGTCCGTGTTTTGCGGATTCGCAAAACACATACGGACGTCTGAATGAGCCTTACAGGGGGGGTGCATAGTGACAGGGGGTGACATGGGGTGATCAGGGGTTAATCGGGGGTTAATTAGGGGTTAATCAGTGACGGGGGGGGGGGTCTGTGTGGTGATTTGTGCACTTACAAAATATTCCTTTGGTGGTCCCAAGCAAAAGGGACCGCCAAATGAATGAACAGCAAGCATATCAGACGCTGTTAACAAAACAGCGTCTGATATGTAATTTTTTTTCACTTCTACAGCCTGCCAGCGCACGATCAGCACTGGCAGGCTGTAGTTCAACTTCTTCCCGACGCAATCCTGTGAATGCACGCGCGTGCGCGCGTTCACAGGAAATCTCGCGTCTCGCGAGATGACGCCTCGGCACGTCCAAGAGGAACAGACCGACCGTCGCCAGGACGCAATCCTGCGTTCGGCAAGGAGTTAATAACCATTTGCACAATCCTGGAAACAAATGTAGTTTCCTCTGGGCAGTGGGCACAATATCTCCCCTGAAATACATAGCAGCATAATATCTGTTGGGGAAGATTCCCTGCATCATGTTTAAAACATAGCAGTGGCAAGATTGGGGTTAATGAGTCACATTAACCCCAATCTTGCTGGCTGCCTGTTACATTTTCCTGCCTTTATTTTGAGGCAGGCTTATCATTGTACTACAGTCGTGTGTGTTGTGTGGGACGGGTAACCTTCGATGCTGATGCTGGTGCTGACATGAGCTGAGCTGCACAGTGCACACTAGGACGTCTCAGAAGCAGGAGGATTCTTTGCTGACGCCTTTTGCTGAGCTCAACTCTGTGACTCAGCTGGCGCAGCGTGACTTTAGTACCTCCCCTCCATCCTCCTGCTTTCATTAATAGAAGCGCGTTGATTGGGGCACGGTGGAAGTGATGCGGGCAGCGTCAGAGCCCGCACACTTCATTGGTGACATACAGCAGCGCGTCACAGGAGGGAGGGATTTCCTCCATCAGTCCCTCCCTCTTCCTACTGTCTGCCGAGCGCGGCACCCGCGGCCATGTTGACATACCGAGTACAGTACCGAAAATGGGAACATGACGATACCGAATCGATACTGACGTAAAAGTATCGATTGGGTATCGGAGGTTCGATACCCGAAACAACCCTACTTGGAAGAACAGGTCGTCTCACCCCTGCTCTTATTCCAGGGATTTTCAGGGTGACTCAGGGTCTGAGGTTCCTGGGTATGGAGATTTTATTATTTTCCCTTATAAACGAAAATAATAGCATTCTCAATACAGAATGCTTTGTAAAATGTGGATTAAGGGGTTAAAAATAAAAAACGTAACTCACCTTAGCCACTTGATCGCATAGTTGCCGATCTCTTCTGTCTTCTTCAAGCATTAGCTGAAGTCTAAAGGACCTGTGATGAGGTCACTGAGCTCATCACATGGTCCATCACGATGGTGATGGACCATGTGATGTGACGTCACCACAGGTCCTTTAGATGGCTGCGAATGCTTGAAGAAGACAGAAGAGATCGGCAACTATGCGATCAAGTGGCTAAGGCGAGTTAAGTTTTTTATTTTTAACCCCTTAATCCACATTTTACAAAGCATTCTTTGTATTCCTATATTAGGAATTATCATAATCAGTTCACAGATAGGAAAGGGTTACTGGATTCTGTACCATTAAATGACACAAATATTTCACTGCCTGTATATGGACGATTAAAAAAAAACAAAAAAAAAAACATTTTATTAAATTAATGCTACCACTGACTGAGATGATAAAACTCCTTTAAGGTCCTTTTAGATGGACAAATGTGTCAAGCAATTATTGGGAACAAACTCAATGTTCCTAATAATTGCCTGATCTTCAGGAGAGATGAGGGCTGTAGTTACATGCACCGATCACCTGCACTATATATGTCCCTGAGCAGCAGGGCCTGATATTTATCCTTCTTACAGCTTCCTTGCTATAAAGGCAATAACTAGAACCATTGGGGTATTTTCTTATCCACTTTTCTGGTGTGTAAAAAAAAGAAAAAAACGTACCCTGGGTTTGCAACTTTTTAAACACCATTGTTCAATGAGCCCCTGCAGAAGATGGGAGTGGTAGTGGCCCTGATGAGAAGTTGTGTCACGGCGTATTCCCTCAGGCTTTCACTCCTTGGGGTTCATTCATTGCAGTGACAAGGTGGTGTGAAGGAGTCAGGCAGACACAGGAGAACATCAAACTTCTTTCTTTATTGAGTGCTAAGGATAACTTGCGTTAAGTGCAGCAATAATGAATACAAGGTGCAGTCTGTCACCAGCTGATGAGGTATGGTGGCTGGTTAGATGGCACTCAGAATTATGCTAGCTGAGAGTCTCTCTCCCGGTTCTTCTTTACTACGACTATAAAGCTGGCAGCTGTGACTGTATACGTCCACTAGAAAATGCAAGCTTTCAGATCTGCCTATCCAGCCCCTTGTTCTCCTCCACCTGGTAGATACTTGGGTTATGGTGAAGGGTGTCTTAACTCGTTATCCCCCACCTTGCAGCAGGGTCTGTAAAGCTGAGCATTCTGTCTGGAACTCCATAGCTCTAAGGATTTCTGCAACCCTTGGACCTTCCCATTTCTCTGCAGCACTATTTCTCAAAGTGCAGATGAATTTCTGGTCCTAAAGAGCAGGAGCTGATGCTCTATCTGGGGTATTGCAATTGCACCTTCATCTAGACACAGGTGGCATTTCTACACCTCTACGAAGGTGTAGCAAAGGCAGGGCCAGCTTTCTAATGTGAGGAAAGAGCTGCCATCTAGGCTCACGGACCTCCAGAGGATATCATAAAACGCCAGTCTATGGTAAATACCATCATGTCTATACACGTGACCAGTATCAACCTTCTGGAGTAGGCAGGAGAGGCCACCAATTCCCCCACTGATTAAAGAATTACAAAAAATACAAATGAAACATACAAGCCGATATTATTCAGAAATACATATTTACAGCAACACAAGTGTCCGTACAGCTCAGTCGACCACGTGCAGAGGAGCAGCGGGTCCATCGAGTGGGATGGACACGCATTGTAATGTGTACACGTTTTGTCCACAATATACGCAAATTAATCTTTATAACTAATTTAAGAATATTTTGTAATAAAAAGCATTTATACAAAAATAAATAGACAGATATCCAAGTGAGGAGACTGGAGAACCATGTACAATAAATGGGAACGTCCTTGCTTCTATTATCTGTCATTTTACCTTTTTTTGTAACCATTTTCCTTCGAGAAGGAATTGATAGCAAGGAATTAAAGTGTGCACACTGTTACTATACCGACGTAGAGGTTCAGATGGTTTTCTGACCAATCAGGTCTACAGTTTTTGCATTATTTATAAGTCCAGCCATTGCTTTGTGTGCTCCAGGGATAACCGAAACTGCTCCAGATCACTCTGAAACGCTTCCTGCTCCTGGAGAAACTGGTTCCGGTTTTCTTCTGCCTCGTTCCACTTAGTCTTTACTTTCTGGGGAAAGGAAACATTTTGTTTTTTCACCCTAAGTTCACACCTGAGCATTTTACAGCGCGTTCAAACGCGCTGTAAAACGGTCAACACATGAAAACCAATGCTTTCCTATGGCCCTGGTTCTCACTTGAGCGTTTTACAGCGCGTTTGAACGCGTTGTAAAACGCCCGACGCATAAACAAGTACTTGAGCTTTTTTTGGGGCGTTTGTCGCGCGTTTTGTGATTGACACCACAGTAGTCAATCACAAGAACGCTCAGGTCTGAACCCAGGGTTAGGGTAAAGACTGGAGAAGGAAGGACTGGGGGAGTGAGGAGAAAAACCTGAGAAATCTGTCAGATCCACATCCTCCAGGTCTAATCTACCTCTCATTTGGGGCTCACCAGGGAGTGGGCTCCATAGCAGATAGAACCAGTACATCTACCACCGACCATCATTTTTACATAGAAAATGCCATATAAGGAATCAGGAATTGAAAGGTAGAAATTTGGCCCATACTCCTCAAAGAATATTAAAGGGGTTTTCTAAGACCTATTGAACCTATCCTTAGGATAGGCCATCAGTATCTGATCAGTGAGGGTCCGACACCTGGGACCCTCACCAATCGGCTGTTTGAGAAAGCACTGGTGCTCACAGTAGAGCGACGGCCTTCTGTATGTTCACCAAGCACAGCGCCGTACATTGTATATCACGATCAGCCTGATGCCTTCAATAGGCTGAGCTGCGCCTAGGCCATTTGACCGATGAACGGGATGTCACATGGCCTAGAAAAAGCTGCGAGAAGACCACAGTGCCATCTGCGATTTCTGCTGCCTTCTCAAACAGTCGAACCCCCACTGATTAGATACTGATGAACAATCCAGAGGATAGGTCATCAGTTAAAATAAAGTCTGGGGAAACCCCTTTTAAGAATCAGCAGAGGATCAGCTCCTCATACTGTACATACCTGAACGAGTTCCTTCTGTTCTTTGGTTGCTAGAGCAAAAATCTGGAGTTCTGTTACCAGATGCTCTGTGAAGGCCTAGATAATAAAGAAGAGGGATCATCAGTAATACCTTACATTTTATGTAGTTTGTGGAGAACAGCTCATGCTAATAATACTTAGACTACCATAAATGGAACAATTACCAGTAAAAATGGAGAACTGTTGTGCTTCCAAATGATGATCGTTAAAGGGGCACTCTGGTTAAAATCAACTGTCTTCAAGTATTGCTTATCCACTGTCTAGATCAGTGGTGGTCTGACTGCTCACCAGAAGGGGGGTCCCATGTCCCCCATTTGAACAGATCAGCAATTGAGCACTTTAAAGATCAACTACCGAAGTTAATCAATGAAGTCTCGAGCGACTTCGGCTCATCGGAGCCCATACATTCTAGTACTGTACGGAGACCTGTCACTGTACAGTATTAATCTGAAGTTTTGAACGAAGCGACTTCGGATGTAGCATGTGAAGCTTGCTTTGCTGATCACTAGTTGCCACGTTTGATGCACTCAAGGCAAAGCTCCGCATCTTTAGTAGTGGTTGGGCCTGGTTTCGCAGCTCAGCTTTATTCACTTGAATACGACAAAGCCGCAGCAAGCTACAATACCAGGCGAAGTAACTACGAAAACAACGAAGGGGAGATGGGGTCCAGACAGAGGTCTGCAGAACCCTTCAGTCTGATTGGCACTGATGACCGGAGCCAGATCCCCTAGACGTATGGCCGCTTCCCCAACCTGCACAATCTTCTTAATTAGGACAACTGGAGTCCGGCAGTGGCTCTCTTCTCATTCCGAAAATATGAACACTCGGTTGAAGGTGGGGCTGAGGTTCAGGAGAGATAGCCGTTGGCAGATCAAGTCAAAAAGTACTACCCTACCAATAATAACTAAATAAAACCCTAAAGTTTTACTCACCTTGGTCTCTTCTTTTCTCCTGCTGGTCTCCTCAGCCACAGAAATGATATGCTCTCCTGAAACTAAGAGAGAACACATTATCCTAGAGCAGAAGTGTGCAAACTGTGGGCCAGAACACAGAGGTGTCATCCAAGACCTCTGCTCATCAGTTACTGAGGTAGCACTGCCCTGGCTTCAGACTATAATGTAGTGTGGTCCCTCGAGATACAATATTTTCAACAAGCAACTGTTTTTTCTGGGCCATCGTAAGTTTAAACCAGACTCAACATAGGATACCTCAGACTCAGATCCAACCAATCCAGGCCTCTTCTCTGGTATAGTAGCTGGATTAGTCGCTAGTTAGCAGCTATTCCTGACTGTTCTATGTAAGGACTTGCTTTAGCTGTCGTAGTCATCTGTTATTTTTCATAAATCTTCATTTTCTCTTATCTTGGTGCTTTGGAACTGATTGGAACCAATTAATATTGTAACTTGAGGGAGCACTGTATATGCAAATAGGCATCTCCCAAGAAATAACCGTTCCGCTAGATCGGGGTCAGCAACCTCCGGCACTCCAGCTGTTGTGAAACTACAACTCCCAGCATGCATACTTGCTCTGCTGTTCTCAGAACTCCCATAGTAATGGATGGAGCATGCTGGGAATTGTAGTTTCACATACAGCGGGAGTGCCGAAGGTTGCTGACCCCTGCGCTAGATCCACCACTTGGAAGTGGCTCCCTAGGAGTCAAAATCTGAGTTTCTAACAAGCCTTGGAATTGGACAAGGGTGTAAAGTCAGGCCAGATATCCATCCGTAGACGGCTGTTTCAGGCTCTAACTACAATGTACAAAGATGATCTACAGGAAAAGTAAAACCATAAAGATGCTCCATCACCCAAATACTCACAAGGCCATCCCGTCAGCATAGACTGTAGAATGAAGCAACATAAATGGGCCACTTTCACATGGTCACCATTTTTCAGTGTCTAATCAAAAACCAGGACTAGGTCCAAACCTTTCCATTTTGCTTGTTCTCTGTAGGCTTAAACACTGATGCCAAATACTGACCATGTGAAAGTGGGCAAAGAGACCCTGTCCTACTGTTTTAACCTTCTATTTTACAAAGGATGACGCTACGCATCATATACAGCTGACACGGACATCTGCGTCAAGGGCTGCTGGGCCCAGTTGGCATCATCACAGGATGAATCGGGCAATGCATTCTACTTTCATTAGGAACAGGAACCACAGTGCCAGTTCCTATGACATCTGGCAGACCTTCCCTCACTGATAGCCTTCAGTCAGAATGGATTTTCACTGCCCAGTAGCTTTTTATTCTCTGCCTGAAAATAAGATTCTCTTCGGGATGACATTCTGTTGATCTGATCGACTTGTGTGTAGATGGCCCGAGTCCATAGAGCTCATTTTTATATTACACAATGTCATAGTATCTGGTTGCATGTCTCTCAGCTCATGAGCAAAATAGTAAAAGAATGCAGATTACCAAGCGTCAGATATTTTGGGGCTTAAACAAGCGGTTTAACAAAGCCAGCTCTTGACATTAAAGAAGCACTCCAGGATTTTTTTTTCTTTGCCTATACAGTTCAGGACAGGTCATTATCAATGAGAGAGATAGAGGGTCTTGTGCGTGCCTTGATTTATTTGATGTCCCATATGTGGTTTGTCAGCCATCTTGATACCTTCTTCCCCTCAGATATGGTTTTCTAATATACCCTACATTTCCCATCATGCCTGGCTTTGCAGAGACAGACTGCACTGCTATAAATCCTCAGAGGGAAGCCATGATCGTCACACAGCTGCTGTCCCTTCATACTGTAGGGTCTCCTTTCCTGTGATGCAGCTTCATGCCCTCATCTCTCTCATGCAGGAGACAGGGAGACCAGTGTGAACCTACATGATATGTAAAGCACTGCAAAAAAGGTCAGTGCTATAAAAGCGAGTCAAATAAACAGTACATCTCATAGAACTACACTGGAGAGTCAGCACACACAGATAGTACAGGCAGTGAGTCAGGTTTATATAACTTCAGCTAATCAATACTATTTATCTGCCCCCCAAACCCTTAAGATAGAGACATTACATCTATAACAGAATACAGAGGAGGGTGGGGGAAGGGTCTGAGGGCTGTCCGATTGGTGACCGATTATGTCCTCTTGTAGTTAACAAGTGGTCAGCCACAGCAAGAGACCAAGCTGCTGTTACACATTGGAGCTGCTAACTAGACTTGGAGGTTCAAAATCTATGGATGAAACTGAGCTAGGGTGTCACAAATTACAACTGCTAGAACACTGGTGTTGAGTTAGTAATATATGTAAAATAATTAAACCTGCAGCGCTTCTTTAATGGCTTATCTGTAAGCATGCTTGGGCTATTTTGCCAACTCCCCATAGACTGTAACTGAGTGTGTGACATGCATGCTGCTGCCGCCAGGTTGTGATGGGCACCACTATTTGCTGCTTCTAATTACCTGGGTCAATTTTCCTGCTCTCTAGAATAATCATATTTTTCTCCAGACGCCTCTGTAGTTCTTTCAGCTCGTCCTTCAATGTCTGTTGTTGCTCAGACATCTCTTGAATTGTATTCTGTAAAATAAAAGCTTCAGATCGTACTCAGGATGCCAAAGGCTTCACAGGAATGACTGGCTGAATATATAACCATGAATGGAACATGGCGATTTCTGTTGAGCTGGAAGAGAAATATTATCAGCAGCATCCAGCATCCCTGAGACTCGGTAGGGAACAAGTCTATGACTATTTCATTTCTTGTAGGCTTAAAGGGGTTATCCAGGATTTTGATACCGACCGTCAATACTCAGGATAGGCAATAAATATCAGATCTGGGGGCATCATCTGATTACCTGGTAGTGCCAGGACTACTGTGCAGTTGGTAGAGCCGATAACTGCAGCTCTGCCCCCACTGAAGCCAATTGCTAGTGATATAAAAGTGCTGGGGACAGCTCATTTTCATTTTGCATTAATGGGAAATGGTTGGTGCTGAAAAAAAGAAAAAAAGTTACCTTGGGTGCACAGCCCCTTTAACCCCTTGGATACAAAAGGTTTTTTTTCCCCCGTTTTTGCATTTTCATTTTACTTCCCGGAGCCATAACTTTTTTTTATTTTTCTGTTCACATGAGGGCTTTTTTTTTGGAGGACAAGTTTTACTTCCTTATGCTATCATGTGTGACTTTTTGATTATATTTTATTCATTTTTTTTTTTGAGGGGGGTGAGTAAGGTATATAAAAAAAAAAAAAGCGAATCGGCCATTTTGATTCCTCCCCCCCGTTATGCCATATGGGATAAATATTTTATATTTTAATAGTACGGGTGTTGTCGGGCACGGCGATACCCATGTTGTTTATATTTTTTATTTTTATCTTAGGGAAAATCTAGATTACTTACCGGTAATCTTTTTTCTTTGAGCCTATGACAGCACCCATGGAGAGAGACCACCTCCTAGCCCAGGACAGGAAACAGGAACCAGGAAAAAACACCCCATAAAAGGGGCTCCACCTTCTATCACTCCAGTCCTTTTCCAAGAACTAAGAACAGAACAGATACACATACAAAACACTATCCCACACATTTTTTTTTTTTTTTTTTTGGGGGATTTGGCTGGGTGCTGTCATAGGCTCAAAGAAAAAAGATTACCGGTAAGTAATCTAGATTTTATCCTTTCGCCTTATGACAGCACCCATGGAGATATAAGCGAGAAATATTTAGGGAGGGACAACAGCCGAGAGGATCTTTCGGCCGAAATCCAAACCCTCATCTGACGGAAACCGGAGCCTATAATGTTTGAAAAAGGTATAAGGGGAACTCCACGTGGCTGCCCTACAGATCTGCTCTAAAGAGGCTGAGGCCCTGGCTGCCCAAGATGTAGACACTGATCTGGTAGAATGCGCCCCGAACCCCGAGGGAGGAAGCTCATCCTTAGCAACATAGGCCCGCCCAATAGCCTGCCTGATCCATCTGGCAATGGATTGAGGAGACGCGGCAGCTCCCTTCCTAGAGCCCTGAAAACAAAGCAACAGCCTGGAGGAGGACCTCCAAGGTTTGGTGACCTGAAGGTACTGTATGAGACACCGTCTGACGTCCAGACGGTGAAAATCGGACTCCGCTTTGGTCTTAGGAGAAGGGAAAAAAGAAGGAAGCACCACCTCCTGGGACCTATGAAAACTGGATGACACCTTAGGAAGGAAGGCAGGATCGGGCACAATAATAACTCTATCTTCCAGGATCCTAAGGTACGGCTGATCAATGGAAAAGGCCGCTAACTCACCAACCCTCCTGGCTGATGTTATGGCTAACAGAAAGGCTAACTTACAGGAGAGCAATTTACCGAAATCTCACTAATTGGCTCAAAGGGTTCAGACGTAAGGGCAGACAAAACTAGGTTCAAGTCCCAGGGGGGCAGGACATTTCTAGAAATCGGGGCGAGCTTAGAAACTGCAGTAATAAATCTTTTGACCCATGGATGCGTTGCCAACCTAAACTCAAAAAAGGCACTGAGGGCTGAAATCTGTACCTTTAGAGTACTGGGCCTGAGCCCCTTATTCCATCCTTCCTGGAGAAAGTCTAAGACAAGGGGAACATTCGGGGGTTCTAGCACGTCTACCGGACCCCCAGCGAAGCGACAGAAGGCCCCCCAAACCCTTAAGTAGATTTCTGAAGTAACCTTCTTACGACTCGCTAAAAGGGTAGAGATCACTCTGTCAGAGAGCCCTTTTTTCCTTAAAATTTCCCTCTCAAAAGCCAGGCAGTCAGATGAAGGGATTTCACCTCCGGATGTAATATTGGGCCCTGGGACAGGAGACCCGGGAATACTGGCAGAACCCATGGATCTGCTATTGACATTAGCCTGAGCTCCGAGAACCAAACCCTCCTGGGCCAGAAGGGAGCTATGACTATGACAGTAGCCTGATCCGACTTGATTTTCTTGAGGACCCTTGGGAGTAGCTTCAGAGGGGGAAAGGCGTAGAGGAGGCCCGATTCCCATGGTTGGGCTAATGCATCCAGCGCCTTCGGATGATCCCCCGGAGACAGGGAAGAGAATTCCTTCACCTTCCTGTTCTTTCCGTTGGCAAAGAGATCTACTACTGGAAGACCCCAAAGGTTCACTATCATATTGAAAACTCCCTGATCCAGGGACCACTCGTTCTGGCTGAGATGGTGGCGACTTAGGTAATCTGCTTTTGTATTCTCTGTTCCCTTTAAATGAACTGCAGAAAGAGAAGAGAGAGAAACCTCCGCCAACCTGAAAATCTGACTGGACAAACTCATGAGACTGGGAGCTCTGGTGCCCCCCTGCCGATTGATGTAGGCAACCGCCGTCACATTGTCGGAATAGACCACCACATCCTTGTTCTTTAGGAAGGGGATACCCCGGGACAGAGCTAAACTGATGGCTTTTAATTCTCTGAAATTCTGAGATTGGGTCCCTGTCTCTGTGTCCCAAGTTCCCTGCAAAGGTGACCTTCCAGATGAGCACCCCACCCATAGGGACTGGCGTCTGTAGTTAACGCTAAGGGGGCTTCTTTCTTCCAGGGAACTCCCCTGAAGGTTCGCAAGATCCAACCACCATACCAGGGAGTGAATGGTCCGAGGGGAAAGCAGAAACTCCAGATCCAAGGAGAAGGGGATTTGTCCCAAACTTCCAGAATCTGGAGCTGCAACTGTCTCGAGTGGAACTGAGCCCATCTCACCCCTGGGATGGCAGCCGTCATCTGACCGAGCACAGACATGGCTTTTCTTAAAGAGACCTTTCGGGAGACTAATAGGTGTTGGATTTCTAACCCAAGCTGCTGAGCCTTGTGAGCAGGGAGCAGACACCTCTGAGATAGGGAGTCCAGATTCATGCCTAGAAACTTGCATCTCTGATTTGGAAGAAGATTGGATTTCTCTTCGTTCAGCTCCCACCCCAGATTCTGAAGGACCTCCCTGAACCAGGTAATCTGGGCCTCCAACGCAAGGTGACTTTTGGCTATAAGAAGGAAGTCGTCTAAATAAGGAATAATGAGAACTTCCTTCTCCCTCACATGGGCCATCATTTCTGCCACTATCTTCGTGAAGACCCTTGGGGCCTGTGACAACCCAAAGGGAAGGGCCTGAAACTGGGCATGAATAATCTTGTCCCCCATGCGAACTGCCACCCTGAGGAATTTTTGATGGAGGGGTGGATGGGCACATGATAGTATGCATCTCTTAGGTCTACCGTGGCCATAAAACAACCTGGGAAAAGATGATTCATTGCAGACCTTAAGGTCTCCATTCGAAATTTCTCGTACACCAGATAGCGATTGAGACATTTCAAATTTATTATGGTACGGAAGGACCCGTTGGGTTTCTTCACTAGAAACAGAGTCGAGTAGAATCCCCTTGTCTGTTCCACTTTGTGAACAGGAACCAGCACCTTTTTCTGTATTAGAGAGAAGACTTCGGATATGATGGCTGTCTGTCTCTGGGGATCCGTTCGGAAATCCGTCACCACAAATCTTTCTGCTGGCTGGCTCAGAAATTTTAGTTTTAAACCCTGCTGAATCACTGACAACACCCAGGGACTGTTGGAGATTCTCTGCCACTGTGGAAAAAACAGTGACAGACGACCTCCAACCGGAGGCATGATGTCATTGGGAACTCTTTTTTGAGGCCTCTGGACGGGAAAAAGAAACCCTTTGGACCTGCGGCTACCGTCAGAAAACTGACTAGACTTATTTCTTCCTCTAAACGAATCTCTATTGGATCTGCGCCTAAAGGGCTTCCTGGGGGGCTGACTAGTGGATGGAAAACCTTTCTTGTTGTCAGATGCCTTCACAAGAAGGTCATCTAACACTGGTCCAAACAGGAATTCCCCTTGGCAAGGGATGCCACACAGTTTGGCTTTAGAGGCGACATCCCCGTTCCAACTTTTAAGCCAAACGGCCCTACGGGCTGAGTTAGAAAGTGCCGAAGATCTTGCTGCTAATCTGAGGGAGTCTGCCGAAGCATCTGCCAAAAAATCTAATCCGCTATAAAAGGCAGAAAAAGAGGTTAACAATTGCTCTCTAGGGGACCCTCCTCTAATGTGTTCCTCTAACTCCCTCATCCAGGCTTTCAGAGACCTGGCTACTGTGGTGGCAGCAATTGCAGGCTTAAAGGATGCGGCTGAAGCTTCCCAACATTTCTTTAAGTAGATGTCAGCTCTTCTATCCATGGGGTCCTTCAATGATCCCCCATCATCAAAGGGAAGGGCTGACTTTTTTGCCATCTTTGCTACTGGAGCATCAAGTTTTGGGGCCCTATCCCAGGAAGCTGAGGCCCCTTCATCAAAGGGGTACTTCCTTTTAACAGCAGAAGGGACAAAAAATTTTCTATCAGGCTTATCCCACTCGCGTTTAATAGCTGCCTGAATGTTCTCATGTATATCGAAGACCCTCTTCCTCTTTGGGCCTAGACCCTTAAACATAGAGTCCCTTAGTGATAACGGTTGTTTGGGATCCTCAAGCCCCATGGTAGCCCGCACCATCTTCAAGAGGGAATTGACATTCTCTGGTTGAAAAAGTGGCATCCCGCCTGCCTCCTCATCAGAAGAGTTCCCTGATGACCCACATTCCCCTTCTTCCTCTAAAACCTCACTGTCACTAGAGGGAGGGTGAGATGTGGTAGGTGAAGCAGAAGAACTAGGACGAGATTTCAATAGTCCACTGACAGACTCCTTAACCTCCTCTTGAATCAAGGCTTAATGCTGCCCATGAGAGAGGGGGCTTCTTCCTCCAGAAGCTTGTTGAGACAGGAACGACAGGCGGGCTTAACCCAGTCGGATGACAACTTCTTTTTACAAAGGGCACAACTCCTACTTCTAGAGCTTGAGCTCTTCTTAACCTCTTTGGGAACCTAAACATAAAGATAACCCATAAGCTGGCCGCTGTATCAGAAAGAAACCACAGGGGATTACCCCTCTTACCCCACCAAATACCGGCGTTTCAGTGCCAGGTTCTGCGGCATCAGTGCGCTGGGGTTGCTCCATGGTTCACACGCCATCAGGCTCAATGGAGACTACTGCCTGAGCTTCTCCGGCCGGCAGGATGAGCTGGCTGGGCATTTCATATGGCGCGCACATGCCGACTCCTCCCCCTTCCGGCCGCTCCAGTCGCGTACCGGAAGTGCGTCACAACACAGGCGCACGTGACCCGGAAGAGCGCGGCCGGGCGTACAGCACGGCCGCAGAGGCCTGCGGCACAGGGGATAGTAATCGCAGTACCATTCCCCCATACTGAGGAGAAGCCTGGCAGGAGGAGGATGAAAGAGGCCCAGACTTCCGGCGGCTCCCAGTGGAGACTTACGCCGTACGGGTAAGCCCTCCTCACCATCATACACGGGGCTCCCGCAGCTCGTGCACACGTCTTTCCTGATCCCTCCTGTCCCAAGGACAGGAAACAGAACTGGAGTGATAGAAGGTGGAGCCCCTTTTATGGGGTGTTTTTTCCTGGTTCCTGTTTCCTGTCCTGGGCTAGGAGGTGGTCTCTCTCCATGGGTGCTGTCATAAGGCGAAAGGATAAAGGGAAGGTAAATCTATTTATTTTTTTTTATAGACCTTAAGCTTTAGTTCTATAAAACTACAGTCTAAGGTGATTTTGCAAACACGAGAACTGCAAATCTAATACGCTGGGTCTCTTCACGGGGCAGCCAGTCTTAACCCAGAAGCATGCGCTTCCGTTTTTTTTTTTGCTTCAAACAGCAGAGCCCTACCGCTAAGTCTAAGGGTTAATATTTTTGTGAAAACACATTTTAATGCTGGTCAATCCCTTATTTTTATTAGCACTATATACAAATAATTGATGACACAGCTTTGCAGCTTTCATCACTGCCCACTAGATGTCAGTACAAATTCTGTTTATAAACCACGGAAAATGAAGGTTAGGCTACATGCATACGACCGTATGTGTTTTGCAGGCCGCAAATTGCTTATCCGCAAAAAAATAACGGATGACGTTCTGTATGGCGGATCCATTGTAATAATGCCCATCCTTGTCAGCAAACTAGAAAAAAAAGGACATGCTCTTTTTTTGCGGAACGGAAAAACGGACATACAGAAACGTAATGCACACGGAGTACCTTCCGTTTTTTTTTTTTTTGTGGACCCATTGAAAAGAATGGTTCCGCATATGATCCACAAAAAAATAAAAAAGGAGCGGACACAGAAAGAAAATACGTTCATGTGCATGAGACCTTAGAGTGGCATGACGTTTTTTGCCATCCTTTTGATATATATGCTTTTCCATCCTGCAGAGTCTGGTACAATGGAACGCTATGGTGACAGAGGCCACTGTACTGTATTCGTCTGAGGCATCTATTTAACGTATGCGGTTTTTCTATGTTAAACGGATGGCAAAAAAGTGATGTGAACCCATTCTTACTGTCCCGGGGTGACAAAGACAGGTCTGTAATACAGCCTAAGCCTAGATAAGCTGGCGGCCATAGTACAGGGTCAACCAACCAGGATACTAAATATATGGATAAACATTACATAAAGAAGCTTTCCTTAAAAAGCATTTTCTCCCAGTGGAACATCTGTTAAGGATAAAGTGGAAACCTGTTTTGACATTTAGGGCATTAGGCAGGGTACGGAATCTCATTAAAGAGACCAGTCCTGTATGGAGAATTACTGGACCATTCACATAAACAGAAGCATCCGCTGCAGTACCTTCTGAAACCAGCGGCTGCGCTAACAGCTAATTAATGGGAATGACAGACCCCCATCTGTGTTGCATTCATTTTTTTTGAGGACCCATTGACTTCAATGGGTCGATGATCCAGATTTGCAGCCAAGAGTTGGAAATGTTGTATCTTTTGTGGCACGGACACACGGATGTCTTCATTGTGCTGTCCGCATCCGTATATCCGTTCTTGTCTGCAAATGTGGATCACAGACCCATTGAAGTCAATAAATCTGCAAAAAAAATAAAAAAATTTAAATGCGGCGAGGACGTCATCCGTATTTTGCAGATCAGTGTTTTTCAGATTGCTAAATACATAAGGCTGTGTGAATGTACCCTGTCACGTGTGCCTGGTGAAGAATACGCAATGCCAGGCAGGATTTCATCATCTCTTTACACCTGGCTCTTCTGTGAGGAATGAATAGTGCCGTCCACGCCATGGCTCTGTACACAAGACACCAATAAGACAAGATTACCTGCGCACTGACCAGACTGTTATGTAAACTGGTGTTCGCGGCTTCCAGTAACTGATTCTTATCCTTCAGCTCAGATTCCACTCTGTATCGCTTAATGGGCCTAATAGGAGAAATGAATGCATATTATAAATGGCAGCGATGGGCCGGTCTATTTCACCAGGGCATGCTTCGTCAAGGACTAGGATACACGGCAGATCTGGTTTCCAACACTGAAATACTGGAGTCCGGCAGGGCTTCAAAAAACATGACCTGTGGTGAGAAGAGCAGAGATCCGGCTACTCACCCGCGCACTGGAGGACCAGCTTTCCTAGACACCACAGGGTTCCTTCTGTTAATAAGCGGTACAGAACAAGGTTTAGTAATAATGTTCCATTACAGTGTACAGCACATCTACTAGGAGTCCAAGCAACATCAGAAGAAAAGGTGGAGAGCACAACTGTCTCTGGCCAAGAACAGACACGGAGAGATTTATCAAACTGGTGTAAAGTAGAACTGGCTTAGTTGCCCATAGCAACCAGATTCCACCTTTCATTTTTCACAGCTCCTTTGGAAAATGAAAGGTGGAATCTGATTGGTTGCTGTGGGCAACTAAGCCAGTTCTACTTTACACCAGTTTGATAAATGGCCCCAATAGTTATATATATTTAAGACATCTGTCCATCCAGTTCAGTCTGTTATCCTGCGTTCACCCAGAGGAAGTAAAAAAAAAAAAAAAAAAACCTGCACAAGTTAGGCCATCTGTCCTATATGGGCAGATTTACACGCAGCAGAATTTTTTGCGCGGAAATTTTTCGGCAACTGAATCACTTCCATTCACCCGAATAGGTTTGCAGAATACACGTGTGTGCCAACAAAACAACTCTTCAGTTGAATAGAAGCGATTTTTCGTACGTACCGTCTGAATGTAAATTACCGTATACAGCATTAAGCCTCATTCACACATCAGTGTTCCACGGACAGCACACGTACCCATTCATTTCACGGTCCGTGTTTTCAGCACGGATGCAAGCTCTATTTTGTCCGTGTTCACGGATCAATCACGTCCATTACAGTCTATGGGTCCATGAAAAGCACAGATGCCATCTGTGTTTCACGGATCATTAGGAAGAGATGCTTTGAAAATTATTTTTCAGCTGTTCAGTGTCAGTGAAACACGGATGGCACACGGACAGCAAAAAACGGACACATGGACCCAACACGGATCCTTCACGGATGCATCACTGACCACCTGCTCACGGATTTGAGCACGGACACGGACGTGTGAATGAGGCTTAAGGCTAGATTCGTATCACGGAATAACCACAAGTTTAAAGAGATCCTTTGGTTGTATATACAGTGTAATCTGCAGGCCGCATGTTATAGAGCAGGAAGAGCTGAGCAGATCGAAATAGAGTTTTGTGGGGAATTGCCCATTTAAAGGGGTACTCCAGTTGTGCAAAGGTAACCATTAGACCTGTGGGGATTCTGCTGCTGGGACTGGTGGCCTCATACCCTGTGGAGCGGCCGTTTGGGCGTTCTTGTGGCCACTCTATTCATGTCTATGGGAGTTCTGGAGATAGTAGAGTACAGCGCTCAGGTATCTGCAGAACTTCCGCAGCAATGAATGGAGTAGCTGTGTGCATGCCCAACCAGCCCTCTATTCAATTCGGAGGGCTCCACCACTTTCATTATAGCAGTACAAACCCGCTGATCTAATAGTTATTCCCTATTCTATCGAATACCCATTTAAGTCTCTGTTCTTTCTGGGCTTAAGAGACCAGTGGGTGGTCCTACTTAGTGACTGACAGCCTTCCTTGTATGTCTGTACAAAGATAGCAGTCAATCACTGTTGGCACTGGCCACCCCAGAACGGGCAGAGATTTAGATGAATAAAATCAGGCATGCTTAAACTGCGGCCCTCCAGCTGTTGTAAAACTACAACTCCCACAATGCCCTGCTGTAGGCTGATACCTGTAGGCAGTTCGGGCATGCTGGGAGTTGTAGTTTTGCAACAGCTGGAGGGCCGCAGTTTGAGGATGCCTGAATAAAATACTAGTTTTACTGAATCTTTTCCTATAGTAATATATATCTGCTCCGCTCCTCCTGCTCTAACATGCTACCCACAGACACCTTTTTCAATGTAACAGGTTACCCTAAATGACCCGAACATATGGGATCAGTTAGGGACAGAAGACACATCCAGAATCCAGGCGTGTGAATATGACTAAGGGTGACCACATGAGGATTACCACTTATTGCTGCACTGCATCTGTACTTGAAAGTTAAAAGGGTTGTCTCTAGAGTTAAGCGAACTTCTATTTTTAGTTCGGCGTCCAAAGTTCGGGTTCGGGTTATCGTAGCACTCCGTTATGGATTCCGCTACCGCGGACCATAACAGCATTTGGACTCCATAAGGGGATGCTTCATTGAACCCGAACCTTGGACAACACGAAGGACCTGGGGTGACGTCACCGTCATGTGATCAGTGCAGGGGGCGTGGCTCAGCACTGGATCACATCGCTTTATGGGGCACATATCAGCAGAGATTTAGTGAAAGTCTCCAGGTCTTGCTATGTGCTCTATAAAGGTTTTGACTCCCTTTTAAATGTGCACTCAGTATCAGCTAGACTTTCCATCACTAGTGACCATGATAGGTGTAACTGTGCCTTTGGTAATGTACTGCAGGGGTTTAATATCTCGGCCAGATTGCTCAAATGGGGGATAAAGGGAATCTAGTTTCAGCTAAGTATAATTTGTTGGAGCTGGTTTATTCAAGACTTTGTTTATGGGTTGGATTTATTTGGGATGGTACATATGATTAGTAGAGGGACCTACCATTCCACCCCACTCCAGTACAGCTATTCCTCCTAGCCTGAGGGGTTCCCAGGTGTAGTCACTGGAATCGTTACTGGGGAATAAATAGAGGCCTCAGTATGGGTCACAGCCTTGAAGCTGGTAGACCTGTCTCCTGTGAAGTCTTCTCTGCATGGGATTTGTACCTAGGTGAGGTAGAAACCACGGTTTAGTTGGCGCCCAGACGTTCACGTGTTATTTTGATGCTGTCCCTTTACCACAAGTGCTTGTATACTTTGGATGCCTTGTGCGGGACACAAAGTAAACTGAATTTGGACTTTTAAGACTTCTGAACCTAGTGACGTCTGTCATTGCTGGCCCTGTTCACACACAGATCTCTACACAGGGTGATAGGAATGGATTTTATAAAAGCACAGCAGTGACTTACCCATTCCCTCCAGCCTTGAACACGACACAGTTGGAAGCAGCAGAAGAGAATGCAATGTTGGGATTCTTACTATAGAGTGGAAAGACGGGCTTCGGAGGACAAGGCTTCTTGGCGCTGGGTACAGTAAGATCTAGTAGAAAGTAAGACATGAACACATTAAATAGGATTTATTAAAGTGTACAAAACACTGCACCTTTCTGTATCACCTTTTGTGCAATCAAATAAAGACCTTGCAGTGACCTGAGAAGTAGTGCTGCTACTCCACATCTCTCAGGCGCAGTCTTATAAGCAGGGGCAGACTGGCAATGTAACCCTCCAGTAGGATTCCTGGTGGGCTGATTGATTTTATTATGTAGTGGGCCCCCGGCTTTTGATGTCACTATGATACAGGGCCACTGGCGGCCTGCGATGTGTATTGCAGAGAGGATACCAGGCTGCCGACCCTGCTGCGCTGTAATGCTGAAGCCCTGTACACATTATGTAATGACATATGCCTTCACCTCCTGGCGGCAGCAGCACAGACTTCAGGGAGCTCAGGTCCAGCTGCTTCACCACCATCCCCCCGCAGATCCCTGGTTGCCTCCTCAGCACGCCAGGATGACCCGGGCCTGCCGTCCAAGCAGCTCTGCCACAGTCAGCTCCAGTGATAATCACCATCTTACTCTGTATTAGAGCTGCTTGTCATCAGCGCGCTAGCTACTAGAGTTAGCCAACCGTCCAATGCTACCACTGCCAAGGAGCTGCCCACCAATCCACCCGATTATAGGAGCAGCTGTTTAAAGGGAACCTGTCACCTCCAAAACACATATAAAACAGACATTACCTTACAGTAGCCCCCAGTGTGTTCCATCCTCCAATCACGCTGACTCCAGAGCAAGCTTGAAGTCATGGGGGCAGCGGCCTCCTTGCATCAAGTCAAGCTAAGCCCGTCCCTTACCCGTCCTCGCCTCACTTTGACATCCTGCTGTGAGGCTGTGATCGCGAAAGTCTCGCGAATGCACTCCTTGTTACTGCGCGATCCTGTCTCCTGCTCCCGCAGTCAGCGGGCTGCTATGCTCTCCCTGCACATGCGCCGGCCATTCCCATCGTGCGCACGTGCCCAGCGATTCTGGTCCTCATTGTGGGCACGATGGAGATGGCTGGCGCCTGCGCGGTGAGAGGATAGCAGCCGGCTGACTGCAGGAGCAGGAAACGGGATTGCGCAGTAACAAGGAACGCACTGTAAGGTAATGTCGGTTTTATATGTTTTGGAGGTGACGGGTTCCCTTTAAAGGGTCTGTCTGGTTTCATGATATTGATGGGCTATTTTCAGGATAGGCCATCCATATCGGATTGCTGGGGGGGGTTCTGACTCCCACTGATCAGCTCTCTGAAGGGGCCGTGTCCACTTCCTCTTCCAGGTTGTAGTGGTTGGTACAGTGTAGTAATTACCAGCCGATCGGCAGGGGTTAGATCCCCACTGATCAGAGATTGTGGACCTATCCTAAGGGTACTTTCACACTTGCGTTGGTGCGGATCCGTTTGTTTATTTGCACAGACGGATCTGCACCTACAATGCAGACGTTTGTATCCGTTCAGAACGGATCCGTTTGCATTACCTTTAAAGAAAAATGTCAAAGTCAAAACGGATCTGTTTTGAATTACATTGAAAGTCAATGGGGAACGAATCCGTTTTCAAATGCACCATATTGTGTCATTGAAAAAATGCTGCGTTTTGGTGTTCGCCTCCAAAACAGAATAGAGGTGAAACGGAGCCAAACTGATCCATATCCATTCAAAATGCATTGGGGCTGAACTAATCCGTTTTGGACCGTTTGTGAGAGCCCTGAAACGGATCTCACAAACGGAATCCAAAACGCCAGTGTGAAAGTAGCCTAAGGAAAATGGAGAACCCCTTTAAGAACATATAGATCAGAAATAAGAAAACTCTTGTTCTGCCATGACTATAGACGCTGCCTGCGGGTGGCTCTAGGGCTCAGTGACTCTGCACCCTACACAGCACCCCTGTGACAGGTGACAACACTCCCTCCCCCTGAGCTCTGCTCCATATCATCAATAAAGAACACATGACGCAGTGACGTCACACCCCTACCTGTGACGTGTGAGGCTCTCAGGACGGGCAGTTTAGATTTCTCCATCACGCGGTCAGTAATCCTCAGCTTCCCCTAATAAACACATAAGACATGACTGTAGAACTACAGCTCCCATCATCCCCCCCTCAGTCGGCTGGAAAGCATGCAGGGGGCTGCAGTAACGCACACACGGCTGTTCGCTGTTTACCTCTCACTTTCTGCTCAGTGGTTTTCCCCGGGAACCGTTTTTCAAAATGCTGTGACGTCATTTCCGAACAGGCGCACATATAGAGGCCAGGCAGGAGTGGGCGTGTAGAAGGTAGGGCTGTAGGAAGAACCAGGGAGCTGTGAGATTTCCCTACCGGTCGCACCGGAAGTTACGTTAGCGTTCCTGGCGTTGTGACGATCTGCACATGCGCAAAAGCCGAACTCCCTGTGAGATTTTTCCTACAATGTCCTTTTGCGCGTGCGCAGATCGTCACAACGCCAGGAACGCCTACTAACGTCACGTCCGGTGCGACCGGTAGGGAAATGTAATGTTACCGGATAGAGCGCCCTCAGGTGTCGCGTGTGTTTATTACAGACTACTTTCCTGAGAGGCTGCGAACACATACTTCAAGCGCAGCCAGTGTCCACATAAGAACCTGTTCACACCGCGCTTTGGGCCTTCCTTCAGAAGCGTACGTCTGGAGCACGTCCCTGTGACAGAAGGCTCGGACGTGCCCCGCTGTACAGCCATAGCCTGCATGTGTCCCTCTCTATAGCGCTGTGGACCGTGATCCCTGGCAGGTCACGTGTGACCAGCGTGTTCAGTCCAGCTCTTCTACAGGTCCCGCCCACTGAGTTATTTTATAGAATTAACCCCTTCCACCATAAGCAGACAGTGTCAGGCATGAGGGAGAGCTTCCAGATGTGCTGCTCCTGATGAAGGGGTTAAACTCTGCAAACAAAATTCAGGGGCAGAGATTTGGTTCTGTGAAGAGACATTGCTGTGCCAGGGTCCTCCCTCCCTCATGGACTGTGTAGAAGTGATGAACAGAGGCAGGGAGGGTCCTATGTGCATCAGCCATAGCATAGAACTGTGCTCACACATACAGACACAACCGTTTCTAGGCAATATGGCCAACAAAGCGCGTCCTTCAGATTTGACAGCTTCGCGCAGCATGCAGCACTAATCTTCCTGTGAAAAAAGACAGACACCATTTTAAGACCCATGATCAATGACTATTACTATTAGGGTTCTTTCACACCAGCGGATGCCATGCGTGGAATCCGCTGTGTGGAAGAGAGCCAAGCCGCGCTCTGGACAGCAGAGACACTGAGCAGTGACATGATTAATAATGCTCTTTGTGATCTTTTTACTACAAAATTACAGTGAGATAAAGTTGTCATCGTGATTTTGTAGTAAAAAGATCACAGAGAGGCAAAGAGCATTATCAATCATGTTACTGCTCCGAGCTTCTGCTGTCCAGAGCGCGGCCGGGCTCTCATTCACGCAGCGGATTACCCGCAAAGCATCCGCTCGTGGGAAAGAGCCTTTAGAGTTACTTGCACACCACCAAACATACAGGAGAATACAGCATCACATACCTATGACATCCACTGATGTCTCCTCTGATATAGACATTCTCTTTCCTCCTCTTCTTCATTTGGACCAGACCACCATGACGACTCATTTTAGCCATCTCTTGTGGCTGCAGAATTTGACACAGGAAAATCTTAGTTTCCTACTTTTCCATCAACCTCCCACATCCTGAATACCCCATCCTGCCACCGCCAATACTGTGCCCGCTGTGCTTCCCAATACTATACTGCAGAAACAGTCCCCCTGAAAATACTAGGACCACACAGATAGGGCCCCCCTAGTAACACTTTCCCTTATAATGTGTGTCAGTATAAAAAATGCCCCCTTGTAATGTGTACCAGTACAAAAAAATCCTACTTATAATGTGTGCCAGTACAAAAAAATCCTACTTATAATGTGTGCCAGTACAACAAAGTACACCCCTTCTGTGGTAGTACAAAAATGCCCTGTTATAATGTGTGCCAGTACAAAACTACCCCCTTATAATGTGTGCCAGCACAAAACTACCCCCTTATAATGTGTGCCAGTACAAAACTACCCCCTTATAATGTGTGACAGTACAAAACTACCCCATTATAATGTGTGCCAGTACAAAACTACCCCTTATAATGTGTGCCAGTACAAAACTACCCCCTTATAATGTGTGACAGTACAAAACTACCCCCTTATAATGTGTGCCAGCACAAAATACCCCCTTATAATGTGTGCCAGTACAAAACTACCCCCTTATAATGTGTGACAGTACAAAACTACCCCATTATAATGTGTGCCAGTACAAAACTACCCCTTATAATGTGTGCCAGTACAAAACTACCCCCTTATAATGTGTGCCAGTACAAAACTACCCCCTTATAATGTGTGCCAGCACAAAACTACCCCCTTATAATGTGTGCCAGTACAAAACTACCCCCTTATAATGTGTGCCAGTACAAAACTACCCCCTTATAATGTCTGCCAGTACAAAACTACCCCCTTATAATGTGTGCCAGCACAAAACTACCCCCTTATAATGTGTGCCAGTGCAAAACTACCCCCTTATAATGTGTGCCAAGTACAAAACTACCCCCTTATAATGTCTGCCAGTGCAAAACTACCCCCTTATAATGTGTGCCAGTACAAAACTACCCCCTTATAATGTGTGCCAGTACAAAACTACCCCCTTATAATGTGTGCCAGCACAAAACTACCCCCTTATAATGTCTGCCAGTGCAAAACTACCCCCTTATAATGTGTGCCAGCACAAAACTACCCTCCTTATAATGTGTGCCAGTACAAAACTACCCCCTTATAATGTGTGCCAGCACAAAACTACCCCCTTATAATGTCTGCCAGTGCAAAACTACCCCCTTATAATGTGTGCCAGCACAAAACTACCCTCTTATAATGTGTGCCAGCACAAAACTACCCCCTTATAATGTCTGCCAGTACAAAACTACCCCCTTATAATGTGTGCCAGCACAAAACGACCCCCTTATAATGTGTGCCAGTGCAAAACTACCCCCTTATAATGTGTGCCAGTACAAAACTACCCCCTTATAATGTCTGCCAGTGCAAAACTACCCCCTTATAATGTGTGCCAGTACAAAACTACCCCCTTATAATGTGTGCCAGCACAAAACTACCCCCTTATAATGTGTGCCAGTACAAAACTACCCCCTTATAATGTCTGCCAGTGCAAAACTACCCCCTTATAATGTGTGCCAGTACAAAACTACCCCCTTATAATGTGTGCCAGTACAAAACTATCCCCTTATAATGTGTGCCAGTACAAAACTACCCCCTTTTAATGTGTGCCAGTACAAAACTACCCCTTATAATGTCTGCCAGTACAAAACTATCCCCTTATAATGTGTGCCAGTACAAAACTACCCCCTTATAATGTGTGCCAGTACAAAACTACCCCCTTATAATGTGTGCCAGCACAAAACTACCCCCTTATAATGTCTGCCAGTACAAAACTACCCCCTTATAATGTGTGCCAGTACAAAACTACCCCCTTATAATGTCTGCCAGTACAAAACTACCCCCTTATAATGTGTGCCAAGTACAAAACTACCCCCTTATAATGTGTGCCAGTACAAAACTACCCCCTTATAATGTGTGCCAGTACAAAACTACCCCCTTATAATGTCTGCCAGTACAAAACTACCCCCTTATAATGTGTGCCAAGTACAAAACTACCCCCTTATAATGTGTGCCAGTACAAAACTACCCCCTTATAATGTGTGCCAGTACAAAACTACCCCCTTTTAATGTGTGCCAGTACAAAACTACCCTCTTATAATGTGTGCCAGTACAAAACTACCCCTTATAATGTCTGCCAGTACAAAACTATCCCCTTATAATGTGTGCCAGTACAAAACTACCCCCTTATAATGTGTGCCAGTACAAAACTACCCCCTTATAATGTGTGCCAGTACAAAACTACCCCCTTATAATGTCTGCCAGTACAAAACTACCCCCTTATAATGTGTGCCAGTACAAAACTACCCCCTTTTAATGTGTGCCAGTACAAAACTACCCTCTTATAATGTGTGCCAGTACAAACCTACCCCTTATAATGTCTGCCAGTACAAAACTATCCCCTTATAATGTGTGCCAGTACAAAACTACCCCCTTATAATGTGTGCCAGTACAAAACTACCCCCTTATAATGTGTGCCAGTACAAAACTACCCCCTTATAATGTCTGCCAGTACAAAACTACCCCCTTATAATGTGTGCCAGTACAAAACTACCCCCTTATAATGTCTGCCAGTACAAAACTACCTTCTTATAATGTCTGCCAGTACAAAACTACCCCCTTATAATGTGTGCCAGTACAAAACTACCCCCTTATAATGTGTGCCAGTACAAAACTACCCCCTTATAATGTGTGCCAGTACAAAACTACCCCCTTATAATGTGTGCCAGTACAAAACTACCCCTTATAATGTGTGCCAGAACAAAACTACCCCCTTATAATGTGTGCCAGTACAAAACTACCCCCTTATAATGTGTGCCAGTACAAAACTACCCCCTTATAATGTGTGCCAGTACAAAACTACCCCCTTATAATGTGTGCCAGCACAAAACTTTCCCCTTATAATGTGTGCCAGTACAAAACTACCCCCTTATAATGTGTGCCAGTACAAAACTACCCCCTTATAATGTGTGCCAGTACAAAACTACCCCCTTAAAATGTGTGCCAGCACAAAACTACCCCCTTATAATGTGTGCCAGTACAAAAAATACCTCCTGTAGTGAGTGCCAGTAGAAAAAAATGCCCCTTAAAATGCGCCAGTAAAAAATGCCCCCTTTTTAAGTTCCCCCGGTAGAACCAATGTCCCCATAGTGCCCTCTCCCCAGTTATAATAATGACCCCCCCCCCCATCTCCCCACATTGTGGCCCCATGGCATGCTGCCAAAGAAAGAAAAACAAACTAAATTACCTCCATGCCATCGCATACATCGCTCCTGATTAGAGGGAGATGAGCGCTTCCACAATGAACGCGTTCATTATTTATTAATGCCTACCTGACGCCCCCACTCCCCTTTAGGTAGCAAGGGCACACCTTGAGGTCCTACCCCTCACTCTGTTCGAAAACTGCCTTGCAGCAAAACTGCGGGCAAGGCAGCCATTGTATTCACTCCCTCTGCTGTCTGAGCATAAATAAATTTACTGTATTTATGTATTTTCAAAATTTTTTTTAACACAGAAACATTGTCTTACATATATTCTTTAATGAATCGCAATGGTCTAGTTCTTCAGATAAAGCTATTGACCACAGGAGTATGCTGCTCGAGGCTGAAGTTGGAAATAACATAATATGCTGATTTATATTTGAGCTTTTTGGGGGGGGGGGGTCTCTTTTTTTTTTTTTAATCAGTTTTGCTGTAAACCAAACGCCCAAACAAGCCTGGGGTATATGCCAGCATGTCCAAATGTCTACTTTCTTTCTCACTTAAAAAAAAAAAAAAAACAAGATGCATTCAGATATACCCAAATGTGTTAAAGGATCCTAAAAGTAATAGATGAATAGATTAAATATCAAATATGTTATAAGAAGCCATTTTCCACTTTTTTACAGTATAGTTAAGGCCCCAGTCATACAACTTTATTTTTGGTCTGTATCCAATCTGCATTTTTTGCGGATAGGATGTGGACCCATTCATTTCTATGGGTCTGCAAAAAATGCGGACAGCGCATCCATTGGTCTATTTCGTAGCCCCGCAAAAAAATTAAAATAAAATAGAACCTGTACTATTCTTGTCCATATTGCGACAAGGATAGGTGTTGTTACAATGGATTCGCAAAAAATCGGATGCAACATGGACGTCACAAGGACTACAGCTGTATTTTTTTGCGTATCCGTGTTTTGCAGACTGCAAAATACATACGGTCGTGTGAATGTACCCTAATACAGAGTTTTCAGCCTGGGTGGCCTTCACAGGGTGATACCTTATGCAGTAGGTAGCGACATAAATGAGTGTGGCCTTTTTTGAGGGCATGGCAGATACAGTAGTAGCATAGATATGGTGCCATACCAAGTTCAGCCCATATACATACAACACCAGAACCAAGCTGGGTATATAAATACAGCACCAGAACCAAGCTCATAACCTAAACAAAGCAACAAAACCAAGCTCATGCCATATATATAGTGCCACACCAAGTTCGGTACATATATATATACTGTACGACACCCGAAACAAGCGCAGTATATAAATACAGCTAAAAAAATCATCTCAATACAGGTATTATTTGCATATCTGGTTAGCGTGGCATCTGGTCTGGTTGTTCTCCATCTGGTTCAGACCACCATGATGACTTATGCCCGGCACTTACTCATCTCTGCAGGGTCTGCCGCCCAGATAACTTCAGCTTCTCATTTTACCAAGACACTGGCACCATACATACTAACACAAATGCCTTTTAGTGTCACACACTGTGCCCTGAATATAATAGCAGCATACACTGTGCCACTAAATACTATCAGGTCGCGTTTTATGCCCTCTGAACATAAAGTGCCACAAACAGTGTCCTAATGGTAGCACCACACACACTGTGTTCTTTGTACAAAGTGCCATACACTGTGAAACCCATATATAGTGCCCCCTGCTCTGCTCCCACTGTGTATGGTTTCTCTTGTTTGCGACCCCTGTGTATATAGTGCCTAATGCTCTGTGCCCATCGTATATAGTACCACTTGCTGTATATACAGTGCCTCTGGTCTGTGCCCCTTTTATATATAGTGCCTCTTCTCTGTTCCCCCTGTATTTAGTAAGTACTGTATGATACTTTTTTTTAGGTATAACTTTATAATACGTACTGGGTTATAGGACGCACCTAGGATTTGGAGGAGGAAAATAAGAAAAACAATATTTTCCATCAGACCTCAAAGCAGACCCCCATTCTTCACCAGACCTCAGATCAGACTTATGAGACCCCCAATCCTCATCAGACACCCCTCCCCCCCGCCTCAGATCAGACGCCCATCAGACCCTCCAGCCCCCATCAGCCTCAGATTAGAATCTCCAGCCCCAGATTAGACCCTCCAGCCCCCATCAGCCTCAGATTAGAATCTCCAGCCCCAGATTAGACCCCCAGCCCCCATCAGCCTCAGATCAGACCCTCAGCCCGCATCAGCCTCACCCATCAGACCACAGATCAGACGTTAAAAAGTAAATAAATAAATTACCTCGCTTTCTCCGGACAGTCCTGCAGATTCAGGACCCACCGCTCGCCTCACCGCTTCTTCCAGCCCATGCTACACTGTGACCTGACGTCACACACTGTCAGGTCATAGTGCACTCCTGCGTCTACTATGTCTTAACGCTGTGTGCAGTCAGGACACAGTGCATAGCGGGACCCAGAGGAAGATCAGGGAGGGTGAGTACAGCCAGCAGGTGACGAGTCAATTTTTTTTAAGCACCCCAAAAAAACTGTCACCATTTACTTTCATTGTTTTCAGTGACAGATCATTTTTTTCCCCATTTTTATGACCAGACACAAAACCGCAGCTTTCAGAGTTTTCTTGTCCGTTCACAAATCAGAACGGAAGATATCCTGATGCATCCTGAACGGATCTCTTTCCATTCTGAATGCATGAGGACTAAACGGAAACATTTTTTCTGGCATTGAGATCCTCTGCCGGATCTTAATATCGGAAAACAACAATGCAAGTGTGAAAGTAGCCTTAAAGTCCGAATAATACATATGAGTGTGGTATTGCTGTAATCGTACTGACCCAGAAAATGAAAAGCACAGGTCACTTTTCCCCCATAAGGAACGCTGTAAAAACAAAAGCCATAAAACTGCGGCAGAATTCAGTTTTTTTCCAGTTACATCCCATTTTGAATTGTATGAAATCTTAAATGGTGCCATGAAAAAGTACAAATTGGCCCCAAAAAACAATACCTCATACGGCTATGTGACCGGAAAAATAAAAAAGTTATTGCTATAACAATAGAGATGAGCGAACATTTAAAAAAAGTCCGTTGTTCGGGGTTCGGGTGGTGGTTAATTGCGCATCCCGTTATGGATTCCACAATAGCGCATATGGAATCCATAAGGGGCGGCTGCCACCAACCCGAACTGTAGAACAGCTGAAGGACCTGGCGTGACGTCACTGTCATGTGATCAGTGCAGGGGGCGTGGCTCAGCACTGGATTTGATCCCGTGCTGAGCCACGCCCCTGCACTGATCACATGACAGTGACGTCACGCCAGGTCCTCAGCTGTTCTACAGTTCGGGTTGGTGGCAGCCGCCCCTTATGGATTCCATATGCGCTATTGTGGAATCCATAACGGGATGCGCAATTAACCACCAGCCGAACCCCGAACAACGGACTTTTTTTAAATGTTCGCTCATCTCTATATAACAAGGCTGGGAGTGAAAAATGAAAATGGTAAACTGAAAATCGCAAGGTCCTAAAGAGCTTAAAAATCTCATCCACTTTGCTGCTACTGTACACAATTCCGCTGTAATGAATCGACAGCATTTGCACCATGTGTGGCAGTAGCCTAAAGGTTAAAAGGGTGTTACGTAATTTTATTTCTTAAAGGGGTTGTGCTCCTATTCATACATTATGTATTTCCATGGTTTTAGATTTCAAGTGACACAGTGAAAACCAGCAAGAGATTTGAATGAATTATATTTATGGAACATATTAGTACAGATATCTATGAAATATTCTGAAATACATTACATATATAAGTAGATACCACAGCAATGTAGTACACGTTTACAGAGACTTAATTGAAATATATGAATAAATTATTCGCTAACCTTAAAAACGTATTTGCATTTATTTTACACATTTTCTAACAATATTCCCATTTTATGATTGTTTACACAAAGGCTGCCAAAGAAATTACAAAAATACATGGAGCGGAGACCTATGCAGTAGATACCATATACTTTCCTTTTTATTGTCTGCACACATTTATATAATCTACAGAAATATAGAATTGAGTAATGATAACTGGAGATGGTACTGACATCATTTAAAAAATCATTTAAAAACGGATCAAAATTGAGCATACAAAAATATACTGTATTTGAAGGGGGGGTTTTTATACATATTTTTTTTTATGATATACAATGCCCCAGTTCTCCAGATAGAGTAAGCTGATCACAGACAGAAAGCTGCTCTAGGCTGAAGCTGAAAATAATATTCTGTATGTATTTACAGAATCCCAAATCCCGCCGTTTCCTTCTAAACATTTGAAGCTGGTAAGCGATGAAGTTAGGGACCTCACCACTGTTCCTCCTAAATTGGGTCATCCAAAACGGCAATAAATGAATACTGCTGTATAGAGCTAAACAATTTGCCATAATTAGTCAGGGTGGTTAATGGGTTTATTGTAACATCCCCGGGGAGAAGGCAGAGAAGGAATTCATACCTGCACCTATGGTGATCTAGGGCAGTGATGGGTTTAATGTCTGCAATCTTGGTGGTCTAGGGCGGAAACAGGGTATCTGGTGTCTAGTGGGTTACTCACCCCTCTCTGTTACAAAGACTTTTCGCATGCCCCATCTCTCTCAGATACTGCTGTTCACGGTCTTCCCTTTGTTACACAGACGGTTTCCAATTGTCCTCCCTCTTTTGCACAGACTGCTCTCCATGCACCATCTGTTACACACTATTCCTGATGCCTCTCTCTTTCACACACCGCCCCCCATGATCCCCACTCTCACACATATTATTCTCTTTACCCCCTTACAGACTTCTTTCTGTGGTTTCTCTGACTGCTCTCCATTGTATCCCTCTCACATAGACTAGTTCTGATTCCCTTCTCTCTAGAAGACCGCTCTCTTTGATCCCCACCGTTCATTATGCAACCTATGTTTTCCAAACTGTATAATATGGTTCCTGCTCCCCCCCTTTACACAGACGTTACCCCTCTCATACAGACTGCTCCCTATACAGTCCCACATGAGCCTTAATTGTCCCTTTGCTGTAGGAAGCTGAACACTGATAGTTCAGCTTCCTGTATCCTTTCAGCACGAATATGCTATTAGGCTATGTCCACCTTTTCGAGGCAATTTTTGTTTATGATTGCATTTAACTCCTTTTTGGCTAAAAATCTTATTTTCAATTGGTCTTTATTAAAAGTCTCTGTCAGATCCTTAAGGGGAGAGTTAAAGAAGTCTGTGTGCCTGCAGCTACCACTAAGGAGAACTTAAAGGGGTTCTGCAGTTTGTTTAAACTGATGTTCTATCCTCTGGATAGATCATCAGCATCTGATCGGCGGGAGTCCGACACCTGGGACCCCCGCCAATCAGCTGTTTGAGAAGGCAGCGGCGCTCCCGGAGCGCCGCGACCTTCTCTCTGTTTACCGCTGGCCCAGTGACGCTACGACTAGTATCTCTGGCCTGGGCACGGCTAAGCTTCATTCAAGTGAACAGAGTTTAGCCGCGCCCAGGCCAGTTGATACAAGTCGTGACGTCACTGGGCCGGCGGTAAACAGAGAGAAGGTCGCGGCACTCCTGGAGCGCCTCTGCCTTCTCAAACAGCTGATCGGCGGGGGTCCCGGGTATCGGACTCCCGCCGATCTGGATAGATCATCAGTTTAAACAAACTGCAGAACCCCTTTAATATAGACTAATTTATTCAGCTACAATTGAACTCAGTGATAGATCCTTATTCAATAAGGTCCTCCCCTAGTGGTGCAGGAATAAGGCTACTTTCACACTTGCGGCAGAGTGATCTGGCAAGCAGTTCCGTCGCCGGAACTGCCTGCCAGATCCGTCAATCTGCATGCAAACGGAAAGCATTTGAAGACAGATCCGGCTATGGATCTGTCTTACAAATGCATTGCAAGAACTGATCTATCTCTTCGCTTGTCATGCGAAGAGACGGATCCGTTATATATTTTTTTCACATTTTTACCGGTCTGCGTATGCGCAGACTGGAAGGACGGGTCTGGCATTGCGGTATTTTGAATGCCGGATCCGGCACTAATACATTCCTATGGGAAAAAATGCCGGATCCGGTATGACGGCAAGTGTTCCGGAATTTTGGACAGAGATAATTCCGCAGCATGCTGATCTTTACAGGTCCAGCCAAGTGTGGGGGAGGCTTGCCTCCCCTCATTCTTGCACAACACCTTTAAGGTTTCCCCTGTCTTGTGAGGCTAATTTCACACTAGCACTAGAGATCCAGCAAACTGTTCCAGCAGAGCACTGCCTGCCGGATCTCTGTGTATTCCGGCATTGCCAGAAGTTTGAAAGTCTTAATTAACTATAATGGGGACTGGTGGAGATCTGGCTGATTCTCGGCAAATTAGCCAGGTTGCGGACGGATCTCCAGCCCCCCCCCCCCCCCCCATTATAGTCAATGGTGCCGGAGCGGTCTTCCGGCGGCACAGTGCACTAGCGGCAACACGGATCCGGCAGGCTGTTCCGGAACAGCCTGCTGGAGAAGGCTGCCGCTAGTGTGAAAGTAGCCTTAGTCAATTGCTAACCACAAAATGTATACAGTGCAGCATAATATTAGACATAATTGTGACTTTTTCTTTTTTTTTACAAAAGTTCATTTGAAAAAACTGGAAAATAATATGTAAAGTATGTTTTAGCGTTCAGAATTAGTAAATCTTCAGTACAAACATGAAACAACCAAACAGTACATCAGGGATCAGCTGTCATGTCTATAATAACATAGAGCTGGTCTTATGCCCTTGGCTGATCAGAGGAGGTGAACCTTATTAGGATATTATTGTCTAGTTTTCTATAACATAGGTCCCTAATCTTACATGACTCCAAATCGCATTCAACTTTGCAAGATGAGAATACATCTTCTGTCCCCTTCACACCTGGTACAAGGCCTCCTCTATCTCCCCTTTGTACATATTTGCTGGTGACACCTATCATTCAGAATCACAATTTTTGCATCTGATTCACTGATATTTCACTTTTTTAAGATAAATGGTGTCAAAATGACTTCTTTAAGAAAAAACAATTCCGAAAGATCGAGAGAAGAGATCCACAGGACATTAAAAATACATTAAATTCCTCTCTACATAGTATATGACCATTTCAGCTAACACGGCCAGAACTATGATCATTAGTCCTCTTAATCCAGACATCGGGCATATCTGGTTTGCTGTTAGGTAGAACAACCGGCGGGTCACTATCTTGGTTGGACTGCATTTTCCATAACATATTAGTTTGGTTTGAAGGCGTAGGGGAGTCAAACACTGTTTCCCTCAGAGCCAGTCTTAACGTTTCTCTTTTCCCATTCAAGTGACCCCTTTCACCTTGACAGGGGGAATCGGGTACATCGAGAAGATCGGGCGAGCAGCTTGTTGAGTCAGCCAGTTTTGAACTCTGGTCAATATCACTAAGACAAGTTTCATTTGAGTCAAGGGCATCAAAGGAACTACCCATTGAGCAGAGGCACCTGGAGTATTCAAACATATGGACGTTTCTGTCTGGGGAATAATGCACAGGACTGGAGCTTGTAGGGCCTTCTAAGTCACTACATTGCTTTTGTGAATGTGTATTATGTACATGGACATGATCCACCACAGAGCCATTCCAAGTCTTGCTGTTCATCCGTTGGTAAATGCACTGACTACATGATTCTTCAGACTCCTTCGTCTTATCTTCAAAGCTACTTTGCCTGTAAGGAGAAGAGGTTTGCAAAGCAGGGCATTGATTAAAACCTTTTTTTCCAATTGTATTACTCTGAAAATCTTGAGCTTCTTCTTTCTGATTGTGCTGAGATACTATTCTGTAGCACTTATTGTCGGATAACTGCATATCATCAGATACAAGTGATGGGCGTTTGGAGAGCTTACTAGTTGTAGTACTGTTATCAAAACTATCACTCAAGTTCCTGGCCAAAGGCTGAAGTTCATATTGTTCATTTTCTGTGTTTGATTCTTGAACTTTCCTTAGCCTGCTCTGTTTCTCATTCCCACCACAAGCAAATGTGCCATTTAACCTTGAGTCATTAGGATAGTTCTTTATGACATTGGTACAAGGCCACAGTATTTGTCCACAGTTCTTTTCTGGGCCAAAGAAGCAACAAAGTGACTGGAAAAAGAAGGTGGCAAAACCACAGCTAATGCATTTAATCATCATTATAAATATTCCCAGTTTTCTGTATGCCAACACCGTTGCGGGTAACATTATTACCCCGGCAGAAAACATAGTGGAAGCTCCCATTGCTGTGGCACAACTCATTTGCTTTAAAGAGAATGCTACACGACTGAGGCGGTCAGAATGGGGGCACAAATGATAGGAAATACAATAATTTACTGTGAAATCAACAGATAGACCAACAGCTGCAGAAATAAACAGGGATTCTACCACATTTAATTGCCACTCCAAAAGAACTAAGAGGCCGACAGTGACCAGAACCGAGCCTCCTATTGCCGCAACGGAGAATAAACTGAGCAAGATATTCCACGTAGCAAGCAGTAGAACTACGAATGAAATTGCTATGGCAAAGCCTGTTATCATCATGATCTCAGAGCTCAGAGTGTGCTGGAGGCTAAACAGAGAGAGGTTGCTGGTAAACCAGCCATTCTGCAGTCCCTGAGGAGCGTTCTTCAATTCATTGGTCAGCCATTTATTTAAGGTATTGTAGAATTTCCTGGTTTTGCTATAATTGAAACTGTAGTGATATGTCGTCTGGAACTCCAGAACCAAAGCGGTCAGGTTACCTTCAGCATCAAATCTGGGTCCAATATCATAGGCCTCAGGATCGCTGCTTCCTTGTTCTGTTACCATCATTTTTATGCAGTGGGGAAGTAAATCACTTGAGTAAGGAAACGAAAATTGGTTACAGCAAAGGTTATGGTTTTGATCAGTCTGTGAACACTGCCGGCTTTCCATCCACCTGTGGAAGTCTTCCATGAAGCAGATGTTTTGCTTTTTATCCTGATCAGAAAAGTAAAAACTTTGGTTTTTCACTTTTTGACAAAGTTCCATAAGCCATCTCTGATCATCAGCACTTTTGAAGCTAAAAGTAGTATCCCTGATAAGAGTCCCATTCATCTCTGGATTAAGATGGTCTCCATTATCCAAAGGCATAATACCCCATATAAGTGTAATTGGCATACGTTGACCTTCTCCGTGTTCTTGATGTTCAAACATAAACTGGTGGCAGTATTCGGCATCATATCTCTCAAATGGATGGCTCAGCCGAAACACCTGAACTGAAGACACGTCTGAAGAGGGCAATTTCAGTTTTGGGTTCACACAAGCAATATATGCTCCACCTGCAGCCAGTGCAGCAAACCAACAAATCCAGATGTACCGAAACTTTATCACTCCACATGGAAGGAGCTTCTCGAAAAGTAGCTTAGATGTTTCAGACAAGGTGCCATGTGCACTCTTTAGTTTTTGGTAAAAACTATGAAAAGCTCTTTTATGTCCATTGCTGGTCCAGTAATCCTCAGATTTATAAGTGCAGTTGACACTAATATATCTCTCATAAAGGACCATGGTGGCAGGCAGCCACGTAATCATGAATGTCATGTTGACCAGTATAGATGTTCCCGTGTAAATGGAAAAGCAACGGATTGAGGTAATGCTACTCAGGTAACTGGTATAGAAAGCAGCTCCGGTGGTCAAACAAGATACTAACATTAGATATATAAAATGGTGCATAGTTTGTTTTACCCACTGTTGCATGCCAGTTGCCGAGTGTTGGATTTTGCTGAGATTCCACAGGTCGAAGAAGACAAAAGTATGATTAGCACAAATACTACTGAGGATGATAACTGCAAACAGGTTAACAAAAGGAAAGAAAGTAATTCGAAAGACCAACTTGTACAAAAAGAAGGAAATCATCAGTGAGCCAACAACTGACGTCAGGACCATAAAAGTGATAAAAAAGGAACGTAGATAAAAAGACATACTTATAAAAATAGCCAATATTGCCAGGACGGGATACACAGTATCCAAAACCAGGTAGTGCTGGAAAAGTTTCTGCTTTAGCCCCAAGTCCATTCCAGTGATAGCTGTTGAATTATCAATGAGATCCCAGGACTCTAGGTTGTCCACATAAATGTCCATCATTGCTGAACCTTTTTTGGCTGGTAAAAACAACAAGCTGTATTTCAGAGATGGGACCTGGTAATCTGTAGTTTGGGGGCTTAAAAAGTCCCTGTCAACTAGAAAATGGAGCAGCTGATAAACTGCGCTGGATCGCGTGCACTTTTCAGGCACTTTGGCACACTGGGAATGCTTTTCTCTCTCTGAACGTAAACCCGTGCAGGAGGGGGTGAGAGCTCCCCTGTGGTAATCTGGTGCGCAGGAACGCAGAAGAACCAATGTGTGGGAAATGTCGCTCTGTGTGATTTCCAGGCAAGAGGACCGGTTGTACAATACAGATATGTAATTTCCAAGAGACCAGCTAGGACAGCACTCCTTGTTGTCACTGCGTTCACACAGCTCTGAGAAGGTAGGATGTGAACGGATCTGTAGAGAAAAAGGAGAGAAACAAAAAAAAGTAAGAACCCCATGGATATGTTAGTGACTCCTCTATTTAAAGGAACCTATACTTTTTTTTTAACAGTAATGCTAAAATAATTCCCAGTTGCCTCACTACTACCACTGTTAATATAAGAATAGTTCAGGACATACACTCTACAGTGTAATCGTGTATTTGGCCTTTTCAGAGGATGTTACTTACAGTAAACAGTTTCACTCACGCTGATGATGGTGGCACAACGTTTCTGCATCTCTTGGACCCAGTTGTGCTCCCTGTTGGAGTTAGCTTTGCAGGTAAACAGGGAAGAGGACACAGTGCTCCTACAAGTGCCACAGCTCCTTTAAACAGCTGATCAGTGGGAGTGTTAGGAATCGGACTCGGGCCAATGTGCATCAATGAACTATCCTGACAACTATCAATATCATGAAACCAGACAACCTCTTTTTAAAGGTTTGGCTAATTCCACAGGAGCTATGCATCCATTCCTCACACTGTCTTGGCGGTGGCAATTGCAACTCTTCCTCAAATATAGCATCTGAGGCTATTCTTACTGTCTCTTTAGGGAAAAGTCAACTTCACTTGTAGCAGCAGTAATATCTGCACACTGGTCAACTTTAAAGAGGCTTTTTCCTTAAGATGAGCAAAATTTTGTTTGGAATTCCTTCAACCCATTAGTAAGTGTCCATTTTTGTCTTTATGGTGGTCACTAACTGACTTTAAACTTGCACAACGTCTTGTCACAGGTGCAGGTTTCGCCCTGTCTAGTGACATTTGGGACCTGCTCTAAAGGCAAGAATTAGAAGAACCTCCAAACCTAGCTCTTACATGCTGCAGTAAATAGCGATCGCTGCATCTAAGTGGTTTCATAGGAAGGGGCTCCCTATGTCACTCATTGGCACCCCATGAATGTGCTCACACTGTTCACACGGCAGCCGGGCTGACTCTGGTATGGCCTAATAGAGTGCCTCAAAAAAATTATCTAAAGAAAATGAAAAAGTTATGGCATATGGCAACCTAGAGAATAAAGTTATCTTATTTATGCTGCAAAGTGAAAATCAGTGCTGTTCATTTTCATCCCCCTCCCAAAAGCTTTAATAAAAGTTAATCAATGAGTTATGGTGCCTTTAAAAGTGACAACTTTCCCGCAAAAAAGCAAGACCTCATACAGCTACATTGAAAGAAAAATAAAGTTATAGCTTTTGGAATGTGACGATGAAAAAAGAATAGCCTGCTCACTATGGCATAAAACAGTCACTAACGGCAGGGGTGCACCTAGCCTTTCTGCTGCCTGAGGCTAAAACCAAAGTAGCTCCCCTCTTCCCCAATGGCAATTTCCTAACCTAACCCCTTCCCTTCAGCCCATGGCCCTTCAGCTGCCCCCTTCTTGCCCCTACCTGGTGCTGCCTGAGGTGATCTCCTCACCTGGCCTCATTGGTGGTGCACCCCTGACTAAGGGGTTAAGGTAGATAGTGTGCTTTAAAATGGGTATATGGTACTGACCTTCTCTTTTTCTATACGGCACATGGACTGGATTGCTTGCAGGTTCCATAAACTTCCTGCGGTTTTGGACATGAATACAAGTTGTGAATAACTCTTAGCTGGAAAAGGAAAGAAATTTTTATGAAATGTTTTTCAAATGTATTCGTTTTTGTTTTTTTCAATACCGAACAATCATAGAAAGAACAGTGGATGTTAAGAATACTCTTGTTGTGATAAACTTGTCACAAACTGAACTATCAGGCTGGGAACACACTTCGCGTGTTCCCAGGGCGCGCCTATGACGCGCATATGACGCGCGCTTCAGCCGCCAAGTGGCTGTTTTATGGGAGCGCGCGTCATATGCGCGCTCCCATAATAGCCTATGGGTTGGATCGCGCGTGCTGCCGCGCGATAGTCACGGCAGCCGACACGACCGGGCAGGGCGTTTTACAGCGCGTTCGTCCGCGCTGTAAAACGCCGACATGTGAACCATGCACATAGGGATGCATGGCTTTTCACATGTTGAGCGTTTTTCAGCGCGTATGAACGCGCTGAAAAACGCTCAGGTGTGTTCCCAGGGTCAGTGAATAATAGGTCATTAAACCCCTTAGGCCCCTTTCACCCGGGCGTGATTTGCACGCGGGTGCAATGCGTGAGGTGAACACATTGCACCCGCACTGAATCCTGACCCATTCATTTCTATGGGGCTATGCACATGAGCAGTGATTTTCACACATCACTTCTGCGTTGCGTGAAAATCGCAGCATGCTCTATATTGTGCGTTTTTCACGCAACGCAGGCCACATAGAAGTGAATGGGGCTGCGGGAAAATCGTAAGCATCCGCAATCAAGTGCGGATGCAGTGCGATTTTCCCGCAAGGTTGCTAAGAGACGGGACCCGATCTTTATTATTTTCCCTTATAACATGAATGCTCAGTAAAATGTGGATTAAGAGGTTAAAAATAAAAAAAATTAACTCACCTTATCCACTTGATCGCGTAGTTGCCGATCTCTCCTCTCTTCTTCAAGCATTAGCTGCCGTCTAAAGGACCTGTGATGATGTCACATCACATGGTCCAATCACATGGTCCATCACCATGGTGATGGACCATGTGATTGGACCATGTGATGAGCTCAGTGACCTTATTACAGGTCCTTTAGCCGGCAGCTAATGATTGAAGAAGAGATCGCAACTACGCAATCAAGTGGATAAGGTGAGTTATTTTTTTTATTTTTAACCCCTCCATCCACATTTTACTAAGCATTCTGTATTGAGAATGCTATTATTTTCCCTTATAACCATGTTATAAGGGAAAATAATAAAATCTACAGAATACTTAACCCAATACTTAACTTCAGTGATGAAGTCCGGGTTCGGGTCTGGGTACCAAACATGCCGATTTTTCCCACGCGCGTGCAAAACGCATTAAAACGCTTTGCACTCGCGTGGAAAAATCGCGCATTTTCCCGCAATGCACCCGCCTCTTATCCGGGCGTCAAACGTGCGTCACCACCTTTTTACAGTGGACCAATCTAAGGTCTGCACAGGTCTCATGTGCAGTGGAGAGCTGGGGTTTCACGCTCACATAAAAAACAGGGTCCTGCTATAATGGCCCAGCCCACCAGAAGTGCGGATCTGGGCCGTTTAACTCCTTAGATGCCACAGTCAATAGACCCCATCCCTGCCTGCAGTGTATCCTAGCAGGCCGCTTCACTCTAACGTAGTCTTCTAGTGGATGTAGGTATAGCACTGATAGAATAATATATTACTTTGCATAAACAATTGCAATGTATTCTAGTACTGATCAAAAGTTTCCCCATTAAATTCCCTTGTAGGACTAGTTAGACTTTTTTCCATTAAAAAAAAAGCTTTTCCATGGAAAAATTGGCTAAAATAAAATCCCCTTAACATATGTGGTATTGCATCTGTAATACAATTAACAAGTAATTAATCGTCTACGGGGACCACCGTATAAAAATAAAAATGTTTTTTGTTTATTTGCCACAAAAAAAATAAAAAGGATCAAAAAGTGTTATGTAACCCAAAATGATACCAATGAAAAGTCATCCCTCAAAGATCAAGCCCTCACACAGCTCCATAGGATGAAAAATAAAAAAGTTATGGATCTTGGGATGTGGCGATGCAAAAATAAGGGTTTTTATGCAAAAGTAGTAAAACGTAAAAAAAAAATTATATGTATTTGGTATCACTGTAATTGTACTAACCCAGCAGAAACCCCGCAGCGGCATTTGTCTAGCCGATTCTTGGCATATTTGCCGGATCACTGCCGGACCCCATTATAGTTAATAGGACCTGACAGCATTCCGGCAGAGACGGATCCGGCAGGCTGTTCCCGACCGGATCTGTGAACGCTAGTGTGAAACTAGCCTAAAATAGTTTTATATTATTTATGTGGCTTATTTTTATGTCTTTGCATGAAACCCCAATATTTAAGACTGACGTTGAATTATAATAAGTCTCCACACTTACACGGTGGTCCACAGAAGAAGCCGTCTACTCCATCTTTTTGTTCCACCATTCTGCGATGACGAGCGTCTCTTTTGGTTATTTGAACCAGCTTCTCATTTCTTCTGCTGAAATCAAAGTCATCCAAGCTGAAAAAAATACATACAACTGAACGTTATGTAGCCATTTGCCCGGCCAATGCACGGGCACCATCAGTATGGCTGCCGCAGACTGATCCAGACCCGTGTCCACACCGAAAAAAATAAACGAAACAAGTTCTATTTCTTTGCAGTGCGAAGGCACGTAGAGAAACCCCGCTCCGTAATGCCTCCGTTCTGCATGTGAATGGGTCCGCAATCGTGATGCGGTAAGCACGCAGCCAGGGCCACTGTTTGGGGGCTGCAATACTGACATGACCGGGCAATACCATATGAGCGTTAATAAAACGGATCCTACCTGCTTTTCTCACCAGGCGGATAGACAGGTAAAACCTTCCTGTAGACAGTACTGCTCTGTATATTTTTCCAGGTTGTCAATTTCCTTCCAATATCCGTATTTCTGGGCTCAAATCCCTGGAAAGTGCCAAATAAAAGATAAACATTGGGGAAATAACATTTTGGATGTGATTTCTGTGATTAGCATTTTTCATCTGCATAATAGCGAGTTTAAATCATGTAATGGTTAATTCTGGTTTTGAGATCCGGCAGAGGGTCTCAAAACCTGAATTAAAAGGATCCGTTCTATTTAATCCATCCTGTTGGCTCAGTTTCGGCTGGCTCTGGTTGTGTTAAATCAAAACTGAACAAATCTGATCAGGCATGATAATTATTGTTAGTCAGTGGGCGCCAGATCCGTTTTTTTCTGTGACAAAAAAAACGGATATGTCACCATTGACTTACATTGATTTTTGCGCCTGATCCGGTTTGCTTGCAGCAGTATTGTGCCCGGCCCCTAAACACAACTGAACTGATGCATTCTGCCGGATCCCAAAACCTAAATTAAAAACGCACATGTGAAAGTAGCCGTAGATAACGGTGCATTAGTACTGTTTGCATCAATACATATAACTAGTAATGAACAAAGCGAGCTTCGGATGCTACATCCGAAGTCTTTTCGTTCAAAACTTCGGATTAATGCTGTACGGAGATAAAAATATATATCAAATTTCAAATCACCACCATTCTCACAAAGTTGAAATAAAAAAAATAAAAAAATGACATCCAAAAACACACATACTATTAAAATATAAAATAATTTATCCCATACATCGTATAGCGTAATGGAAAAAAAATCTAAATGGCCAAAGTGCTTTTTTTTTTTTTTGTTGCTTCACCTCCAAACATATTGAATAAAAAGTGATCAGAAAGTTACACACACATCAAATTAGCCCCTACACAGGTCTGTAGAGAAAAATAAAAAAGTTATGGGGGTTAGAGTTTTGTCTTAAAGTTTTTTTTATTTTTCTTTAGATATTAAAATACAAGAAAAGAAATATGCATATAGTTGTTATCGTGCTGACCTGGAGATTGAATGGAACAGGTCAGTTTTACCTCATAAGAAATGCCATAAAAACAAAACCCATAAAATTGTTGTGGAGTTCAATCCCCCCAATAGACGTTCCAAAAATCACAAATGATAAATAAGGCCATAAACAGATGTAACTGCCTGGCACGCCCCCTAAACATCTGGAAACTCCAAACTGGCAAATTCACTTAAGACAAAAATTTGGATGGGCACAAAAATGTCCTAAGGCCTTATGCACAAGACTGTAGCAGGTCCGTGCCCGTATTGCGGCCCCCAGGCAGCATTAGAAAGTACAACTTGTCCTGCAAAAAACAAGTTCTGGCTCTGGGAAGGCGTGGAGTGAAAAACAAAAATGGAAAATCGCAGGGTCCCCTAAGGGTTAAATAAAAATTGTGTCTGAATGATAAGTCTGTCATCTTATAATTTTGAATACTCTTTTGGCTTTAATTCCTGTCCGGTGATTTATGATGGATGTACAGGTCGAGGCCTATTTTCATTTTTGCATTTTGGATTTTTCCTCCCCACGTTCCAATAGCCATAACTTTTTTATTTTTTCCGTTCACATAGCCATATAAAGGCTTATTATTTGTGGGACACTATGCATTTTTAAATGACACCATTTAATTAACCATATCTTGTACTAAAAAACGTGTGGCAAAATTGAAATAAGAACAACAGAATTCTGCACAGCGTTCACTGTGCTCTAAAATATGACCTGACGTCCTTATTCTGCGGCTCAATACGAATGCGGCTCTACCAAACCTGTATAGGTTTTTTGGTTTTACTACTTTAAAAAAAATAAAAACCTTTGAACAAAAAATCTATTTTCTATGCATTACCATATTCTGGCAGCCATACCTTTTCTATATTCCGATCTACAAAGCTGTCTGGGGGCTTGTTTTTTGCGTAACAAACTGTACTTTTTATTGGTACCATTTTTGGGCTATGTACATCTTTGATCACATTTTTGGGGGGGACAAGATGATAAAAAAAACGGTGAATTGTGCGTTTTAAATTTTTTTCCGTTACGGCGCTCACCGTACAGGTATTTTCTAAAATATTAGTTTAGTTTAGACATTTTCTGATACGGCAATACCAAATATGTAAAATTGGGAAAGGGAAGGTGATTTTTTATTTTTTTTCACTTATTTTTGTAGTGTGGAGGCATGGACAGAAAGACCACAGAAGCACTATGTTATGCTTCCGTGGGCTTCCGATCCGTGCCTCCGTTACGCACTGCTCCGTATCTTCTGGATTGCAGACTCGTTCAAGTGAACAAGTCCACATCTGTCATACGGTGCGCACACAACCGGTGTCCAATATGGACACGGACCTGCTACGGTCTAGTTGCTCTTTATTTCCAATGGAATAAAATGTAAGTGTATTTCCTCTCTTATTTCCTGGTCAAACTAGTCCTATAAATGCCATGTTTTCTGTGTGTGATTAATACGGGTGAATGCATTGTGAATAGTGTCGCCATCTGAAATCCTTTCTCTACTAAGATTTTAATATGTGTAATTTCCAGCTTGAGAACACTTACCATAAAAGGGGTGGAAAAGTCTGGCATTTGTCCAACCAAAAGGCCTGCCAACGTACACACCAGTATAAGAAGCAGACAGACGGCCACGATGGGCAGAGGCCAGTCCGTTATCAGCTGAGAGTAACTGTAAGCAAAGCACAATGCCTATAATATTAACAATCAAGGCTGTTAAGGACGGGCTGCCCCCTCTCCTGACATTAGTAACTACTTATTCCCCATATAATAAAAATGTTGAGCATCTATTCTTATGACTGTAAGTTGTGCTATTCCTCTCTTATTCCTACTAGAAGTTTATGAATGAAGTTGCAATAACGGTCCAACTGGATGTTACCAGTCTCCGTGTGTAAGTGTGGTGGTTTTCCTGCCCAGTCTGACACATCCCCAACTGGTGACACTCAGATGTAGGCCTCATGCACACAGCCGTTGTTCGGGTCCGCGTCCGAGCCGCATATTTCGGGGCTCAGCCGCGGACCCATTCACTTCAATGGGGCCGCAAAAGATGCGGACAGCACTCCGTGTGCTGTCCGCATCTGTTGCTCCGATCCGTGCCCCCGCAAAAAAAAATAGAGCATGTCCTATTCTTGTCCGTTATGCGGACAAGAATTGGCATCTCTATAATGGGTCGCGTTCCGGAACGGAACGTGGAGCAGCTTCCGTGTTTTGCGGATCCACGGTTTGCGGACCGCAAAACAACAGCGGCCGTGTGCATGAGGCCGTACCCTTATTGCAGACTACTAACCATTCATAAACTTCTGTTATAAGAATAGATGCTCCAGAAACGTTATTACATAGGGGATGCAAGTAGTCATATGTCAGGAGAGGGGACAGGTCCTCTTTATAGAACAGAAATTATGTACAATGAAATACATGGATACATCATTCATTCGCAAAAGTAAGGCTACAAGGTGCACTGGAGGATCAGGCACGTCCATGCATTAGGCTATGTTCACAGAGCGAAAATCTGCCACTCATTCAGCAGCGGAATACAGGCAAAATCCACATAAGAAATGCAGCCAAAAGCTTCCCATTGTGTTAAGACCTCATGCACACAATATAAGGACTCATGCACACGATCGTTGGATGTTTTGCGGTCTGCGAATTGCTGGATTCTGCATTTTACGGAAAAGCTGGCCCCTAATAGAGCAGTCCTATCCTTGTCCGTAATGCGGACAATAATAGGACATGTTTTTTTTGCAAAGCTACTATGCGGACATGGAATGCACATGGAGTCATTTCCGTTTTTGTTTTTTTGCAGAAATGGGAAAAAAATACATTTGTGTTCATGAACCTTAAAATGGTAGAAGTTTTTTCAGTAGCTGATTTGAAAAACACTTAAAAAAAAAAAACCACTTAACACGTCATGTTACTTCTTGGAAGCAGATTTGATTGTGGATGTCACAGAAGTCAAATAGGGAAGCAGAGAAACCTCAACCAAATACTGTTCTGAAATACTTGTAAAAACTCCTCTAAAACCTCCAACAAATTACAAATCTCCAAAAACAACCTGTTTTCAGCTACTGATTTTTCTGCCGTGGAGTTTAGCCATGTGAACATACCCTTACATGGAGGACCAGGCACGTCCATGCAGTACATGGCAAACCGATTGATTTCAATAGGAAATATAATTCTTTTTCCTCTAAGGTGATACTGCAAGGAAACAGCAACATCTTGCTGGGCTTCCCACAAATTAGAGTGGGACGCTGAAGGTACAAGAAATGTATTTAGCTGATCAGACAACCTTTCTAACAAAAATGACCAACCTTTTTAAGGTTATTCAGAGAACACAGGCTGCAGTGTGGCAGTCCTGTATCCTGCTGATAAAGTCAAGAGCCAGGGTACGTTCCTTACACTCCACTGTACAATCAGCATAATGTCCACCTTTTACCAATATCTTTCTTTATTGCTCCAGCCATACTTGATTACGGCATCTAGAGGCTGTAATGTCCACGATCGGCATTATTGCCGGTCGCTTACATTAGTCGCGGACCTTTGCCGTTTCACTGCACACTGCACACTCGAGCGGGCACCATGTTTAAAGACCGCACCAGTGCAGTACATGTACATTCTGGTAGCAAAAGGGTTAAAGGTAGCCTAAAAGTACTTTTAATCCATATGCAAATAAGAAGTTAAGTGCACAGAGGGCAGGCCCAAGCCACTGTGTGCACCCTTGCTTCTCCCACTTCCTCTGTCATCCCCTCTCTCTCCTTGGGCCTGCCCTCGTTGCACTTAACAAGTGGATTAAAAGTGCTCTTTCTCCAGAATGAAGCAGTGGATCGCTAAGACCTGCTTCACACACATCCTGCCATGCGTGAGGCTTAAAATGCTGGAGGGGAACTGAAGCTAGAACATTCTGCGGATCGCCACTGTCTGGCTCTCGGCTTAAAACTATTTGCTTGGCAGAAGGGATATATATAAATTATGCCTTTTGTGGTGTTTCATGCTAGGAAGCCATAAAATTCTAGCATGTGCTGCAAGTAATGGATGCCTCGGATAGAGAAATGTATGCAGATTCTTATGCAGAATTATAGGTGGATGCTTCATACATACCTTTTTGGCATCCTGAATGCTTTATCATGTCTTCGAAAAAAATAAAACTCAATATTAGTTTCAGTAATACTGATTTAGTAATAAAAAAATAACACATCTGCCAAGTAATAAATACTACATAAGACACACACAAAACACAATACAAATCATACTAGAAGTCTAAAACATCCACAAATAATCTCCACTGCTATAAATGGCACATGTAGGTGACAGGTTTTATCCTGGGGCCCAGCAGCTTCGTCACTTACCTGACAGTTACTATGTGATGTTGCATTGGTTGTGTTGACCTCTGGTCATTTGCCCACTGCTTCCAGATACAGTCCGTGGTCTGCTGTAAAGCATCCGTGGAAGTATTAATACTGGAATGATGAGAGCACAGGGTTTTCCTATCTTCGTGTCCTGGCAGTTGCGTTGCTGTGCAGCTTAATTTGCGCTCTTGATGGGTGCAGGGGCAGCTCTTTTGATGCTGACGGACATCACCTCCACGAGGTGACAACTGTCCATTGGATCTATTCATTGAAGGCTGCTGGTGGTGGCTAGGTGGAGACAGACAGTCTCTCATGCTGTTGGGTGGCTCTTTCAGAAAGCAATGTTGGACCTTCTGCAGAGCAGCAGCGTTTGGTGTTAAGTGATCCAGGACTATCTTCTCTTTCCCACCGTCTTCATAATTTTCCGCATCTATCAGATTTCTGAGAAGACCATACAAAGAATTATTAGAGGGTACAGTCAAATATTAGGTCCTGTCAGAAACCAACATGAAATGGAACATACACTATTTAGAACTGATCAGGAAAGGTGCACATACATGTTAAAGGGGTTGTCCCTTGATAGATAAAAAATAAAAATCAGAGATCATATAATCCATGGCAATCTTTCTTACAAAGCTAGTCTTGAACTTCACATGGATCCAAAGATCTCCCCATTCATTTCTCTAATTTCTCTGCACGATTCTCTTCAGAATGACAGCTCGCGGGTGGGGGAGGGTGTTCTTGTAGCAATGCAAATTACAAAATTAACTAGTTTTTCATGCTAAATTATATTTATCAAAGAAAAATATAAATGGAACAGCCCCTGGCACAATAGTTACTAGATCAATACAGTCCTAAATCATAAGTTTTATTACAATAAAAAATAGTATTTTTTCAAGAATGGCCTTGCAAGTTACAGTATAGAGACAGCCTGCTGGAGATGACAAATCAGCTCCAGGTCACAACTAAACATATGTGAATCAGAGTAAGGGGACACATGCCCATCCTGGTTCTACCATCTACACTATATCCGTGGAACCTGTCTTGAAAAAAGTATTTATACCCCTTAAGCATTTCGACAATTTTTTTAAGTTATACCCACAAACTTAAATGTATATTTTTGGGAATTTATTTGATAGACCAACACAAATTAGCAAGTATTTCTGAAGTGAAAAGAAAATGATACATGGTTTTCAAAATTTTTAATAAATACAAATCTGAAAAGTGTGGTGTGTATTTGTATTCAGCCCCCTTACTCTGATACCCCTAAATAAAATCCAGTGTGGCCAATTGCCTTCAGAAGACACCAAATTAGGAAACAGAATTACATATCTGTGTGTAATTTATTCTCAGTATAACTACAGCTGTTCTGTGAAGTCCTCAGAGGGCTGTTACGGAACATTAGTGATCAAACAGCATCATGAAAACCAAGGAACACACCAGACAGGTCAGAGATAAAGTTGTAGAGAAGTGGGGTTAGGGTTGGGGCTGGGTTAGGTTATGAAAAAATATCCCAAGCTCTGAACATCTTACACATCACTGTTCATTCCATGATCTGAAAATGGAAGAGTATGGCCCAAATGCAAACCTACCAAGACAGGGCCATCCACCTAAACGGACAGCTCAGACAAGGAGAGCACTAATTAGAGAAGCAACCAAAAAGGTCGATGGTCACTCTGGAGGAGCTGCAGAGACCCACAGCTCAGGTGGGAGAATTTGTCCACAGGACAACTATTAGTCGTGTATTCTACAAATCTGGGCTTTATGGAAGAGTGACAAGAAGAAAGACATTTTTTGAAGCAAACCATGAGAAGTCCTATTTGCCACAAGGCATGTAGGGAACACTGGTGCTCTGGTCAGATGAGAGCAAAGTTGAAATTTTTTGAAGCTGGTCAGAGTTGGGGGGGGGGGGGGAGATGGATGGGGCTAAATACAGGGCAAACGGGGGAGAAACCCTGGTCGAGGCTGCAAAAGACTTGAGACTGGGCCAGGACACCTTCCAGTAGGACAATGACCCTAAACATACAGCCAGAGATACAATGGAATGGTTTAGATCAAAGCATGTTTATGTATTAGAATGGCCCAAAGACCAGAAATTACTGCTCACAGACTCCCTGAGCTTGAGCTGTTATGCAATGAAGAATGGGCAAAAATTTCACACTCTGGATGTGAAAAGTTGGTAGAGACATACCCCAAAAGACTTGCAGCTGTAATTGCAGTGAATGGTGGTCCTACAAAGTATTGACTCAGGGGGGCTGAATACAACTGCACTCCACACTTTTCAGATTTTAAATGATAAACATTTTTGAAAACCATGTATCATTTTCTTTACACTTCACACATAAGTGTGAAGGGAATGAATAGTTTTTCAAGGCTGGATTGCAGTACAGAAGAAACCGTTCTGAACCTCATACTGAGATACTAGAGACTGCCATATGATAGCTTCTTAAACCAAGTAACCATACTGTTATTTATGGAATAAAGGATTTAAAAGTTATGTTTTAGGTCTCGGTATTAGTCCAGAGATGAGCATGTTGACATTCAAAATGTCCGATCTTTCTTTCCCCGACATTTTCCCTGAAGATTCGGAATACTGCTTGGTCTAAGGCCTTATGCACATGTTGGAGATGAGTCATGGGTTTTTGCAGTAAAAGTTGTGATTCATCCACCACATCTACAGAAAGGTATTGTCATGCATGGCGTGATCACTGCAGATTTTCTACAAAAATGTCATCTAAAATTTCCACTTGTACCTGCACATAGCTTGACACACAGTGTGAACTTTGAATCTACAGAATATCTATTTTTGCTGCTGATTTCCACTGCAATGCAATGAGGCAAATAAGCATTACGCAACAAAATCAGCTGGAAAACCCAAGTGTTACTTGTAAAATGGTGCAGTAATTTAACTATTTGTAAACCATTCCTGACACATACATCCATGGTGAGGCCATCAATAGGTTGGACTGTACCCTTACTACAAAATCTAGGTGTAGTCCCAACCTGAGGGTATGGGCACATGGCTTCCCTCTTTCCCTCTTCTATCTATCTGCATAGCTAAAGGCTCATGGGCCCTAGTGCAAGAGTTCATCTTGGGCCCCCCTTCCCTCAGTGCTTTGTGGTCAGGGACAGCCTTTCTGCTGCCCGAGGTAAAAATTGAAACTGCAATCCCCCTTTCCAAATTCTCAACCTAACCCCATCCCTCCAGCCCTACTGTAAGATATACTAGGAAAACATTACATACAGCACTACACAACATACAGAGTAATACAGCACATATACCTCCTACATCTAGTGATGTCTTAACAGTGTCCCCAATAGTAATAATGCCCCCATTGTGCCCATACTACTAATCATGTTGGCCATATCCCCCACAGTACTAGTACTTCTGCTTATGTGTGCCAGTACAAAAATCTCCCCTTATAAAGTGTGCCAGTAAAAAATAACCCCTTATACTGTGTGCCAGTACAAAAAGTACTCCCTTATAATGTGTGCCAGTACAAAAAATACCCCCTTAACTTTCAGATCGGACCCCCATATCAGACCCCAAATCAGACCCCCATATCAGATCAGACATCCATGTCAGGACTCCCTCTAATATCAGACATCAGATCCCCATTAGACCTCCATGTCAGAGCCTCCCACCCATATCACACCTCAGATCAGACACCCTTTAGGCCTCCATGTCAACCCCCCCCCCCATCAGACCTCAGATCAGACACCCTTTAGGCCTCCATGTCAGAGCCTCCCCCGCCAGTATCTGACCTCAGATCAGACCTTTAAATAGATAAATTAACTTACCTCTTCTGCTCCGTGCTTCTCTGCAAGTCCGGCGGTTGCCTCTGCATTCTTTGCTCTCTGATCTTCTCTGAACCAGCGCTGCACAGTCACCTGACTGCGTACGTCAGGTCATAGTAGGTCGGTTTACTTGAGTCCCTCTTGACCTTTTTTGAAATATTGAATGGGGTTTAGACTAACCTGAAATTTACGATTACCTACGATCAACAACGTTTCAGCTTTCTGGATACCGCTGTTTATAAAAAAGAAGGGGGCAAGTTGAGGACAGATCTTTTTTGTAAGAAAAAAATAGGAATAGCATTCTCCATTTTAATAGCGCACACCCCCCATCCTTGAAAAAAGCTATCCCCAAATCTCAATTTCAGCGTGAGGCAGCAGACCCAAAATACGTTTGTGTGCATGAGGCCTAAGGCTTATTTTTTGCAGGACAAGTTTTACTTTCTAAGTACAACTTTCAGGGTGGAGTCGGGCATTTCCATGGGCAGAGATTTGGATGCTCCGATTTTATTAACCTAAACATTGCTTAAAGCGCAGGGCAAGGGCGGTTTGTTTATATTTTCACACTGCTAGGAGGAGGATTCTGCCTAGCAGTGCACCTGGTGACATAACTGGCGCTGATGGGTGGGCTTAAGCGTGGCCCTAGCTGTTTTACGGGCTAGGGCAGCTCTAAAGCCTGTCCATTAGCGCCAGTGACGTCACCGGGCTCACTGCTGGGCGGAAGCTTCCTCCTAGCATTACCCATGGAGAGCCATGCTCCGATGTTCTTATCAGGGGGGCTGTCTGGGTGAAAATGGGGATAAGTCTGGGTTCAGCTTTGAAACTGGACAACCCCTTTAAATGTCAGCCCTCTTATTGTACTGTGTTTTCTGGTTTTAGAAGCGTCCAACACGTGACCCTAATTTTTTGCCTGAACGTATGAGAGAGCTAAAGAGTAAAAAAGCATGTGCATTTGAGGCCCAATGTGGAGATTTATACCGTTTGTGCTGGAAATTGTAGAGGCTCTGAGGTGAAATAATAAATGGAACCCCTAAGAAGTGACCTCTTTTTAGACACCCACACCCTTTAAAGGGATTCTGTCACCACATTTAACCCCTATGAGCTAAACATATGCTCATGTCCAGGGTTATAATAGGATCCCTAAGGTGGCCTTATAAACCTTATTTGTGGCTTTATTGTGCTAAAAAACAGGTTTTACTAACCTGTCAATCAATGAATTAAGGTGCCCAAGGGGAGGTTTGTGGATGGCCGTTCGGTGCCCAGCGAACTTGAAAACAGAAGTTAGCTGAACTCTACTCAAAACTGGTGTAAAGGAAAATGGGCTTAGTTGCCCATAGCAACCAATCAGATTCCACCTTTCATTTTCTAAAGGAGCTCTGAAAATGAAAGGTGGAATCTGATTGGTTGCTATGGGCAGCTAAGCCAGTTCTACTTTACACTAGTTTTGATAAATCTCCCCCCTGTGCTTCTCCTCTTGTACACAGCACATCACCTGTGTATAGAGTCTGGATCAGCTTTACAACTTGCAGTTTGCAGAGGAGAAAAAGTGATGCCCCTGGGACTGTGCCAGGGAACCTATCGCCATTCTGGTTGATCCACTGGGTAGCGGTAAGTAGCTAGTAGCCATCTGCTGATACCAACTGGAACATGATGGGACATTGTGGAAGAAGGAAGTGCAGCTCTCACCTCTGGTCACCTTTCTGAAGCATGGAAGATAGGGCTTGAACCCAGCCGCTTAATGCAATCCACAAACAAAAGGTCAATTCCAGCTTCTTGTGTAAAAAATGGATGGTTCTTTATTAGGCTTGCAAAGTTTAAGATCCGACATACATCACATGGAGAGACAAAATGTGACTGTGACGCGTTTCGGGCTATAGTATTGAGCCCTTCATCAAGACAATACATTGTTCACTAAAAACAAAACTTTTATACAACATTGGGTATACTCCTCCCCCTTTGCTTCACTGGAAATCACACCCCAACTCAGGTGTTCCTGAGTTTAGTGATAATTTCAGCAGGGCACATGTATAGGCGGAGGGGGAGAGGTGGAGATGAAAAACTTAAATCCACATACTCGAGAAAACATTTTCACAAATTCTACAAGTATTGTAATATTAAATCATGTTTTCTATTCAGACCTCTCGGTATGCATGTTTCCAACACAAACATCCAATATGTTTCTCTGCTGAGAAGCTTCTGTTTTCGATCCCCTCCTCTAATCGGTGCCGAAACCACTTCTATACCTTGCACAGAAAAAGCAGAGACATCGTCCTTGTGAACAGTGGCAAAGTGCAGTGTTGCCGCTGAGACATTCCGAGACATAACATGAGGGACATCACTCAAATGTTTCCTTGTTCGTACCTTTCATTTATTAGTGGTGCAGCCTACGTATTGCAGCCTACACGCATTGTTATGACATATACCACGTAGTCTGTACCACAATTAATGTATTGTTTCAAAACATGCCTTTTTCCATTAGCCATAGATGTAATCTCCTTTGAAATGGACATCTATCGACAGCAGATACATTTTCTGTTTTCTGCTACCACATTTATAGTTTCCATAGGTTTTAGGCCAGGTACATATTTTTAGGGTTTTTTCCACAAATAAGCTTGGACTTATTTTCTGTCCCACCGTGGGGGCTCCTTTAGCTACACATCTTATCCCTGCAGAGACTATATTTTCCACTCCTCGTTGAAATTCAGAACCGGAAGATGTTTCCGTATAATTCTACATATCCTAAAATAGTCCCTGCTGTAGTTAGTAACAAAAGTGATAGGTTTGTCATTATCCGTTTCATTCTTATTGCGATTTTTATTGTGGTTATTTATTTATATTTCTTCTGTTTCTGCTTTTGTTATTAATCTCCTTCTTTTTGTCTTTCCGTTTAGAGAAAATTAGGGTTTCCCTGTCCTTAGATCTAGCAAAATTTGTACCCCCAATAATACTGGCCTGAGTATAGCCTCTCACTTTTAATCTGGCTGCAATGATCTGGGCTTCTCTTTCAAACAACTCCTCGGTAGAGCAATTCCGTTTTGCTCTTACCATTTGATGGCGCATTATGATCCTTAACTCCATTCCAGCTGTGCTGAACGTGTACGGTGAAGGTACGAAAGGGGTTAAGACTGCGTTGTTTATTCAGTCTTCATTGTTAATGGCCACACAGTAAGGGCTCATTTAGACGGCTGTAGCGTTTTGAAGTCCACAAATTGCGCATTTGCAAAACACGGATACTGGCCCGTGTAGGTTCCGCTAGTATAGAAAATGCCTATTCTTGTCCGCAATTGTAGACAAGAATAGGACATGCTCTGTTTTTTTTGCGTGGCTGCAGAACGGAACTACGAATGAAGACAGCACATGGTGGGCTGTCTGCATCTTTTGTGGCTCAATTGAAATGGATGGGTCTGAAAAATTGCAAAACGGATGCGGATCCATTCATACAGTCATCTGAATGAACCCTAAGGCTGAGTTCACATCACAGTTCGGCTTTCCGTACTTCTGATCTGTCAAAAGAACAGAAAAATAAAGAAAAAATGGATCCGTTATTTTGAGAATCAGCTTTTTTTACTGATCTGATGGAAGTCACATAAATTGATCATAACTGCTGCTTAAAAAAAATACAGATCGGTTATTTTTAGTGCAAACTGATGCTAACTGAGCATAAATGACTATAAAAACTATAACTTATCCTGCAAAAAATAAGACCTCATACAAGTACATTGATAAAAAAAAAAAGTTACGGCAGAGAGAGCCATAACTACTACTCCCCAGAAATCAAAGCATACGCAGAATTGGTAGCTGAGCCATGGCCCTTAGGCCTCATGCACACGAACGTTGTTTGGTTCCGCATCTGATCTTTTTTTGCGGCTTGGATGCGGACCCATTCACTTCAACAGGGACACAAGAGATGCGGACAGCAAACGGATTGCTGTGTTCTGTGGGGCCACAAAATATTTTTCTGGATTTTTGTCCATTTTGCAGACAAGAATTAGCATTTCTGTTATGAGCCACCTGTTCCGTTCTGCAAGTGGAACACACGGGCGGCATCCCTGTTTTGTGGATCCGCAATTTGCGGACGCAAAACACGGCACGGTTGTGTGCATAAGCCCTAAACCTGTATTTAATTTGAGTGTCTGTCTCTTGCCTAGTGTTTATTAAAAGTCGCACAGCACTTCATGAATTAGACTCGGCATGTTGCTTTTAGTCTGACCTCTAGTGGTTGTTTTTCACGTAGACAGGTTGATATTCACTTAGGTCTCTTGCACACGAAGGTTTTTTTTTCTGGTTCCGTTCCGTTGTTGCGGATTCCGTTTGCAGTCTGTATGCGGAACCATTCATTTCAATGGTTACGCAAAAAAACTGAATGTACTCCATATGCATTCTGTTTCCATATTTCCATATATCCGTACTGTTGAAAGTTAGAACTTGTCCTATTATTGCCTGCAAATAACGATCCGTGGCTCCATTCAAGTCAATGGGTCCGCAAAAAATACAGAATGCATACGGAACACCACCATATGTCTTCCGATTTTTTGGCGGATCCATGGGGGATCCATGTCCACACATTACTGTACATTACATTAATGATGAAAAATTTTATGTTTCTGTTTGCGATCCGCAAACAACGGATCGCATACGGAAACCATATGGAGATTTTTTGCGGAACTATGGAACGGAAACACAATGGAAACAAAAACCTGAACAACGGATCCGTTAAAAACGGGTCGCAAAACACTGAAAAAGCCATACGGTCGTGTGCAAGAGGCCTTAGACTGGTCTAATTAGTATGTGCATTAAAAAAGGCGCAAATGAACTGCGAAAAGTCACGTCTCCCTGAGTGATGAAGTGTGGCTTTTATTGCATTGAAAGTCACACCTCATCACTTAACCGAAGAAAAGTACGCCAGCCCTGTAGTGGAGTAAAAATTAGACTGTTTTTACACCTACATAAATAGATTGGAAAAAAGCTGCAAAAGTTAGAAAACTTCTAACTTAGTCTAAAAATTCAAAATAGTCAAAAACAAGCGCAATTTCAGTAGAAAATGCAACAAAAAAATTAGATTGTCTAAAACAGCATTTTTACGCCTAAAAACAGACATAAACACTATAGTAAATGTGCCCTAATCTATCTTTTTAGGTTTGATCATTTATATGGGTGTTTAGTTTGATTTTTAGATGATAGTTATGGAAGTGCATCGGCCAAGGGAGCCAGCCATGTTTGTGCGCTGCTTTAATTATCATCTACATTAATAGAAGTACTCGCAGTAATTAAACAGCTCATCTAAACCTTTCACCAACGGGAAATGGATGTATCTGTGCAAGATGGAGCTCTGTGTTTAGCTGTTAATCCTCTGACGTCCTGGCTTTATGTGATGAGATGGCTCAGGACATCTACATCTGCCTGCTAATGAGCCGAAGGAAATAAACCCAAAACTGTAATCTCTTTCCTCTGATCTATCTTTAATTATCATAGCAGATACTTTTGTTGCAGTTCTTACTGGAGGCAAGTGACCATGATTTTGTTTTGTCTATAAAGGGGTTCTCTGGGAATTAAGAAAATGAAAATATTTAAATATTACTTTATTATAAATATATTCTCAAATACCTTTCATTATTTATAATGGCTCGTTTTGTCTGGGGAGCAATCATCAGGGCAAACAAAATGGCCGCTGTCCTATTAGTACACACAAAACCTGTCCTAATCACACAGGAGGACAAGTTACTTAACAACACTGAGGTAAAGAGCTCCCTCATCCTCCTCTCTACTTGTCAGGGATTATGATCCTGAATACAGATGATAAGAACTTTAGCTGAATCTCTGGGGAATTTAGTTCATGAGGAGACATGAAGTACAGAGAGGACAGACAGGACAGACTGTGGTAATGGAGACTGTAAACAAGTGCTGCTGCTCATTATCTACACCTCACCCTCCTCTCATGTCTCCTCATCATCTCCATTCTCACAGAGATTCACCTGTATTCAGGATCATGATTCCTGACAAGCAGAGCAGAAAGGAGGATAAGGCAGCACTATGGCTCATTGTGGTGAAGTAACTTGTCCTCCAGTGTGATTAGGACAGGTTTTGTGTGTACTGATAGGACGGCGGCCATTTTATTTCTCCTAATGATTGCTCCCTAGACAAAACAGACCATTCTAAGTAATGAAAGGTATTTGTGAATATATCGGTATTATAAAATAATATTTAAGTATTTAAATTTTTTTAATTCCAGGAGAACCCCTTTAAAAACCTGTGACCACTAATTGCAGGCAGCAGGTGATAGAGCAGGAGATGCTGATCAGAACAATATACAGTTTTGTGGGAAAAGAATCGGTAAAACTTGTAATTCATACATATAAATCTGTTCTTTCTGTGCTCACTAGCAGAATGGGTTGTCTTATTAGTAGTGTTGGGCGCAAATATTCGAATTGCTAATTTAATCGTGAATATCACTACTTCGAGAATTCACGAAAATTTAGAATATAGTGCTATATATTCGTATTCATGAATATTCTAGATTTTTTTTCATCTGAACCCATGATTCTTGCTTGTGGGCCAATGAGAACATTGCAATGTCTTTCTTAGCAACATCCCTAGCAACCAATAGGAAAGTTGCCTACCCCTTTACTATATAGAAACTCCCCAGCAGCCATTTTCTGCAGTTTTTTTTTTCAGTTCTAAGAGAGACAGCAGTGTCATTGCTGTGCTCTCTGCTTTCCTGTGTCATTATATTACATAGTTAGTTAGCTTATATAAATAATACAGATAGTTAGTGGGAGATAGTCAGTGTAGGTTAGATAGTGATATAGAGTAGCTGATAGGTTCCAGTGCAGGGTGTTAGGTAGTGTGATAGGTTCTGCTGTCCATACATACATGCTATAGACATAGTGCTGTGATGTCACAAGTTCACAACAATACTTAATGCACCAATCACTAATATGTAGTCAGACCTGCTAAAATGTGAAGTTGCCCATATTAGGCAAAAATATGTGCATCATTAATTGCCGATTTGTGCAATCACGAATATATCGGAGCACTCTATCTGCATATAAACCTATTATAATGTTCTGCCGTGCAGGTATAGTGACCTACGCCTGTATTGCTCAGATAAGATTGCATTGCAGGGTGGCAGGTCCTCTTTAAAGGGACTGTCTCCTTTTTATATGTTTTATTAGGCCATATATACATAGAAGAAAGTTGGGGTGTTCTGTTGAGACAGACTTCTGTACTAGTAGACTCAAGTTTAGTGGGTGCTATGCCATAGGTGTAAGTACCAGAGTATCAGACAACCATGGCGGCCAAACAACCAAGAGGTAGTGTTAATGATGCCCATTTAAATTGGAAGTAGGTGGGAAAAATATGAGGAACCCCATTTTCAATATTCAACATCACTAGTTTTTTCCCCCTGCTCTGTGATGTCACTGTGTGCATTATCCCTAAACTGTGACATCACAGTTTTTGTTATTTCTATGCAATAGCCTCACAATGTGCATTATCATTGTTACTGTGATATTAATGTGTATATTATTTCACTACTGTGACATCACTGTGCACATTATTTCACTACTGTGACATCACTGTGCATATTATTTCACTATTCACAACTGTGACATCACTGTGCACATTATTTCACTACTGTGACATCACTGTTCACTGTGCATATTATTCCATATGCTGTGACATCACTGTCCATGTCATTCCACTACTGTGACATCACTGTAAATGTTATTCCACTACTGTGACATCACTGTGCCTATTATTCCACTACTGTGACATTACTGTCTATGTTACTCCACTACTGTGACATCACTGTGCCTATTATTCCACTACTGTGACATCACAGTGCATATTATTCCAACAATGTGACATCACTGTGCATTGTGGAGAGGAGGCCGGTGTTTACATCCCTGCACTACTGTATATAACACTAGGGTAGCTTTCAATGAAAAAAAATAATTAAAAATAAATTGGATGAGCAGTTGTAATCACACTTCACCGCTGCTACAAAGGAGTCGTGTGCAGTTAAACTTTGAAGAGGAAGCAGCACTCGCATGGAGCACCGGCTCCTCTTCAAACAGCTGATCGGTGGTGGTGCCAGAAGTCTGACCCCGCTGATCTGATATTGATGACCTATCCTGAGGACATCCTGTGGATAGATTATCAATAGTATACCACTGCGCAACGCCTTTAATGTGAACGCCCCATTAATCTTTGAACACTATATTGAAATTGACATGAAGATAAACTTTCATATATGTGGTTGGACCGCATTGCAAAAGTGATGTATGTCCTACTAATAAAGAAATTACATTACAGATAATATGTATATGTTGTTGATTTCCACCATGGGTTTCACCATTTGCAGTGCACACCATAAACTCCTCTGTAAGGACTCATGCACACGACTGTGTTTTTTGTCCACATTTTTTGCTGGTCAGATGTGGAATCCTTTACTTAAATGGGGCCTGCAAAAAAATAGAACATGTCCTATTTTTCTCCGTTTTACAAACAAGGATAGGACAGTTCTATAGAAGGACAGTTGTTCCATTCCGCAAAATGCGAAGCACACACAGCCAGTATCCGTGTTGCGGACCTAAAAAAAAAAAGGCTACAGCCATGTGAATAAGCCCTAAATTTGAAGCACAATCTGCATCAAATCCATCTGTAACTCAATGGAGATTTTGTCTCAGATCTGCAACACAATCTGTGCCCAATTTTGCTGATGTAGCCAATGTGATTTTCACAGTTTGTCTGGTGTGGACCCTAAAACCGATGACCCTTTCTTTTAGAATACACATTTAGTAGGTAGAATTGGATAGAGTTTAAAAAAAAAAAAATATGGAAAAGGACCTGTCACCTTGAAATGTGCAATCTCCAAGCAGCAAGTTATAGAGCAGGAGGGACTGAGCAGATTGATATATAGTTTTGTGGGAAAGGTTTCAGAAGGTTGAAGGAGAGGTTGAACAGAGGGGGGAGTGGAGGTTTGGGAGGTGACGAGGTTAGTGATGTAGACTTTGGAGATGGTACATTAGTAAGTGGAAATGGTTAGGCTAAGCAAATCTGCTGTTCCCGCTGGATTATCTGCAAAAGTCTTTAGGGTCGGTAAGGATCAGCTTTGTGGGGTCTTGGCTTATGTTTTTAACTTAAGTTTGCAAACAACAACAACGGGACTATCATGTGGTCTCTGTCCCCAAAGTCACCAGACCACTGACTCTTAAAGGGGTTTTACCATCACATACAATGGGGGCATATCGCTAGGATATGCCCCCATTGTCTGATAGGTGTGGGTCCCACCTCTGGGACACGCACCTACAACAAGAACGGAGAGGGGAAATGAAAGCAGGCGCATTGCACATGCGCAGCCGCCCTCCTTTCATTTCAATGGGGCCATCGAAAATAGCCAAGCTCTGGCTCGGCTATTTTCGTCTGCCTTATAGAAATGAATGGGAGCCGGGGCTGTGCATGAGTGGTGCACCTTTATTCACTTTTATGGGAGCAGTGGGGAGCAGCGCTTGGTGGTGGATGGACACAGGGAAACCCAGGGTCCTCCACCCACAGCTCTCTCCGCTCCGTTCTCCTTTTAGGCGGGGGTCCCAGAGGTGGGACATGCACCTGTCAGACAATGGGGGCATATCCTAGCGATATGCCCACATTGTATGTGAGGGGAATACCCCTTTAATGAATACTGCCCTGTAGCACTTACCTCACCTATAATAAAGGTATTTCAGAGTTTGGTACTAAATGAAGTCATTTGTGGTTGGTCCACATGTCAACTGCCTTCAGTTTTTGTAGGATGTAGTAATTTAAATGTTGCATAAGGTTTTGACACACTTTTGACCCTGATCAAGCAGCACTGCCATACAGAAGAGCCCTGTTGTAATGCCAGAAGTTGTTTTTCACCAGCTTTGCATTGAGCACAGATTATTGTAACATTCTGGATATAAAACCTTGCAACCACAGTGCTTGGAAGCATCTGCCAGGCTTGGCTCATTTTCTGAGATCTGCTTGAAAACTGTAATTAAGATCTGCTTCTTCCTCTCTGCACAGATAAAAATATCTCACATTTGAGGGAAGATGTTTCAACCGTATTTAGATACTTAATTATCAACCTTTTGGTAAATGTTGGCTTTTAAATGCATACAAATTTTGCGTGGAATTGACTCAACCCTTTAAACGTGTCATTTATGGATTTTTTGACTATTTTAATTGACCTATGGGGAACATTTGGAGTTCAACAGAAAGACCTTACGAAGCCCCTGAGACTTTTTTTCAACATATCCAAATATGTCAGAAAAAGTGATTGGAAAATTGATCTGACCTCCTGTTTTCAAGTGGATCTGTTGTGCCATGCTACTAGCAGCATGGAAACAGTACACCTCTCAGCTGGAGTCCGGCTGTATTCATGAGCACAGCGTTGAACCCAACTCGCCCCCTTCGGATGGTGACTGACAGGCTGCTAAGTATGAGTGCATACACATTGATTTGTCAGCTGCTCCTGTTGGAATTGTCAGAGTCCATTAACAATTTTTTTTGTTTGTACAGTCAGCTTAAAGGGTTCTCCGGGCTACAGATATTGATTAGGTATCAGATTGCAGAGGGGGGCGACAAATTATACAGTGTACGGAGCTAGAGGCAGACAGCTCCCTAAACAGTGTAGTGGCCGTACCAGGGTACTACATCTCAGCGCCCAGTCCAGCGAATGGTAACTGAGCTTCAGTATGCTGCCACTAGAAACTACGAGGTGTACGAAGCATTCTGCTTCCACTCTGTAAACTGTCAGCTCCTAGTGCTGTGGCAGCTTGAAGCAGCTGATCGGTGGGGGCGCCAGGTGTCGATCCGAAATTGATGACCTGTCCTGAGGATAGATCATCAATGTATGTAGCCCAGAGACACCATTTTATAGTCTTTTTTTTTTTTTCAAATATACGTATACTATTAGGTGCTTAGTACCATTTGACGCAAAAACATATCCATTTTATGTAGATGACCTTTTTCTCAAAGTGAATCCATGACTCACAATAATGGGACCTAAAGGTCCAGCAGAAGACAACCCAATTTGCAGCTGACTTTGCCACAGGGTCTATTTCTTACGGGTTGATTCACAAATGACCATTCTGACCTGCTTAATAACATGCTATGTAGCTCATATTGTATACCAACCCCACACACACACTCGAGTAGTGTGAGTATCCCCCCATTTTGTCCTGTGGCCCTAGCATGGTGCTGGCAAGCACTTCAAAGCAGTGCTGCTGTCCATGCCCTTGTGTGGGTCCACGCTTATATCTACTGCTACGTTGAAGTAAGGTTCAACCTACTTAGTTGGGTATTTACTTTTTGTACCAGTTTTTTATATTCTTCAATTGTTTGTTATTTTGGAAGCACCCGTTGGTGCCCTCCTTGAGTTGATGGGGCCTCCCCTTCTAACTCCTTTTTATTTTCCTTATTTGTATTACTGCAGGTGGTAATCGGCATGAACTGTAGGGACTGAGGGTGCACACCACAAATCGTGTCCTCTGGTGGACCAAAAGTGGTCCCGGAATGGATGATAACTGTCCTCCGGTCCACACAATATGCTACCTTCTAATTAATACATACATAAATTATATTTAGATATTAAAATGTTAATGAGCTATATTAAAAGGGTCCTTTATTTATAAAGATTGATGGCATAGCCTTCAGAAATGTAATTACAATTGTGGATTTAAAACTGGTGCAAAGGAAGCCAAAAGTAACCAATTAGACTGACACTTGGGCAATTAAGGGCCCTTTCACACTGGCGTTTTTGTTTTCCGGCATAGAGATCCGTCGTCGGGTCTCTATGCCGGAAGAATCCTGATCAGGATCATCCCCATGCATTCTGAATGGAGAGAAATCCGTTCAGGATGCATCAGGATGTCTTCAGTTCAGGACCGGAACGTTTTTTGGACGCAGCAAATACCGCAGCATGCTGCGCTTTTTGTTCCGTCCAAAAATCCGGAACACTTGCCGCAAGGCCGGATACGGAATTAATGCCCATTGAAAGGCATTAATCCGGATCCGGCCTTAAGCTAAACGTCGCTTCGGCGCATCGCCGGATCCGACGCTTAGCTTTTCTCACTGTTACCATGGCAGCCAGGACGCTAAAGTCCTGGTTGCCATGGTAAATGTAGTGGGAGCGGGGAGCGGTATACTTACCATCCGTGCGGCTCCTGGGCGCCCAGAGTGACGTCAGGGCGCCCTACACGCATGGATCACGTGATCGCATGGATCACGTGATCCATGCGCATGGGGCGCTCTGACGTCTTTCTGGAGCGCCCCGGGAGCCGCACGGACTGTAAGTATACCGCTCCCCCGCTCCCCGCTCCTACTATGGCAACCAGGACGCAAGTAGCGTCCTGGCTGCCATAGTAACCTGAAAGCAATTCGAAGACTGATCAGGATCCTGATCAGTCTTCTAATGCTTCAGGCGACTTGCGTTCTGACGGATCCGGCGGGACGGAAGTGCCCGCCGGATCCTCAGAACGCAAGTGTGAAAGGACCCTAAGCCAGTTTTCTATAGCACCAGTTTTAATAATTCTTCCCCAGTCTGCGGTGGGTCCGGGTTTGACCACTGCGGTCTCCACTGATCACACCAAGGCACTGGCTCTATGAACCAAGACTGACAAATGTGGAGATCTCACTTGCAACCTTTACACTCTTCATAACAGCATCCAGAGAGTACATAGGAAGAGTGAAGGGAAATGGTCTGATAAGAGCCCGGGCGGAAACGATCAATAGTTTACTGCACTGAAAATGAGCAGACTAAGTAAACAGTCATATACCAACATCTATAAACTGGTGACGTCTATGCTATGACAAACATGCTATATTTCCACACTGACTAATTACATCTTACAGTTCTTAGTATACATAACCAGGCGTTTAACATCTACACACACTATGGTGGACCTATCACATAATGCTACGTATATCATTATCCAGCAAAAACACTAGTATAAATGTAGCCTAACGTGCCACTTAGGAACACATTACCACCGAGGCCAGTCATTGGCTGCAGCAGTGCACCTGACCCCGTCCATAGCCTTGCGAGAAGTAAGCAAACCGAGGACTGAATGATCACCAAAAACTGCTAGGATGCTTGACTGGAGCAGCGGGAACCAGGTAAGTAAGATTCTTGCATTAGGTCAAAATTAAAGAGGTTGTCCGGGTTCAGAGCTGAACCCGGACATACCCATAATTTCACCCAGGCAGCCCCCCTGACATGAACATCGGAGCAGTTCATGCTCCGATGCTCTCCCTAGCCCTGCGCAGGATCACGCAGGGCAAGGGCTCTTTTATTTACTATAACACACTGCCGGGCGGAGGCTTTTGCCCAGCAGTGTGTTCGGTGACGTCACCGGCTCTGTTGGGCGGGCTTTAGCGCTGCCTTAGCCGTTTTACTCTCAGGGGGTGCCAGAACAGAAGCAATGAGCGCTTCCATCAATACAGATCCCCTTAAAGCGTTGTCCAGACATACCCACATTTTCACCCAGGCAGGTCCCCCCAGAATCGTGCAGGGCAAAGGCATTTTGTCTGGAGGTCTAAACGGTGTCAGATATGGGGGTCTAGAGGTGTAATTGGGGTTCTGAAGGTTCTAGTGGGAGTCTGGAGGTCTAATGGGGGTCTGGAGGTCTGATATAGGGGTCTGGTCTGAGGCCTGATATGTGGGTCTGGAGGTCTAATGGGGGTCTTATATGGGGGTGTTATCTGAGATCTGATATTGGGTCGGAGTCTTACATGGAGGTCTAATGGGGGTCTGATCTGAGGTTTAAAACTGGGGTCCTATATGGGGTCTGACGGTCTAAAGGGGGTTTGGTCTGAGATTGGGGGATCTCATTTAGGTTTTTATATGTCTGATCTGAAAGGAAGGTGTTTTTTTTTATTGCTAGCGCACAATATAAAGGGGTGTTTTTCTACTGATGCATCTGTGTGGTACCAGTATTTTCAGGGCGACTTTTTCTGCAGGAAAGTATTGGGGAGCACAGTGGACACAGTATTGGGGGTGGCAGGATGGGGTGTTGAGAAGGTGGGAGGATGATGGAAAAGTAGGAAAGTAAGATGTCTGTTTGTTAAACTCTGCAGAGACGAGACGTGGCTGAAAGAAGTCACCATGGTGGTCTGGTCTAACAGGAGAAGAAGAGGAAAGAGAATATCTACATCAGAAAAGAGAAGTCACTGGATGTAAGAGGTATGTGCCGCTGTATGACCCTGTATGTTCTGTAGCGCTGTATGTAATGTTTTCCAAGTAAGTCTTTAGGGGTTGTCCGCTTTTTTTTTTTTTTTGTATGAGCGCTGCCTTCTCTGCTCTGTTTACCTGCTCATCACTGCAAATGCTATGGCCAGCAGGTGAACAGAGCAGAGAAAGCAGCTCTCATATGAGCGCTGCCCTCTCTTCAAACAGCTGGGGGCACAGAGGGCAATACTACTATGGAGGGGGCACAGAGGGCAATACTACTATGGAGGGGGCACAGAGAGCATTACTAATGTGAATGGGGCACAATGAGCATTTCTACTATGGAGGGGGCACAGAGCCAGAGGGCATTACTACAATGAAGGGGGCACAGTGGCCATTATTACTGTGAAGGGGGCACAATGTGGATTTCTACTATGGAGGGGGCACAGAGGGCGTTACTAGCACAGTGAATATTACTACTATTAAAGGGGCACAATGGGCATTATTACGATGAAGGGGCACAGTGGGCATTATTACTATAAAGGGTGCACAATGGGGATTATTACTATGAAGGGGACACATTGGGGATTATTACTGTGAAGGGGGCACAATGGGGATTATTACTGTGAAGGGGGCACAATGGGGATTATTACTGTGAAGGGGGCACAAAGTGGGCATTACAACTGTGAAAGGGGCACAAAGAGGGCATTACAACTGTGAAAGGGGCACAGAGAGGGCATAACTACTGTGAGAGGGCACAATGTGGACATAACTACTGTGAGGGGGCACACATCTGTACAAAACTACTGTGAAGGTTGTACAATACTACTGTGAGGGGGTACAATTTTTTAAAAGTATTGGGGGGGTTGCAAGAGAAAGGACCCACCCCGGGTGCCAAATACCCTAGGCACGCCACTGCACCCGGGTCCCCCATCAATCGACTGTTTGAGGAGGCCGCAGCACACCAGTGAGTGCCGCTGTCTCCTCACAGCTTACCTAGGATAGGTCATCAATATCAGAATATAAAAAAGCCCTTTAAATATATTTATATGTATTACGTAGATCTGAGAAACAAGAGGCCGTTTTATACCAGCGAAGTATCAAAAATGAACATTCATATGAACACTTGTGCGCGATAACGGACTCATGTAAAGGGGCCACCGATCACTTGAAAAATGAGCAAATGCTTGTTTGTCAGGGATTGCGTCTTTTATGTGGCGTCTAAAATGGCCATTAGCCAGCAGCATCTATGTAAGCAAGAATATGCTGCCGACAATATATAAAGTGAAAAACTGAATATTCTTTAAATAAGTGCAGGTCGACATGTACTGTATATTGTCGATCGGCGCTCGCCCATCATTGACCTGTTTAAGAGGACCCTTGGATGTTTATCATATCTGATTAGTTTATACGTTATCCATAATTAGTGGTAAATGCTTTATATTCTTATTAATATCATATGAATACTGTGCGTGCTACTACCTGATCAGAGCCTTTTATTAAGGACAACGTACTATACCATCATACATTACTTGCCGTTATTGACATGTAGGCGTGATGGCAGAAGTCGGAAATGGAAAGATGAAAGTGCTAATACTGAATTTCATATACTTGAGGTGAACAGAGGCCCCATTCACACGTCCGCAATTCTGTTCCGCATTTGCGGAACGGAATTGCCGACCCATTCATTTCAATGGGGACAGACGATGTCCCGGCCGGGTCCGCAATTGCGGATCCGCACTTCCGGGTCCGCAATCGCGTTCCCGAAAAAAATAGAACATGTCCTATTCTTGTCCGCAATTGCGGACAAGAAAAGGCATTCTCTATGAGAGCGCCGGCGATGTGCGGTCCGCAAAATGCGGAACGCACATTGCCGGTTTCCGTGTTTTGCGGATCCGCAAAACACACACGGACGTGTGAATGGACCCGACATTAATGGGTAATAGACCACACACAGTTTGAAAAAAAGGAAGAACGTGATTGAACGTGATGGCAATTAGAACTTGTAGAAAGTGATATTGATGACGGAGAGCTTTTATTAGAGGAGCACCGATGAGTGACAGTCCAGAATGGAGAGACTATGAGAAGAAAGCAGGAATGGCTGGTGATACATGACAGGGATGACACCATGCAGGTGATGAATCATGCACAATGTGGTAGAAATTACTCTTGCTACCTGGGTTCCTCCCTTTGACTGTCACTGCTGCCACCAGCGTGTTCTTCCTGACAATGGCGTCTGTCCATATTGTTCAAATCCAAGACTGTTGAGACTGTCAGATTTCAGTGTCCATCCAGCTGTGTCAGCAGCAGCGCTCCAGCATCGTGGTAAGTGCCCCCCTCCTGGGGTGATCCTGCCTGGTGCTGTCCAGCATCCGTGGTGCTGAAATGCTACTCGGCCTCCTGAGCGCTGCCCAGCACGTTGTGTGTGACTCCTGTGCTGCACATCCTGGGAGACATTGTGTGCATGCGTTGTAGGATCTGATAACCAGGGTGGAGGGAGGAGGAAGAGGAGACGAGCAGCCCCATTGCTAAGCTCGGAGACAGAGCTGCAGCCTATCAGACAGGCAGAGGCTGGTGATGCACAAGGTCACCCTACCAATATCACTGGTCCATCACAGCCTCCGTTACATTGTAATACAAGGAGCACATTCTCTCCTTCTGTACATTCTCTGTAAATGGTGAACCGTGATTTTTTAAAACAAGTTTTGTAATGTAACAGAAAAGTCCCCCAAATATATAATCTTATCTAATCTTCTGTACCTCATATGATCTCTGGTTATCTGCCTGTTTTTGTCATTAATGCCTATCTAGTTATCTTCTCATATTTTCATCTACATAAACACTATCCATACCATGTCTTTCTTTCTAGTCTAATCTGTCCATCAATCTATCTATATCAGGGGTGCACAACCTAAGGCCTGGGGGCCACATGCAGCCCTCGATACCATTCTGTGCAGCCCCCAAATATCTGGTAAAAGACATGTAGGTCTATGTCTTATGGCTTCTTACATGTATCTGTCCTGTATTCTCCTATTAGATGGGAGTCCTAGAACTGTAACTAGACATTATACTGTATGTTCAATATGCCAAAAATACAGTATTTCAGTTGGTAATACCCCTTTAAGTTTTATTTTTGGCCCTTGGAATTGGTTGAGGCTGACAATGTGGCCCCCAAACAGAAAAGGTTGTGCACCCCTGATCTATATCTATGTACTTCTGTCTCTTGGTCTGTCTCTGTGTGTGTGTGTCGCTTCTCTCTCTCTCTCTCTGTCTCTCTCTGTGTTTCTCTCTCTCTGTGTCTCTTTATCTCTCTCTGTCTCTGCGTCTGCCTCTCTCTGTGTCTGTCTCTCTCTGTATCTGTCTCTCTGTGTGTGTCTCTCTCTCTTCCTCTCTGTGTCTGTCTCTCTTTGTATCTGTCTCTTTTTCTCTGTCTCTCTTTGTGTCTGTCTCTCTGTGTATCTCTCTTTCTCTGTGTCTGTCTCTCTCTCTGTCTCTCTCTCTGTCTCTGTCTCTCTCTCTGTCTCTCTCTGTCTCTCTCTCTGTCTCTCTCTCTGTGTCTGTCTCTCGGTGTGGCTTTCTCTTTCTCTCTTTGTCTCTCTCTCGATGTCTGTCTCTCTCTTTATCTCTTTGTCTGTCTCTCTCTGTGGTTCTCTATCTCTGTGGCTCTCGCTCTTTGTCTCTCTCTATGTCTGTATCTCTCTGTGTGGCTCTGTGTGGCTCTCTTTCTCTCAACCTCTCTTTGTTTCTCTCTCTCTATGTCTGTCTCTCTGTGTGATTCTCTCATTCCTGCTCTCTCTCTTTATCTGTCTCTGTGTATGTCTCTCTCTGCATCTGTCTCTGTGTGTCTCTCTCTTTCTTCCTTTGTCTCTCTCTCTTTCCCTCTGTGTCTGTTTCTGTGTGGCTCTCTCTATTTTCTCTTTGTCTCTCTCTCTGTCTCTGTGTGGCTCTCTCTCATTCTCTCTCTCTCTCTGTCTCTCTGCCTCTCTCTCTCTCTTTGTGTCTCTCTGTCTCTGTGGCTCTCTGTGTCACTTTCTGTGTGTTGCTCTCTCTCTCTCTCTGTGTCTCTCTCTATGTCTCTGTCTTTGTGTGTGTCTCTCTCTCATCATTTATACGCAACATTGCACAGTAAAATATCTATTTTTGCAGATGACACTAAACTGTAATTAACACTGAAGAGGACTGTTTTCTGCTACAGAGGGATCTGGATAGATTGGAGGCTTGGGCAGAGAAATGGCAGATGAGGTTTAACACTAACAAATGTAAGGTTATGCTCATGGGAAGGAATAATGCAAGTCACCAGTACGTACTGAATGGTAAAAAACTGGGTAACACTGACAAATGTAAGGTTATGCACATAAAACGGAAAAGACATGTCATCAGTACTTTACCCTGAAACAGCTGTCTGCAGATGAGTTGGTGGCTCATGAGTCATGTCTCAAGGCCTAGTTAAAGGGTTGAACATTGACTTATAGGATAGCTGCCTTATATCTGGTGGCATCAGAGGCAGAGCTTGTTAAGAGCTCATTTTCATCCCTCTTTTCCCAGAATTCCAGAGGAGCATGTATGGCTCGATTTGCTCAAGCCTAGTGCAGGTTATAGCTAGATTACTGGAGAAGGGTCGTTGATCCAGGCACTTATTCTGATTGCCTGCCATGCACAGAAATACATGCACTTACATGCCTTGGCATGCTTTCAGTGAGGTTATTAATGGCCATCTGAGGAATGTTCTGCCATGTTGAATACACTTGGACACACAAATCATCAAGATCTACTGTTGGAAGCTCTTTCCTTTGGCTAAGGCCTCATGCACACAGCCGTGGTATCCCGGCCTGGAATCCAGCTGACAGCAGGAGTGCACGGCGTCATTGGTTGCTGTTGCTATGATGCCGTGCGCTTCATGCCTCTGCTGGACTACAGTAATACACTCGTACAGGTGTATTCCTGTAGTCCAGTGGCGGCATGAAGCGCATGGTGTCATATCAACCAATGACGTCATGCGCTCCTGCTGTCAGCTGGATTCCAGGCCGGGATACCACGGTCTGCGCACGGCCGTGTTCCATGGCCGTGTGCATGAGGCCTTACCAATAACATTCCAGATGTACTCGATCATAGATAGGTCTGGAAATGCATGTTTAGGCCATTTAGGCTGTTCACAGTAACACATACAACATGTGGTCTGGTGTTATCCTGTTGAATAACAGCTCCTCAGGCACTTTAAAGTAATGTCCGTACTACTGGTTTACAACCAAAACAATGTAACATTGAGTTAGGGTACTTAGATTAGAGGGGTACGGGTACCATACATTATTCCCCCCATCTTTACTGACTAGGATAGACCTCAATTTCAGCATCCATTGTTGCCTCGCTGTGTACTATAATGGCCTTTGAGAGTAGTTGTATGAGGTCAATGGAACACCTGTAGCTGGATGTCTGGCTTATAGTCCAATGTCATGAAAACAGCTTTTGATGGTTCGTGTAGACAGTTTGCCGCCCTAGGCTTGGAATGTGATGTCCAGTTTCACTTGCAGTACAGAACAGATCTTTAGTCGCTATTCTTCTAATCAGAAAATCCATCCGTGTTCTCCTCTGTGCACCTCTTGCTGTTATTCCAGTTCATTGTTTTTATCCCGACCACCAGGAAATGCAACGTTGAACATTGCTGACATTTCGGTCTAGGTGCCCATTGATCTTCCAGAGTGATAAACCAAGATCTCTCAGTTCAAGCATTCTGTCCCTGTCAGTTTGTGGCGAAAGGCGATAAGTGGCTCATTTCACATAACTTGGTCCGATGTGGCTAAAAAACTTAAAAATCTGATCATCTGCAGATCTTGGTGACACCCGCTACTTCCTTGATTTGCACAACTCTATGCATATTTGCATGTTTACATGGGCATATTCATAGCCAATTATCAGAAACTATTTGTTCCTAATCATTATATAGTTACATAGGTTAATAAAAGACACATGTCCTTCACGTTCAGCCTTTCCCAGATCAATTGTAATTGAAGGACTTGTGCACCGTGGTGATATTGATAGGTTATCGATATCAGATAATCAGGGTCTGATGCTCAGTTCACCTGCCTGAAGGGGTTGCGTTTTTTGTTTGGCCGTTGCATTATCTTCATTGTTTACTTACGCATTGTCTAGCTTGTAGCCACTTGTAACCATTTTGCTTGTGCGTCGTGCCACGTAAAATTTTCTTCAGGTCAATCAGATCCCCTCTGCTCTGCTTATGCTGCCCCACCGTGAAGCGGCTTAGCCTCAATCGCCCCTACTGCCCAGCCTATGGTAGAGTCGGAGTGGGCGCATTCCCTCCGTAAGAGCACTCATTTACCACAGAATAGGGGGCGGTCGAATAAGTCAAAGAAAGCGAAAGCTTTTTTTTCATCCTTTTTGCAGTTTTTCCAGGCCTAAGAGGTCGGCCGGTAGGTCTGGCCCGGATCAGAAGCGCAAATCTTCATTCAAGCCTCGCCCTTCCTGGCGTCCCTGGCAACAGAGCTCCAAGTCCTATAACCTCCCAGACCTCTGCTGCATGATGGGCGGCATCCGGCTTCAACGATCGGGTGGGAGGCCGGCTTCACTTGTTTCGGCATGTCTAGCTGGCTTACGTCTCGGATATCTGGGTGAGAGAGGTCATTGCGGAAGGCTGCAAGCTGGAATTCAAGTCCTCCCCTCCGTCCTGGTTTTTTCGGTCATCCCCTCCGACCTCTCTCATGGCCGCAAGTTCATTTTTTCAGGGGATTCACGTGCTTTTGCGGCAGGGAGTGATTGTTCCGGTTCCTATGCAAGACCGTTTTCGAGGGTTTTACGCCAATCTTTTTGTGATTCCCAAAAAAGAGGGGACGGTTCACCCCGCTCTGGACTTCAAGGCACTCAACTGCTTCCTTAGAATCTGCAGTTTCCTATTAAAGTCCCTGAGGTCGGTCATTGCGTCCATGGAACCGGGGGAGTACTTGACCTCAAAAGACATCAAGGACGCTTATCTTCATGTGCCTATTTGCATCAGTCATCAAAAGTTTCTCCGGTTCGCAGTGGGGGGAGCTCACTTCCAGTTTGTGGCACTTCCGTTCGGCCTGGCCACGGCTCCCAAGGTTTTTACAAAAGTTCTGGCAGCTGTCATGGACCTGCTCCATGCCAGGGGGATTGTGGCGATTCCTTACTTGGATGCCTGCGCATAGTTCTGGATACCTTGGAGCGTTTAGGATGGATTTTGAACAGGCATAAGTCCTGTCTTCATTCATCGCAGCGACTGACGTATCTGGGAATGGTGTTCGACACATTCCAGGCCAAGGTGTTTTTACCTTCAGAGAAGCTATCCACTCTCCGTCTTCAGGTTATTCCCTTGTTAAGACCCTGTCCTCTTCCCATTTGTCAATGCATGCGGGCTCTGGGCCATATGGTCTCTGCCTTCGAGTCAGTTTGCTACGCTCAGTTCCATTCCAGGACTCTTAAGTGAGCCATTCTGTCCAAATGGGACCGTACCCCAACCTCCTTGGATCGGCCCATACGTCTCTCTGCTCCGATTCGTCGGGCCCTCAGGTGGTGGTTGGTGTCTCCAATGCTGTCGTCAGGCCGCTCGTTCCTTCCGCTCCGTTGGATGGTGTTGTCAGCGGGCGTAAGCCTCAGGGGTTGAGTGTTAGGAAATCTCTCCGTTCATGGAGTTTGGTCACGCGGGGAGTGTTCCCTTCCAATGAATGTGCTGGAGTTGAGAGAGATTTGTCTTTCTCTGCGGCATTGGACTGACCCGCTCGGGGGATGTCCAGTTCAGGAGCAGTCCCACAGCTCCACGGCGGTGGCGTACCTCAATCACCAGGGCGTCACCAGGAGCCTGGCAGCCATGGCAGAGACTATCTTGATTTTTGGCTGGGTGGAGAACCATGTTCCGGCGCTGCTGGCAGTTCACATTACAGGAATCGACAACTGGACCGCAGACTTTCTCCAGCGGGGAACGACTCGATCCCGGCAAATGGGCTCTTCATCCGCAGGTATTTCAGGACATTTGTGAGCGTTGGGGTCGGCCGGACGTGGATCTAATGACCTCCCGCTTCAACAACAAGGTCCAGGACTTTGTCGTGCGGTCCGGGGACCCCTTGGCCCTGGAGTGCAACGTGCTGGTGATTCCGTGGAGTCGGTTCACCCGAATTTAGGGTTGCTACCTTTAACGGCATGGCTGTTTAAGCCGCTGTACTAAAGACTTAAGGTTTCTCTGATGCCATGGTTCAGACCTTGATTAGGGCCAGGAAGCTGTCGTATTCCCCAGTTTACCATCGGACCTAGAAGTCCTACTTTAGGTGGTGTGAGCAGCATCACATGTCTCCTGAGCTGCGACTCTTGTCTTTCCTGCAGTCGGCATGGCCTTAGGAATGGCTCTCAGCTCCCTCAAAGGACAAGTTTCGTCCCTCTCTATTCTTTTTCAGCGGAATTTGGCTTCCATTTCGGCGGTTTGGACTGTTCTGCAGGGGGTGGTGCATGTTACACCCCCTTTTCGTCCTCTAATCTAGTGCTCAAGGCCCTTCAGTCCTCTCCGTTTGAGCCTTTGCAGCAGGTGTCGCTTCAGTACCTGTCTTACAAGGTGGCATTCTTGGTGGCGATCACTTCGATCCGGAGGGTTTCGGAGTTAGCGGCTCATTCTTGTCGGTCGCCGTTCCTGATCCTTCATCAGGATAAGGTTGTCCTTTGCCCTGTACAGACCTTAATTCCAAAGGTAGTGTCGGCATTCCATCTAAATGAAGAGATTATTCTCCCTTCATTTTGTCTGGCCCCGTCTCATCCACTGGCGCTCCACACTCTGAATTTGGTGCGAGCCATTAGAATCTCTCTGTCTTAGACGTCACCTTTCCAGAAGTCGGATTCTCTGTTTGTGATTCCGGAGGGGTGAGATCTGGGCTGGCGGGATCAAAGGCTTCCATTTCCTGATGGATTCGCTTGTCCATTAGGGAAGCGTACTGTCTTAAAGGCCGGGCCCCTCCATTCCGGGTGACTGCCCATTTGGCTCGGGCAGTGGGGGCCTCGTGGGCGGTGCATTATGGCCTTTGGCTCTTCAGGTATGCAAGGGGGCCACTTGGTCATTTTTGCACACTTTTTAAAAGTTTTATAGAGTACTCCCCTTTGCGTTTTCTGAGGCTTCTTTGGGGCATAGAGTTTTGCAGACAGCGGTTCTCTGATTGGCATGAGAGTTTCTTGTTTTGCCCACCCTTGACGACTGCTCTGGGACATCCCATGGTCAAGCCTGTGTCCCCCAATGATATGGATGAGAAAACTAGAGTTTTGTACTCACTGTAAAATCTGTTTCTCTTCCGTTCATTCGGGGAAACACAGTGCCCACCCATTCTTTTGTTTTGTTACGGCCTGTGTGATTCTGGGTTTGTACATAGTGTATTTGTTTGTCTTGCTTCTCTTGCTGCTTTTGCACCAACTGATTTAGCTTAGTCCCTGTAGGAAGCGTATAGCTGAAGGGGAGGAGCTCACTTAGTGTGCTCCTCCTAGTGGCCATAGCTATACCCATGGTCAAGCCTGGGTCCCCCAATGAACGGAAGAGTAACTGATTTTACGGTGAGTACAAAAATCTAGTTATCTGGTCCTTACTATTTATTTCTATTTTAGATGCAATGTCATTTTGATTATAATAAAGATGTGCTCATATTTTTATAAGCTATGGCAATGTGTGGTAATTTCATCTTTGTTATTGATCTTTTGAGTACACCTGTGATTGATTTAGTAGGTAATGAGCCCTTTTCATATTGGTTGACTTAAATGACAAGAGGAGACGTTAAATTGCTGTAATCACAACAAAATTTTATTTATATGCTTTGGCTATGGAATAATTTAGTAAGGAATCAGGATGAAGGGACATAAGCATCATTAGATGTACATAGATATTGGACTGCAGACCACAGGTCTATTGCTTGTCTTTTCCTTGTCTAAAGTTGTAAGAATAATCCTGTCCACACCTTTGACTCTGTCCTCCTTGCTGGGTTCCATAACTTTGTTGCCCACTGCCCTGATTTCCCCCAGTCTGCTGGCCACTGCTCTGACCCTGTCCTTTTTAGTATCCGGTACCCTGCTGGCCACTGCTCTGACCCTGTCCTTGTTGATATCCACTGCCCTGCTGGCCACTGCTCTGACCCTGTCCTTGTTGATATCCACTGCCCTGCTGGCCACTGCTCTGACCCTGTCCTTGTTGATATCCACTGCCCTGCTGGCCACTGCTCTGACCCTGTCCTTGTTGGTATCCACTACCCTGCTGGCCACTGTTCTGACCCTGTCCTTGTTGGTATCCAGTACCCTGCTGGCCACCGCTCTGATCCTGTCCTTGTTGGTATCCAGTACCCTGCTGGCCACTGCTCTGACCCTGTCCTTGTTGATATCCACTGCCCTGCTGGCCACTGGTCTGATCCTGTTGTCCACTGCGTTGCTGGCGGCTGCTGCCAGTTTGTCCTTGGTATCCACTGTCTTGTCCAGTTCCCTGGCTCTGTTGACCACTGGTCTGGGTTTGGCTGCTTCCTTGGCTTATGAGAGTTAATGAGCTCTATAAAAAACAGACATACATTTTATACTCTAAGGCAACAGTTCATGAAGATTTTTCCTCTCTTGTGTGTTGAAGAATATAATCAAGTACAGATATACAGGTCACACAGAACATGGCTTCAGTTCATACTAATATTTTATAACATGCAATACCGGTTTAACAAGTTCCACTTACCGAGCTCTGTTGGCTGCCAGAAGGCTGGGAAGATAATAATATCAAAATCAAATTAAAGGATAAACATGGATACATTACTCTGAATATTCTGTGATCTCTGCCAAATCAAGACTCACACAATAACCATACATCAGGGGTGGCCAACCCGCGGCTCCTCGCACCTTCATTTGCGGCTCGCAGAGGAGCGCGCTCTCCTTTGCATATGCGGCTCGCAGGGGAGCGAACCAACTATTCTTGTACTAGGGATGTCGCAGGTATCGAAAAATCTGCAGCACAGGGGAGAAGGAAGAAGTCCCCCCCACTATGCTGCTGCTGCTGCCACCAATGAGAACACAGAGGGGAAGAGGAGGGGAGGGTCTGTGGCCACTGCCACCAATGAAGTTAACGCACTCATTTCTTTAAATACAGGAGGCGGGTGCTGGCTGCAGAATCATATAGCCCGCACACTACAGACCTATGAGAGGTAGCTGAGATCTGCGGCAGTTAATCTCTTAGGTGCCGCACCTGAGGGGTTAACTGCCGGGGATCGCAGCGCCGTCATAGAGGCCAGGTGTCGGCTATGTGATTCTGCTGGCACCCGCCTCCTGTATCTGTAGTAAAGGTTAATTATCATTGGTGGTGAAGTGCACCCACCACCCCCCTTAATACGTGGAGGCCTGAGCTCTGATCTAACGCTGTGCACGTCAGGTCACTGTGGAGAGGGCGCCACAGTCCTCAGAGCAGTGGCAGCAGATGTAGGATAAGCCTCCTATGCAGTTTTTTTTAAAATTAAAGTACTGATCATGGGGGGTCTTATCTGACATGGGGGTAGTATGAGCTCAGATAAGACCCCCAAATCCTCATCAGACCAAAAAATAAGCCTCGCCAGTGCTCACATAAGACACTAAAAATCAGACACCCCATGCTCACCTCTCCCTTATGTCAAATCCAGGGCCGGTGCAAGTATTTTTGCCGCCCTAGGCAAAAGAAAAGTCCCCCCCCCCCCATGTGAGACATCACAATGCCCCACCCATATGATCTGCCATATTAAAGGGATTCTGCAGTTTATTTAAACTGATGATCTATCCAGTCAGTATTGTGCTTGTTTCAGAGACTTACTCCTATGAAAAGGGATATTGCTAATACACTTTTAAATGTTGGCAAGGGCTGGTCAGCTGTATCTTAATCCTGTGCCCCTCAGCCTGGGAATTACAAGCAAGTTTCTGCAAGAACCTTATTGCCGCCCTTAGATACTGCAGAGATAGAGAAAGATAGAGGGAAGGAGGACCACAACCAACATCATTGCTGGTATCCTACATTGCTATTGGGGAGGAAGTAGTCAAGTTAGTGACTCAATCTCCAGCCATAGCACATATATCCCCTGCCTTGCACCCTTACAAAATATGTAATACCCCAGGTTTGTTTCCTATAAGACACATTCTTCTCTTACCTTCTTGGAGGGGTTTGGTGCTGAAAATGAAAAAAAAAAAAAAAAAGAAGGTAAATTTATTGATTTAGGTCACTATTTGTAGCAAATGATTAATTTTGCTTCAATTATAAGCCATCTTTAAATCTAAGGACCTTACCTCCTTCCATGGCTGTGGTTTGGGTTTTTAGAGTCCTGAAGAGGATGAGTAGGATAAATGCTGTTGACAAATTAATAAATAGTCATTAAAGTACACTAAAGGAACACTGTGTGCAAAACGTATACGTTTCATTATGCCTAGTGTAGTAAGTGTAGGCGGTGCACGCCTCAAGGATTCTCTTATTAGTGTTCTGTCAATGCATTTCAGGGCTATCCCATTGATTTCAATAGGCATGGTGCTTCATTTCTGCTGCAGGGAAAATTATTATTGGTTTGTTGGATCCCACCGTCAGAATGCTAATGGGTATGAAGATAAAAATTACATAACTGGACTCAGCGTCACTTACACTATTCACTGCATAATCTAGTTTGGGGGGTGTTTTGGAGCTGACAGATTCTCTTCAAGCCAGTAGGAATCCTGTAATCCCCATATAACTGGACTCGACCAAAATAACAGCAACCCAAAACAGATAATTCCCCCAAGAAACTGTTATCTAGGACTCTGTGTTTGAGACTCTGTGTGTGAATGATAACATTTTCAAGAGATTAAGAATTGGACCTCCGATATGGCTGGTAGACTATAGTCCATATATACAAAAATAGACTATTCTACTGTTAGGGAAGGGGTAGTTTATGGAGGATCAGACAGCTGGGCTCACTGTAATCTACTAGAGGAATTGGTTAGATATTGATTAACGTAGACTCATATATTGGTTGTCTTAATATTGTATACAAAGTATGTGGTCAGAAGGTGATATAATAGTTTCTTCATTATAACTACAGATCTTATGTAGTAAGTAGTCCAGTAAACCTTGGATTATATACTCGGACCTCTGACAGTACCGAATCCACTAATTATTTAGCTTGTCATCACATATAAAGTGGGTGGTTGGCATCATCTTCTGTCATTACATTTTTAAATAACTTATTACTCAATTTTGCTTTCATCTTCATGTCAGGAGTCTGGTTGAAAAGTCATTGTGATAATTAACATTAACAAGCCGGCCTACAGAGTAATAAAATAATAATCCCCTAGAGGTGAATGGTGCCCATACCCGATAAGACCAGGTTGCAGTAACTGCCATTTGCCGGCTGTGGCTGTACTTGACATGCTTTATGTTACAAGTACAGGTGTAGCCCACTGGTAAGTGGTAATCCAGGTGGTTGAGGCAGCCTGGCTACACAATTTTTGGGTACCCTCAGCAGAGGAATACTTGTAGCATGATTGATTATGGTTAGTTAGGTTTGGAGAAAGTACTTAAAACAGAAATAATTTATAGTAAAACCAGTATCCAAACTGTATTCTGTAAAGGCAAGCTGATCTAAGAATGTGAGCTTTAGAAGGTCCAGATTCTTTGTGGCTTCCATCAGCCAATTTGCTCCATAAACAGACTGTGTATTACTGAAGCAAGCAATTATTTATATTCGTGGATGAACTCCAGTAATAGGAAATTTCCACTTATAGACTCAGTTCTTTCTGTAACTTCCTCCATACAGTCTGTGTGGAATGACAGCATGGATAAGGAACCTCTAAACTCCTCTTAACCATGCTTGTGGTGGAGAGAAGGGACAGGGGCATAGAGTAGGACCCTGATAGTGAGTCCCCCAGCCATTTAAAATGTATCACCTACCCTAAAACTTGTCCCATAAATGGCTGAATATCTGCACTAATAAAGGCTTTCCCGTTTAGCAACCTATCCTGGAAACTCAAGATATCCTCTAAAAGTATAGTCCATGTGCATTTTCTGGATAGATTATCAGAAATCATTATACAATAAAGTATAACAGTATAAATAAAAAAGTTTATCCAGATAATAAAAATTGTTTTATCTATAAATTAATGGACATCTCATAAGTCAATGTTTCAAAATGTTACCTAACTGATATACTATATGCATGAATCCATAACATAGTAACATAATACATAAGGCCGAAAAAAAGACATCTGTCCATCCAGTCCGGCCTGTCATCCTGCTAGTTGATCCAGATAAGAACGTTAAAACAACATAAGTCATTTAAATATAATCTGTTATTTCTTATGTCTCTATATTGGTCCAGAGGAACACGAAGAAAGAGAAAACCCATAAGCAATGTCTTGCAGAAAAACAGCACCAGGCTGAGTTTTCTAGTAGTAGTCAGAAGTCACCTACCTTGAGCAAGCAGTAGTAGACTCTGAGATGCGACTATCGATCTCACTCCATTTATACTGGAAGAATAGGTGGATCTAAACGCTATGGAATCCAGCCCAACCAAGGTGTGGTCATCAGAATTCAATGACATAAATATAATATAGTAATATTCATAAGACTCATAAAGATAATAGCTTAGTGAAGACATACATGGTACATTTAAAATAGCCGGTAAGTTAATAATAGTAATTTCAAATAATTATTATGCTTATTTCAGATTCCTAGGAGGCCCTGTCTTATACATTGACATGACTTCTTATACTTTCCCCAGGTGAATAGTGGAAATGGCATTTTACTGAGGTTAGTGAGGACAAATAAAAGGGCAGACGGAAGAAATTACTGTAACAAGCCACAAAACAGCAAAATGCGACTTTCATCCAAAAATAAGTCATGAATCAATAAATGAGTTCAATCAATAAATGTTTTCAGGTAATGTTAGACTAGTTTAAGCTTTCCCTGCACAACCACCTGCAAATAAGAGAAATAGCTGATCTCAGATATTTAGCTCCCTCTGACCCCTACCCAAGGGCGTAGCTATAGAAGAAGCAGGGGGAGCGGCTGCTCTGGGGCCTGAACTCAGAGGGGGCCCACCCAGGAGGAGTAGTAAAAGATTTTGGTGTCAGGGCTCCCTCAACAGTATTATAAAATGAGATTGTATTAAGAGACACTGTAGGACATGCTATTGTGCCATAATGTCATTGCTAGGAGCAACCAACCACTATAGCATGGAGCTGTCACACAACAGAGAAAGTGCTGCTGGATGTGCCGTCACGTGGAAAAGTGTACACTTGATTGTCCTCTGGTCAGAAGACCTGCCACTTACTGATGGGTGAAATCCCATTAAATGTACCTTGGACACCTCGGGGCAGCAATCCAGACTGACCATCTAGACATGTTACTGCTGAAGTATTTCTCCTGGAATTGCCAGTTATCAGAGTTAACTTCGGATTAGTTAAACTCAGAGACTCTATTCTAAAATCTGAGGATAAGAAAATGATCCCACAAGGATGAGTGAACCAGTTTGTAACAAACTGGATTCATTACGAACTGTACAACATTTTGGGCAGCAGACGAACCTGAACCTTTTCAGGTTTGTTTTGTAGAAATCCAGTAAAATGGCATGTAGCACCATTTTACTGCACATGTTGGTGGGAAAAGGAAGAAGAAGGGTGCTCACATAACCCTGAGAGGAAGTGGGTGGAAGGGCTTGGCCTGACTTTCTCACAGGCTCACAGACAGCCTGGATGAACCAATAAGTGCTGCAGCACTTATTGGACAGTTACTTCATTTTTCCCCATTTCAACAGACACATTTGTGGGTGGGAGCAGAAATAAAACTGTAAAACATGTGTTTTACCATCCAGATAATAGATGTAGCATTTGAAATCTCAGTGAAAACACTTGAAATACCAGTCCGAACTTCATATCAGGGCATCTCCATATAGTTAATTAATTTTTTTTTGTTAAGTGTTGAAAACCAGCAAATACTTATGTTACAAAATAAAAGGAAGTGGATGATAAGATTTGTGAGTAATAACATGACATAGTAGGCCAAAATCCATGTTATTTCATCTCTGCACAGTTCAAATGTAATGTTTCTGGTGTTTAAAGGGCTTCTGTCACCCCCTTAACCCATTTTTCACTAGCTGACATTAGCTATTTGCTAATGTCAGCTGAGTTGAAATATATCTTTTTTACCTTTTCTGAAGTTGTCAATTCTGTAAAAAAGCCACTTTTATAATATGCTAATCATCTTCGTTACCAGCAAGTTGGGCGTGTACTTGCTGGTAGCCGCCGCATCTAGATTAGTTAGGAACGCCCCCTTCCTCGTTTGATAGACAGGGCCAGCGCTTTCTCCTCCTCGCGCTGGCCCTGTCTGAAGATGAAATCCCGCGCCTGCGCCGTACCGCTCAGTAGTCGGTGCAGGCGCACTGAGGACGGAGCGGCAAAGCTCGCGTCCTTCACTCAGAGCGCCTGCGCCGACTACTGAGCGGTACGCGCAGGCGCGGGATTTCATCTTCAGACAGGGCCAGCGCGAGGAGGAGAAAGCGCTGGCCCTGTCTATCAAACGAGGAAGGGGGCGTTCCTAACTAATCTAGATGCGGCGGCTACCAGCAAGTACACGCCCAACTTGCTGGTAGCGAAGATGATTAGCATATTATAAAAGTGGCTTTTTTACAGAATTGACAACTTCAGAAAAGGTAAAAAAGATATATTTCAACTCAGCTGACATTAGCAAATAGCTAATGTCAGCTAGTGAAAAATGGGTTAAGGGGGTGACAGAAGCCCTTTAAGTTTTCAAAGTCAGCATATAAGTGTCTAATAATATGTAGGGTAGCAGAGGATAACATCTGTGAGTGATGATGTGATAGTAGGCACATATCTGTGCTGTTTCATCCCTACACTGTTCAAATTATTATTATTTTTTGGTTGAAGGTTTGAAAACAAGCATATATATGTTCTTACAATATGTAGGATAGCAGAGGATAACATCTATGCGTGATAATGTGACATAGTAGGCTGAAATCCATGTTGTTTCATCTTCAGGCCCTTTGTGTGTTGGTGTGGTAGGTGGAAATAATTGTTTCTACAATTTCTACACTTTCTACACTTCAACAGTTTCTACACTTGTGTTTTACACTAGAGACGTTTGTTTTCTGAATCTGCATATTTTATTGAGCAAAAGACTGGCACAAATCTGTTGGTGGCGCAGATACCAGACCACACAAATGTGCCTCTTTTAGAGGGACAGTCCCTATTTTTGACCCAAGTCTTTCTGTCCCTCTTTGCTCCTTAAATGTCTCTCTATTTGATCCGAGGTATAGAATTACATTAGAAAGGAATGATTGGCATCTGTATCTGGAAATATAAAGAGATACTGCAAGAGTATCTAAAAAAAAATCTGATTTTATTGTATAAACAGAAATATAAAACACCAAAAAAGATATAAAAACAAAAAAACTGATCAATGGTGTTATTTTAAAAAATCATGCTATTGTCCAGGTCAGAATAAAGCAATAGGCCATAGACATATGTATCAGGAGTATAGGATATTGAACACATTTAGGTTGTAATAGTCCTATTGTTAGAGCCCATATAATAGTCCTTATTGCTATACGTCTCCCTATAGCAATATTGTAGAAGATTCTGACTTTCTGGATATGTCCCACAAATGAATTTGATATTGCAGAAGTGAAAGATAATTTCTATTGTGGTATATATCAAAGGTTTTCTATATATATCCCACAAATATAGAAGCTTATTATAGGTTAGCAAAAACGTCCGGAATCCACGATGTAAATAGGTGTAACGCTGATGTCACATTCGCTGTAATCAAGAAGGAAAATTTACCGGCAGTAAAAGGTGAAGGCTAAAGGAGTATAGTGTTATAAGGTCATTCCTTATCGTACACTTATGCAGAGGTTACCTGGTTCTCTTCTTACTGAGTGATCAGCCTCCGGTACTGGCCGCAGCGTCCCACGTGCCAGACCACAGTATGGAGGGATCTAACCTCAGATGGCGTCTCTGCTGTGTAGCGTATACCAGGATGCCTGCGATGTCAGTCTCTGTGTTGTAAACTTTCCCTCAGCGATATCTGCCGTTCCTCCTTACTTGCTGTGCAGTCTCATCAGCGTTGGTATGGGTGAAGTCCGTACCTGTAGCGGAGCGCTCCGTGGTTGTTAACAATACTGAATCTCCATCTGTATTATATAATCCACAATGTATAGGAGGTCTTTCCAAACCATACGCGTTTCGGGACTCTAAACTGGTCCCTTCATCAGTGGTGAAGCCCCTTGAGTGTTGGCTCATTCTTATTATACCTTCTGTCTAGATTCTGTCTAAAAAGTGGACAAGATAAATGTCCGATGGTAGTAAATAATGTGTAGATAAAATATCCAATAGGACATATCAAAGGAAAAAAACATCATATAGGACATATCAAAGGAAAAACAGAAAGGTAAATCATATAAAACTATATATATATATATATATATATATATATATATATATATATATAAAAGTAGTAAATCCACGGCACATCCAGGATGGTGAAGAAAAAAATAGTTTATTCACCGAGTAATAGCGACGTTTCAGTGCTCTCCATGGCACCTTTTTCAAGCAGTGTTAGCAAATGGTGTGATAACAAACTTTAAATACAAGTGTGCATAATGAATAATTGGCAATTAACAAAATTGGTAACAGTGTAAACAAAATTTAAATATATAAGAACATAGTGATCGGTGATAATAAATATAATCAAATTATCAAAATCATTCTTAATGTGCATCACGATAAAATTCATCTCTTCAAATGTGATTAATCAAATACATGATCTAATGTTTGACATAAAATAGTGTTGAAGTGTCCATCAGAGAGGGGTTACCCAATTAATTTATTGAATTCTCACATTGATGAGACACAGACCAAAAGTAGGGCAGAATTACTAACCAAAAAACACACTAGGTCAGACAAAACATTGAACCGAATCCCGTTGGTCTCAACCTACACTGAAGACAGTTACAGAATTAGGGATGTAGTGTACAAATACTGGTCAATCCTGAGGAGCGGACACAACAAAATTGAAGAATTTAAATCTCCACCATTGATGTCCTACCGTCGTACTAAAAATCTCAAAGATAGAATAGTACGTACGGATATAGGGCCTCAAAAGAAGCACGGACAGCAACGCCTTTTCTTGCAGAAGAAGGGTTGCTTTCCTTGCTTAAATTGCATTAATTGTCGATATTTGGTCAAGGGTAATACTTTTGTTCACCCAGGAACAAAAAAGACTTATTCTATTACTCATTATTTAACTTGTGACACGTCCTTTGTGATCTATGCCTTGTGGTGCCCATGTGGGCTTGTTTATGTGGGGGAAACTTCTCTAGAATTTAAAACCAGATGTAATTATCACAGATATACCATAAGAAAAAGAAGGGCAGATTTACCAGTCTCTAAACACTTCATGGTAGCAAATCATAAGGAAAATTATTTAAAATTCCATTATCTCGACGTGGGGGAAATAGAATTTTGGATTTAAAAAATGGATTTTATAACATCTGTTTGCCTGGAGGGTTTTCAATATATCATGCTGCTAACATCTTTGGGTGTGTCTTTATATTAATTTTGTAATTTTTTTTGTTCTCTCTTGCAGTTGACTTCCCGATGATGGATGGAAAGATCAACTCGGCCAGCGGCTTGCATTTATATATATGTTTTTTTGCATTTTTTATTAACTTTCAACATTTTGAGATTATACAACATCGGTTTGCGGCAATGAATATTCAGAATTTTTTTTGTTACTTATGATCAATTTTATGTTAATTGGTCTATGTGTACCCACACAGATTATGTCTTTGTCGATATAATGGATGTATGTGGAATTCCCAATAAATTTTAACCGATAGGAACCTGATGGGGTTTTCACACCATGAAAATGGTGTGTGCCCTACAAGAGCGGTGATATTATTGTGTTCAGTGAGGAATCGCTGTATCACATATAGTCACGTATGGGTCCTGGTTTAATTAATGGACCAATAGGAGGTGGCATACAAAATCCCTATGAATTATTGTAATACCATATGATGGTTCTTCGATCTGATATTTGTGTGGGTACCCAGTGATCTATGTTTCTATTGTTGCGCATATTTGCGATTTAAAACAGCGTCTGTATATTCATTTCCGCTTTCCGGTCTTGTTTACTAATGTCTGTAGAAGGCTTATTGTGTTTTGCTTTGCGATTACGTAGCTCCGATCACATGACTAGAGTCACTATGGTGGTTGTCAACAAACAACAGTCATGTGATCGGATACAGCGTCGATTGAATACGTCGACAACGTAATGACCTTCTTGGAGCATGCGCACTCAACATAGCAGGACGCGCAGGAATCCATTACCATGCTGGCCGCGATTGATCGCTCCCCATCACCGGTATTGTTTTTAACATTGTTTTTAATCATGCACAATTGATTTTTTAACCATTTGATGGACACTTCAACACTATTTTATGTCAAACATTAGATCATGTATTTGATTAATCACATTTGAAGAGATGAATTTTATCGTGATGCACATTAAGAATGATTTTGATAATTTGATTATATTTATTATCACCGATCACTATGTTCTTATATATTTAAATTTTGTTTACACTGTTACCAATTTTGTTAATTGCCAATTATTCATTATGCACACTTGTATTTAAAGTTTGTTATCACACCATTTGCTAACACTGCTTGAAAAAGGTGCCATGGAGAGCACGGAAACGTCGCTATTACTCGGTGAATAAACTATTTTTTTCTTCACCATCCTGGATGTGCCGTGGATTTACTACTTTTTATATTTTTGGAAGTAAGTGGGATACTGCTACAGTTACTGGCACTCCTTTGCATACTTTATTGCGTAAGCGGTGCGGTCCTCCACTGTTGTTTTTATATATATATATATATATATATATATATTTGTGCTAAGTAAAACCCATATTGAAATCATATGGCTCTGTTTTTATATATAGGTATAATAGAGGAACTGATAGACAGCAAATGGCACAATAAAAAATGAGGTACTTTAGAATATGTGTGTCTGAATTGACGTTTAGGTCGAAAGCCTAATATGACGCAAATAGAAGAGCTATTTGAGATTGTAAATAGCTCTTTATTATTTAGTCTGATGGATACAATATTCATATATTCCTAAATGAAAGATACCAAGAGAGATATAATTTATAGGTATAAGTGTATTATAAAATTAAAAAAGAATATGTCAATCTGCATTGACATATGGGAATAACAGGAACAAAATGTGTCAGCAAGAATCAGTCCAAAGGAAATCTGAAGAGATGTGGGAGCGGGCCCTCCGTCGAGCCCGACGGAATACACCCCAATCACAGAACAGATCACGGATAGATACCACGGTAGATGAAAACAACTTGATTGTTAATTTGAGCTCTACTGCACTTACACCTGCACAATCTAAATTGATAAACAAAGGTTTGAAGTTTGCACCGACCAATAAATTGAACAAATTTGACACCTATATAGGTGTCGAAAAATTAGTGAGAAAGGTATGTTTGAAGAAATACTTTCTCAAGAATCCGATAATTCAGAACACATCTATGAAAAATACTGATAATTTCCAACATACCAACTTAGAATGTAAATCCAAAAATTATCCTAGGAATGAAAGCCAGGAGATAGCTACTTTCAGACAGAGTGTAGAAGATGATATTAGGAAAATGAGGGACACCCTGCACCATAAAGCATATAATTTGACAAAAGCTGAAAGAGAAGCTATAAAACGACTACAGGCATATGAAGGTATTACAATCCGCCCAGCGGACACAGGAGGTGCCACGGTGATTTTAGACACTGACGAGTATAATAAAGAGTGTAGGCAACAACTCTCTGACACCTCCACATATAGGAAGCTAATAAACCCGGTGAAGGAATACCATATACAATGAATAGATCTTTGTAAGAGGGGCCTAAAAGAAGGTATTCTAACAGATGTAAAATCTTCCTACATACTAAATACACAGCAAAGGCTCCCAGTCTTCTATTGTTTGCCAAAGATACATAAAGAAATAAATAGCTCTTGTATTTGCGTCATATTAGGCTTTGGACCTAAACGCCAATTCAGAAGTACCTAACAATTTTTTATTGTGTCATTTTTGTTTATTGTGTCATTTTTTATTGTGCCATTTGCTGTATATATACGTTCCTCTATTATTCCTATATAAAAACAGAGTTATATGATTTCAATATGGGTTTTACTTAGCCCAAATATATATATATATATATATATATATATAAAAAGGAAAAAGTGGTGGCACTGGCTAAAGTCCAAATCGGGTGCACGTTCAAGGGAATAGGCGTCTTACCCAGAAATATATGTAGAAAAATGAACAGCACTCCACAGAAGTATAAAGTAAAAAAGCGGTGTTCCTTTATTCACCCATCAGGTGCGACGTTTCGGCTCAACACACTGAGCCTTTCTCAAGCTTGAGAAAGGCTCAGTGTGTTGAGCCGAAACGCCGCACCTGATGGGTGAATAAAGGAACACCGCTTTTTTACTTTATACTTCTGTGGAGTGCTGTTCATTTTTCTACATTTATATATATATATATATATATATATATATATATATATATATTGTTTTATATGATTTACCTCTCTGTTTTTCCTTTGATATGTCCTATTGGATATTTTATCTACATGACCCACACCGAATCTAGACAGAAGGTATAATAAGGATGAGCCAACACTCAAGGGGCTTCACCACTGATGAAGAGACCAGTTTAGAGTCCCGAAATGCGTATGGTTTGGAAAGACCATACATTGTGGATTATATACTACAGATGGAGATTCAGTATTGTTAACAACCTCAGAGCGCTCCGCTACAGGTACGGACTTCACCCATACCAACGGTATGAGACTGCACAGTAAGGAGGAACGGCAGATACCGCTGAGAGAAAGTTTACAGCGCGCTCACAGAGACTGACATCGCAGGCATCCTGGTATACGCTACACAGCAGAGACGCCATCTGAGGTTAGATCCCTCCATACTGCGGTCTGGCACGTGGGACGCCGCGGCCAGTACCGGAGGCTGATCACTCAGTAAGAAAAGAACCAAGTAACCTCTGCATAAGTGTACGATAAGGATTGGCCGCATATCACTATACTCCTTTAGCCTTCACCTTTCACTGCCGGTAAATTTTCTTCTTGATTACAGCGAATGTGACATCAGCGTTACACATATTTACATTGTGGATTCCGGACATTTTTGCTACACTATAATAAGCTTCTATATTTGTGGGACATATATAGAAAACCAGGACCTTTCTTTGATATATACCACAATTGAAATTATCTTTCACTTCTGCAATATCGAATTAATTTGTGGGACATATCCAGAAAGCCAGAATCTTCTACAATATTGCTATAGGGAGACGTATAGCAATAAGGACTATTATATGGGCTCTAACAATAGGACTATTACAACCTAAATGTGTTCAATATCCTATACTCCTGAAACATATGTGTATGGCCTATTGCTTTATTCTGACCTGGACAATAGCATGAATTTTTTTTAAATAACACCATTTAAAATCTGATTTTTTAGATACTTTTGCAGTATCTCTCCATATTTCCAGATACAGAGTGCCAATCATTCCTTTCTAATTGGTTCTTTTTTCCATGTCTGGGTGAGACATATTGATTTGAGCACCTTACCATTTGGTCAGCCAGTGAGCCACCCACCTCCTTTTCTCTCCATAGACTTACATTACTAGGTGGGTAGGTGAAGGGTTAATGAGTGAGGTGAATGTCTAAACCGCCCACTCCAGGTGAACCTGCCTAGCCTGCCCTATGTTTGATGGGAGGTGTGGGGGTTTATATGGAGTGGCTTTTGCAAAGTACACTTGTCATGAGTAAGGACTGTAATTTGTGTGTCTAAAACGCGTAGATTGTGTATTGTCATCCTGTGTATGGAGGATTTTTAAACCGCTGGAATAAAGAATTTTTTTCACATTACAAGCTAGCAGCTGATCCTAGCTGTATCTGTGCTTCTGGGAGTCGGATATAGGTGATCCCTGCAATTTTTGTATGTTTTATATACATTAATGAGTGGACTGTTTGCCCTCTCTACCTACCAAGGACTGTTCCGATAGCGTTTTTTTCCTCTCTCTTTCTGTTGGGTCTGAATATGGCATATACAGCACTTCGATCATGTGAGGAACTACTGTGATTTTCAATAAATCTGACCCTGCAGAACAGGAACATTTAGACATAAAAGTCACCATGCTCTCTCTTCAAAAACTACTAGTTAAAGAGATGCGTATCTGGTGGGACTTGACATCATTAAAAAAATATGTTGAAAGAAACATGATCCCACGAGGATTCGCCAAAAACGTACGGTGATTTACTCAGAAACATTTCTGGCAGAATGACAAGAAATCCTTTCGGCGTGTTCTATTCAATTGATGGAATTAATCATCAGATATGAACAACAGACACTTACCGAAATAAGGGAGGAAATTAATGTGACTCAGGATTCATGGCGTCCATATACAGAGAAACCTGTGTTTTGTGAACTTGATGAAAAACTCAAAAAGAATTTAAATAAATTGGAGACACACCTAATGGAGTTTAAACAAAATAAATTTGGCAGAGATGTCATGGACTAGCAAACCAATACAGTTTACTCCTGGCCAGAAGCTAAAATTAACATGCCACGGTCTATTCTGAAAAATAAATCCAGGCCAAGGAGTAGGTACTCATCAAGGTTTTTTTTGAGCAGCACAGAGCAGGGATACAGTCACAAGCTGTTGCTGGAAACACAAGCATGTCAACCCCTTTGCAACATAAAAGATCCTCCTCAAAAAACGGCGGGCGGGTAGGAAACACAGACGGAAATCGCCGCCAGGGCTGGCCTTAGGGGTGTGCGAGCTGTGCGGCCGCACAGGATGCCATTGACACAGGGGCGCCCGGCGGCTGACACAGCTCGCAGACGTTACAGGCTACCAGGGCCGGACTGGCCTACCGCGGCCCTGGTGACAAGTGGGGGGCGGCCGGCGGCAGGGCACAGCAGGAGATGAGCGCTTCCATTGGGACAGCGATACAGATGTCTGTGCTGTGGCAGAGGAGGGAGAGGCGTTTCCCCTCCCTGTTCTTCTGATAGGCTGCTTGCACTAGGCCGGCAGCCTATCAGAGGCCGGTGCAGGCGGCGCGATGACGTCATTGCGCCGCCTGAGCCGTACAGCGAGGGACACAGGCCGGAAGAGGCCTGCATCGCATCACTGGCATGGAGGTAAGTATAAGTGTACATGATAAGGGGGGGGGGCTACTGGCACATAAGGGGGACTACTGGCACATGATAAGGGGGGGCTACTGGTACATAAGGGGGCTACTGGCACATAAGGGGCTACTGGCACATAGGGCGGCTACTGACACATAAGGGGGGGGCTACTGGCACATAAGGGGGACTACTGGCACATGATAAGGGAGGGGGCTACTGGCACATAAGGGGGGCTACTGGCACATGATAAGGGGGGGCTACTGGCACGTAAGGAGGGACTACTGGCACATGATAAGGGGGGGCTACTGGCACATAAGGGAGGCTACTGGCACATAAGGGGACCTACTGGCATATGATAGGGGGGGCACTCTGGCTACTCTGGCTCTGGTGGGGGTAGGGGGGCGCAACAAGATTAGCTCGCACAGGGCGCCTGAACACCTAAGGCCAGCCCTGATCGCCGCTATCCGTCCCATCACAAGAAGGAGTAGAGGATATCTAAGTTATTAATTTAACTGCTACAATCCTGTCAGAGGTGAATTAAATGTTCTAAAAAAAGGACTTAAGGTCTTTTTCCCCAACTAACTATTTTGATTTGTATCGAACAATCTTAGACCTCGACTTGCAGGGAACCTTACTGTAGAAAAGCATTTTCAAACGGTTAAGGAAGATTATGATAATGCTAAAGATTTGCAGTCAAATTGTCTTCCTGAACAGGTGGAAATCCACCCTTCTATGGATTTTAAAGCGACAGCGCATGTCTCTCACCTTCAACACTTGCAGTATGAACAGGAGCCAGAAGCATGCGTTAACTCGACCACCTTTTTTAGGATAGTATATAAAGAATTCTATCCAGTGCAATCGAGATCCCCTGCACTGGATGGATTCCAGGACCTTCTTGAAAAGGACTTAACTGCTTTGAAGAGACAAGATATGTTGAGTACATCAGAAGGGCCAAATAGGTTTAGTAATATGAGTTCCAAGGAAAGTTTTGCTTTAAGGAGGTTGATGTAAAGATCAGATTTGGTGATAAGGAGGGCTGATAAGGGGGGAGCTGTGGTATTACTGGATAGTCAGATATACAAATGCAGGTCACTGGTATGCTGGATGATACCACTACTTACCTTTTGTTAACTTGTAACCCCCTCCCCTCCTATCAGGCTTCCTTGTCAAAAATACTGCAAAATGGCTTTGCACTTGGAATATTATTGCAGAGGGAGATAGACTATATTTTTGTCAACTATCCAGTGAATGCCATCTTTCATGCACTACCGAAAGTGCACAAGGTGGACTTCCCCCCACTCATGAGACCCATAGTGGCTGGAATTGGGGCTTATTCCGAAAGACTCTGTGAGTGGATGGACTCCCTCCTACAGCCATTAATACCATCTATTCCTGGCTTTATTAATAATACCAGAAGTTTTCCTGCAGTCATTTATGGATTTTCGGTGGAAAAGGGGTTATGTTTGGATTACTGCTGACGTAGTCTCCTTGTATACAAACGTACCACATGATCAAGCTATTGTGGCCCTCCAATGTTTTCTCTTAGTCTACAGCAACTACACATCGATGCTCCGGGAGTTCATATGTACATCTGTGGATTTTCTTATGAAGCACAATTTTTTTATGTTTAATAATCATTTTTACCTTCAGATCTCCGGAGTATCTATGGGAGCGAAATTTTCCCCGTCTATAGGAGCATCTATATGGTGTGGTGGGAAAAATAATTTTTGCTTACTGATTCTAACCCTTATCTCCATGCTATTCAATGGTATGGAAGATATATAGATGACCTGTTATTGGTTGGTCTGGTGACTGTCAACATATATTGGGTTTCAAGGACTACTTAAATAGTTGTTGTGGGTCTCTTTCCTTTAGTATACACCTTGATTCGGAGAGAATTTAATTTTTAGACCTAAAATTAACGGGGGGTGTGAAAAATGCACAGGTCTGCACAGCGACATATAGGAAGGAGACGGCTGGGAATACTATACTGCTTGCAACATCATGGGCATTGCTGAAGAGGCTTCTCCCTTGCTAAATAAAAATAATTTTTGCACACCACTCATCCCACCAACGTCTTTTAACCCTATGTGCCCATATTAGTCTTTTATTAAAAAGTAATAAAAACCGAGTACATTTATTTTGCTCTGTCACCACCCACTCCCACCCCTTGACCCATAATTTAATGTGTTTTTAGTGTTTTTTTATATGTGTGTAACAATCACAACACAGTATGCGAGCATTCTGTACCTGGCGAAGGGGACCACTGTCCCCGAAACGCGTTGTACTACTTGCTAAATAAAAACCTCTGAATTTTATTCAAACTATTGGATGGTTTCTTGCGCCGCGGGACATCTTCTCTGCTGATCCACGCATCTTCTGAGGGACTCCAGGCATCCCTGACCAGAAGCACCTGTATCCTTGGCTGTGCACCATCCATTTTAGAAGGGATCAAAACAACCCCAGATGAGCTCACACTAAAGTTGTGTCTATGCATAGCACGACCCCACATGGTGAGCCTCCTTTTTGGAGACACTCTCTCACTGTATACGTACATTATTACACTCTCTAACTGTATACGTACATCATTACCCTATGGTGCGCCTTCTTTGTGTTTCCTAGCTGAACACTGCCTGCACAACCACTTGATCTACCCTGCCAGAGTTTCTGGGGCTAAAACGGCAGCACATAGGGACTAGCAACCGTTCAACATCATGGATTACATCAATAATCGTTTGGAACAAAGGGAATGTTTCATCTCACAGCTTGTACTAACCCAACCCTTAATAGATGCTCACAGCTCAGAAGGGACGTACGCATTGCCTTAAGGTATTGAGAAATCACTATCATCACTGTTTTTTGAACTTGAAAAATAAATGATTGACGAGATACAGCATCAACTTGATGCCAAGTTTCTTGAAATCTATCTTGCCGAAAATATAATCCCTAGAGAACTACGCCTATGGTTTAAACATTCTTTCGGAGATGACAATGACTTTTGTAAAGATTGGGACAGCTACCTTTTTAACCTGTGCTAAAGGTCTCATGACCAGACTTGTAGCCAAAAGAAAGACTATAGCTTTAGATCTGGGGACTAAAGTCACGGAATTCCATAACCATGTTTTAAAACACAGGGCCCACCACTCATTTATCAAATACGAGCGGTTAATTACACCTCGGGCCATTGCACGTGAAAAAGATATTTTAACTAAAAAACAGGGAGATTATAAAGGGATAGGACACACTTTATTACTGACAACATTAAATTTTGGCTTAAAGATCAGGTAGCCACCAAAAGTTCCTCAATTATTCCCTCCAGACATGCCAAGACCTCAGGTGTCATATCCACCAACACCAAGGATACGAAAACCACTAACATTCAATATCTGGCCCCTCTAGACCCCAACATAGTGTCACTTCCACACATAGAAGCAGACGGGATCCACGCAAGACCCACCCACACATCTGGTCATTAAGCTTTAACAAACATGCACAAGGCCCTATCACGTTACACTACCTTCATTACCCCCAGCGTGCATCCCGGGCCTACCACTCCCGAGGCTATATTCTATACTCCAATGGCCAAAACCCCACCCACCACCACGAGTCGACATTGGCTACCTCTGCACCGAACCCCGAACCACCGAGCCATTTGATAGAAGATTGGATCTCTTTGGCCAAGAGATCCTGTCAAGCTGCGCTCCCCTCAATTTACCGCCGACATTGTTTGCGCCATCAGTCATTTATTTATCTGAACCCAAAACACAAGCCCTATGCTAATCTCCTTTCACACCAGCCGACCTTAAACTTGATTCGCTCATTACACTTCATGCTGGCTCACCCACCCGGTCACCAACCAGCTCTCCAGCCACCACCATTCCGTCCTCTACCAACTTTTGTTCTATCCTATCGCCGGATATAGGGGTAACCGATATGTCTAATGTCACATCGCATACAACCACTGGTCCAATATTTTTTATCCTAACACCAGTATCAGCATATCCAATACTAAAAAGCCCCAATACAATCATAATAACCAATTACTTTCAACCATTAGGAACCCAACCCACAAAAAGAAAAAATGTCAAAGGGGATGTAGGGGGGCCAAACCCAAAAAAAAGACCAAAAGCCACACAATACGCAAGCAAAATAAATGAAGATCTTCAATCTTTCCAAACATCAACTAAGTCGGGAGGAAACTACCGTACTATCAAAGGGCCTCTTCTTTTGCCCTCCATCTAAGGTCATCTTCATCAAGAAGCTGACCCTTACAAGACATTTCAACCTAATAGCGAATAATAAGAGATAGAGACACCCTCCAAAGATACCAGATCCCCCCCATAAAATACAATACATCAATAGTGAACTGAAACCGCATTCAAGCTTCTACCCCCTACACCATAAGGGCCACTTTATCGAAAACCTTATATCATCTCGTAATGGAAGATTTTAGGACCATCCATCAGAAACCTATTAGTAACCATATTCTGAATGCTAAAGAAAAAATGGCCAAAAAAAACACCTACAAAAAATTTTTGACTTGATAATCCGCAATGCGGACAAAGGAGGCGGTATTGTACTTCAGGATAGAAATGATTACATCCAAGAAGCACCACACATACTATCAGATTCCGAATACTACCGACCGCTGGAAGAAAATCCTCTTTTAGACCACCAACGAGCATTTAAAACCCTTATTGACTCTGCATCTCATATCCTTAGCAAGAATGAATTTGAATATATTTACATCTTGAATCCAGTTATTGCGACTTTCTATCATTTACCGAAGATTCACAGGCATCTCCTCACTCACCTGTAATCTGTCCCACTACGTCGACAATTTTTTGCAGAAGTATGTTGTCCAGCTACTATAATATCTCAAAGATTCCACAACCCTAATACAACTATTACAAAACACTGATTGAAAGGACTCATACTACTGGTTAACCTTGGATGTGACGTCTCTATATTCAAATATTTAACACGACCTGGGCATCAAATGTACAGAAGTGTTTCTAGACAAAGATGACCAGATGCCACAGGATCAAAAAACTTTCATTCTGAAAAGCATCCATTTCATCCTCCCTCATAACGTTTTAAAATGTCAAGACACCATGTATCTACAGACCAAGGTTACCGCTATGGGCACACGTTTCGCGCCCAGCTTTGCAAATCTTTTTATGGGGGTTTTCGAGGACACTTTTATCTACAAATCCAGCTATTGGATAAATAACATCCTATTCTAACGTCGCTACATCGATGACCTGATTTTCATATGGGATAGAGATTTAACATCAATTAACCTGTTCATTGAACATCTGAACTCTACCGACTGGGGGATTACCTTTTCAGGCACACAAAATAAGTCCACAGCAGAATATCAGGATTTGGAACTATTGACAGTGGTAGGGTCACCACCAGAACCTATTTTAAGAAAGTCGACTGCTACAGCTATTTGGATTTCTCCAGTGAACATCACAAAAAGTGAAAGAACAATATTCCCTTCAGCTTTAAGTGAATAAGACACAATTGTTCCAGTAAAAATAACTACATCTTACAAAGTGAAATTATACAGACAAGGTTCCTGGAAAAAGTCTTCCCCCCCCAGGATTATCAATGCAGCTCGGAACAGAGCTCAAACCCTCACACAAGCAGACTGTTTATCAAAAACAAATACCAGTGATCCGACAAAGGGCGACACCATGAAACAATTCAATACGAATTTCATAACCACTTACAATAGTAACCATAATGATATCAGAAATATCTCATCCAAACACTGGCACATACTGAAAAGTGATCCATTTTTGAACAAAAATTTACCGAGGGCATCAGCTCTCACAGTCAGGAGGGCCCAAAACCTCAAAAATCTACTTGTACCCAGCAAACTGAAGAGATGTCTGGAATAGGGCAACGCACCGGTTAAGACAGGGTATCAGGCAGTTATAGATGCAAACAAATGTAATGCCTCTGCTGCAGGTTCATCAACATCACTACCTCCTTCCACCTCCATAATGGCGAGTCATTCCTGATTAAGGACCATCTGGACTGCGGTTTAACAAACGTCATCTATCTGATCACCTTCCCCTGTGGTCTAAAGTATATATGGACGTACCATCCAAACCCTCCGCAATAGATTAAATAAACATAGATCCAATGTCAAAAAGAAGTTCCTACAACATAGTATATCCAGACATGCCACAACCCACCATCAAGGCTCTTTTTTCAGATTCTCTATAACCCCAATTGAGCAAGCCAAAACCGACGGCTACAATATCATTCAGTCCTTAAGAAGATGGAAATGTTTTGGATTTATAAACTGAACTGTCTAAATCCGCACGGCCTAAACGAGGTATTTGAAATTAACCTGGGACCCATTTCTCATCTTTTCCGGCATCACTGATGTGACGGTCCACTTTTCCATCCCCCCTGCGCCCCCCCATCCTTTTCTAAAACACTCTTTATCCCCAGATAAACAATTTTTCCCTGTGCCACTTAAAACCTTCATTCTATCCACACACAACTCGATTCAAAACACCTATGTTCGTACTTTAATTTTTATCCCGTCCATCAATATATATCTCGTCCATCTCTTTCATTTATTCCTAAACCGATCTGATTCCTTCCCTTTAATGTCAACCTCACAGGACTAAAATCCAGAACCCAACCAAATCTCGTGTCACATGGATTTTCATATTTATTAATTATCCATTTCATATCTACGTATCACTATGCATCACTATTCATCATCTCCATTTATCACCAATTCATCCATCTAGCCATTTATTTTCATTTACTAAGTCTAATTAAAAATTTAAAATCCAGACACCTCTGCCCATCTTTTATGAACTCATTCATGCTTTTAACCCATTCTATCGACTTCTCATTTTGTTTTGTTTTATTTATTTGTATATAATTTTTCTTGTGTTACTCAATTGCTGCATCTTTCAAATGATTTTAAATAATTTTTTGCATCTTTTTTAAACATGAATGTGCCCCTGTGTCTGCCCCCATCAGATCCCCCTGCAAGCCTAACACTTACAGGGATCCTTCCTGCCTCCTGTCCACTGGCGCTTCTCCTCCCGCCGGCACATACTATCTGACTGCATCGGGCTGCTTCAACGTCTTGTTGCTGGGCAGTGGCGGTTACGTGCCCGCTCTTGCGATAACGTGACCACGGACTTGGGTCACGTGAGATCTCCCACACCGCGATTGCCTCGGCAGACACCGGCTTCTTCCTTGCCAAGTAAAAATAATTTTTGCACACCACTCACCCCACCAACGTTTTTTAACCCCTCTTATGCGCCCATATTAGTCCTTTATTAAAAATTAATAAGAATCGAGTACATTCATTTTGCTCTATGTCACCACCCACTCCACCCCTTGACCCCCAATTCAATGTGTTTTGAGAGTTTTTTTAGGGTATTTATATGTGTGTGTAACAATCACAATACTGTATGCAAGCATTCTGTACCTGACGAAGGGGACCACTATCCCCAAAACGCGTTGTACCACTTTCTGAATAAAAACCTCTGAATTTGATTCAAACTATTGGATGGTTTCTTGCGCCGCGGGACATCTTCTCTGCTGATTCACTCTTCTTCTGAGGGACTCCAGGCATCCCTAACCAGAAGCACCTATATCCTTGGCTTCATACCATTTGTTTTAGAGGGGATCAAAACAACCCCAGATGAGCTTACACTAGAGTTGTGCCTATACATAGCACAACCACACAAGGTGAGCCTTCTTTTTGGAGACACTTTCTCACTGTATACGTACGTTATTACCCTATGGTGCACCTTCTTTGTGTTTCCTAGCTGAACACTGGCTGCACAACCACTTCCTATCACATGTGTCAAGTCAAGCTTTGCCATGTTATGTTGGAGCTGATATTGGCCTGGGCGAGAGTAGCTCAGGTGAGCAGAAGTCATTCTGCCGACTCCAACTCGGCAAGGTGGTCAGCGAGCAATCTGTGCCAGAAATACTCCTAATATATGAGGATTTCTGGGTAGTAAATAACATCCTTAATATTTATCAGTTTTTGCTAAATTCCAATTAGAAGGCATGAATTTCCATTCATATACCGAACCTTAGCATAGTCTAAATAAAATGGTACCACCTCACTGGTCTGTATTCTTTATGGTTTTGTGCAGGTTGCTGGGATTATACCCCCTTCATTGTTGATATATGACTAAGGAGGGCTTGTACTACAGTCCTTACTGGAGCTTGAGATGTGGTTGTGATGTGACTTATAATGTGTGGTTGCACCATGTGTGAATGGAGGTATATCTGGTCCTTACTATTTATTTGTATTTTAGATGTCATTTGGATTATAATAAAGATATGCTCATATTTTTTTATAAATTGTGGCGATGTGTGGTAATTTAATCTGATCTTTTGAGTACACCTGTGATAGATTTAGTAGGTAATGAGCCCTTTTCATATTGATTAACTTAAATGACAAGAGGAGACATTAAATTGCTGTAATCACAACTGAATTTTATTTATATGCTTTGGCTATAGAATAATTTAGTAAGGATGAAGGGACATAAGCATCATTAGATGTACATAGATATTGGACTGCAAACCACAGGTCTATTGCTTGTCTTTTCCTTGTCTAAAGTTGTAAGAAGAATCCTGTCCACACCTTTGACTCTGTCCTCCTTGCTGGGTTCCATAACTTTGTTACCCACTGCCCTGACTTCCCCCAGTTTGCTGGCCACTGCTCTGACCCTGTCCTCTTTAGTATCCGGTACCCTGCTGACCACTGCTCTGACCCTGTCCTTGTTGGTATCCAGTACCCTGCTGGCCACTGCTCTGACCCTGTCCTTGTTGGTATCCACTGCCCTGCTGGCCACCGCTCTGACCCTGTCCTTGTTGGTTTCCACTGCCCTGCTGGCCACTGCTCTGACCCTGTCCTTGTTGGTATCCAGTACCCTGCTGGCCACTGCTCTGACCCTGTCCTTGTTGGTATCCACTGCCCTGCTGGCCACCGCTCTGACCCTGTCCTTGGTTTCCACTGCCCTGCTGGCCACCGCTCTGACCCTGTCCTTGTTGGTATCCACTGCCTTGCTGATCACTAGTCTGATCCTGTTGTTGTCCCCCGCGTTGCTGGCGGCTGCTGCCAGTTTGTCCTTGGTATCCACTGTCTTGTCCACTTCCCTGGCTCTGTTGACCACTGGTCTCGGTTTGGCTGCTTCCTTGGCTTATAAGAGTTAATGAGCTCTATAAAAAACAGACATACATTTTATACTCTAAGGCAACAGTTCATGAAGATTTTTCCTCTCTTGTGTGTTGAAGAATATAATAAAGTACAGATATACAAGTCAAACAGAACATGTCTTCAGTCCATACTAATATTTTATAACATGCAATACCGGTTTAACAAGTTCCACTTACCGAGCTCTGTTGGCTGCCAGAAGGCTGGGAAGATAATAATATTACAATTAAATTAGAGGTTAAACATGGATACATTACTCTGAATATTATGTGATCTCTGCCAAATCCAGACTCGCACAATAACTGTACATAAAAACTGTGTATTTTAAATATCTTTATATTTGTATCTTTTGCATATATTCAAAAGTATTTGATTATAAAAAGGCTCTGCTTTTATAACGATATGCTAGCTTGGTCTATGGGCTGTATTTGGTATTCAAACTTGGACCTTTTTATTTGAATGGAGTTGAGCTGCCATATCAGACACAGCCTATGGATAAGAGTGGGATTTTTCTCGAAAAAGAAGCAGAAAGTGTTTCCAATCTCAGACATATTGATTTCATAATGTCCTGAGGATATTTGTCTTCTTATTAGATTGTGTACTCCTCTGATGGATGGAATTGTTCTATATAAAAGCAGATAATGGTATTTGGATTGTAACTTTATTTATATTAATTTATTCTAAAGTCAGACATTATACAGGAGTTATATTTTTATTTTAAATTGAGATTTCTACAATTTGAAATGTGTAGAGATTGTGCCAAATATTGTTACATATTATATACGGATTGTATACCTACATGTAATAATTTAAGAGTATTAAACAGGAATCATGAATGTACAGATCCTGACAATACAGATTGCCCAAGGGCAGAATTCATTTAGGCCTTGTTCACACATCCGCAATGTTCGTCCGCACCCGTTCCACAAATTTGCGGAACGGGTGCGGACCCATTCATTTTGAATGGGGACGTGATGGATGCGGAGAGCACACACTGTGCTCTCCGCATCCGCATTTGCGGAGTGCGCCGCCGATCTTCTGGACGGCGGCTCCGCAAAAAAGTAGAGCATGTCCTATTCTTGCCCGCAATTGCGGACAAGTATAGGCATATCTATAGGGCTGGTGGCAAGGTGTTTTGCGGATCCGCAAAACACAACGGACGTGTGAATTAGGCCTTATAGTGATGTCTGCAGGGATAGTTGGCTAGCTCTGCTAAAATCAGCGGTTCAGCCAGCATTTATGTTATGTACATGAATTAACCCAGAAAACAGTATTTGCAAAAAGATTTATTGTTATTGTAGTAATTGGTCTAATGTAATGTTCTATTTACTGCATTGTGCACTTGATAGTTTTGTACGGATAGGTCAGGATAACAATTTAGGACTTAGGTCCACCCCTAGTCTCCCTCATCAGATTAGGTCTGAGTCCTAGAGAGTCACTGACATTTAAAGCAAGAATGCCTTTGCTACATAAAAGTACTCCAGAAAAAAAGAGGATCAGAGGTCTAGGCCAAGCACTGAAGTCAGTATTGTGCTCGTTTCAGAGACTTACTCCTATGAATATTGTATTGCTTTATACACTCTTGTAAATGTTGGCAAGGGCTGGTCAGCTGTATCTTAATCCTGTGCCCCACAGCCTGGGAATTACAAGCAAGTTTTTGCAAGAACCTTATTGCCCCCCTTAGATACTGCAGAGATAGAGAAAGATAGAGGGAAGGAGGACCACAACCAACATCATTGCTGGTATCCATGCATTGCTATTGGGGGGGAAATAGTCAAGTTACTGACTCAATCTCCAGCCATAGCACATATATCTCCTGCCTTGCACCCTTACAAAATGCTTAACGTGAAGGGCACCTCAACTACCATCAGGGAGGAGCCCCAACATCAGTTTGGGCCCTCAGGGAAAAAACGGTTACGTCCTCCTGTTGCTACTTGGCCCTAGGAATCATTGGTGTGAGGATTGCGACTGTGATTTGAATGAATCACTGTTGCTACCAGAGCCTCTACCACACCCATCCTCCGTTTTGTGGGGCATGTTCCTCAGGTGTTGGATACTGGGATGGGGCACCAACAAGAATGTCTGCCATGGGCAGGATTTTTACACAAAGAGTCATGGCAATCAACTGGAAGAGTAACTACACTTCACATGAACTTCGGATATATCAGAGTGACATATCAACGGTTTTAATTGTTTGATCAAATGACAGGTGACTGAATGTTCGGACCCCAGGATCAAAACCTTTGATATATTACACTGACACTATTCCAATATTTTCTGCACATAAAACACCTAGGTTATCTCATCTCAATCATTCCAAACATTTAAGTTCATAACTATGTAATACCCCAGGCTTGTTTCCTATAAGACAAATTCTTCTCTTACCTTCTTGGAGGGGTTTGGTGCTGAAAATGAAAAAAAGAAGGTCAATTTACTGATTTAGGTCACTATTTGAGGCAAATGATTAATTTTGCTTCGATTAGAAGCTACCTATAAATCTAAGGACCTTACCTCCTTCCATGGCTGTGGTTTGGGTTTTTAGGCTCCTGAAGAGGATGTGTAGGATAAAAGCTGTTGACAAATTAATAAATAGTAATTAATGTACACTAAAGGAACACTGTGTGCAAAACCTATACGTTGCATTATGCCTAGTGTAGTAAGTGTAGGCGGTGCACGCCTCTAGGATTCTCTCATTAGTGTTCTTTCAATGCATTTCAGGGCTATCCCATTGACTTCAACAGGCATGGTGCTTCATTTCTGCTCCAGGGAAAATTATTATTAATTTGTTGGAGCACAGCGTCAGAATGCAAATGAGTATTAAGATAAAAATTACATAACGACTCGGCGTCACTTACACTATTCACTGCTTACTCTAGTTTGGGGGGTGTTTTGGAGCTGACAGATTCTCTTCAAGCCAGTAGGAATCCTGTAATCCCCATATTACTGGACTCGACCAAAATAACTGCAACCCAAAACAGATAATTCCCCCAAGAAACTGTGATCTAGGACTCTGTGTTTGAGACTCATATATTGGTTGTCTTAATATTGTATACAAAGTATGTGGTTAGAAGGTGATATAATACTTTCTTTATTATAACTACAGATCTTATGTAGTAAGTAGTCCAGTAAACCTTGGATTATATACTCGGACCTCTGACAGTACGGAATCCACTAATTATTTAGCTTGTCATCACATATAAAGTGGGTGGTTGGCATCACCTTCTGTCATTACATTTTTTAATAACTTATTACTCAATTTTGCTTTCATCTTCATGTCAGGAGTCTGGTTGAAAAGTCATTGTGATAATTAACATTTACAAGCCGGCCTACAGAGTAATAAAGTAATAATCCCCTAGAGCTGAATGGTGCCCATACCCGATAAGGCCAGGTTGCAGTAACTGTCATTTGCCGGCTGTGGCTGTACTTGACATGCTTTAGGTTACAAGTACAGGTGTAGCCCACTGGTAAGTGGTAATCCAGGTGGTTGAGGCAGCCTGGCTACACAATTTATGGGCACCCTCAGCATAGGAATACTTGTAGCTAGTGTTGAGCGAACTTGTATTTTAAGTTCGGCGTCCAAAGTTCGGGTTGGGGTTATCGAAGAATCCCGTTATGGATTCTGCTACCACGGACCATAATGGAATTTTGAATCTATAAGGGGATTCTTCGATGAACCCGAACCTTGGACAACACTAACGACCTGGGGTGACGTCACCGCTATGTGATCAGTGCAGGGGGCGTGGCTCAGTACTGGATTGGATAAGAGGTGTTAGCCCCAGGTCCTTAGTGTTGTCCAAGGTTCGGGTTCATCGAAGAATCCGCTTATGGATTCAAAATTCCATTATGGTCCGTGGTAGCGGAATACATAACGGGATTCTTCGATACCCCCAACCCGGACTTTAGACGCCGAACTTAAAATACAAGTTCGCTCAACTCTACTTGTAGCATGATTAATTATGTTAGGTTTGGAGAAAGTACTTAAAACAGAAATGATTTATAGTAAAACCAGTATCCAAACTGTATTCTGTAAAGGCAAGCTGATCTAAGAATGCGAGCTTTAGAAGGTCCAGATTCTTTGTGGTTTCCATCAGCCAATTTGCTCCATAAACAGACTGTGTATTACTGAAGCAAGCAATTAGTTATATTTGTGGATGAACTCCAGTAATAGGAAATTTCCACTTATAGACTTGGTTGTTTCTGTAACTTCATGCATACAGTCTGTGTGGAATGACAGCATGGATAAGGAAACTCTAAACTCCTCTTAACCATGCTTGTGGTGGAAAGAAGGGACAGGGGCATAGAGTAGGACCCTGATAGTGGGTCTCCCAGCCATTTAAAATGTATCACCTACCCTACTAGCAACCTATCCTGGAAACTCAAGATATCCTCTAAAAGTATAGTCCCTGTGCATTTTCTGGATAGATTATCAGAAATCAATATACAATAAAGTATAACAGTATAAATCAAAAAGTTTGTCTAGATAATAAAAATTGTTTTATCTATAAATTAATGGACATCTCATAAGTCAATGTTTTAAAATGTTACCTAACTTATATACTATATGCATGAATCCATAACATAGTAACATAATACATAAGGCCGAAAAAAGACATCTGTCCATCCAGTCCGGCCTGTCATCCTGCTAGTTGATCCAGATAAGAACGTTAAAACAACATAAGTCATTTAAATATAATCTGTTATTTCTTATGTCTCTATATTGGTCCAGAGGAACACGAAGAAAGAGAAAACCCATAAGCAATGTCTTGCAGAAAAACAGCACCAGGCTGAGTTTTTTAGTAGTAGTCAGAAGTCACCTACCTTGAGCAAGCAGTAGTAGACTCTGAGATGCGACTATCGAGCTCACTCCATTTATACTGGAAGAATAGGTGGATCTAAACGCTATGGAATCCAGCCCAACCAAGGTGTGGTCATCAGAATTCAATGACATAAATATAATATAGTAATATTCATAAGACTCATAAAGATAATAGCTTAGTGAAGACATACATGGTACATTTAAAATAGCCGGTAAGTTAATAATAGTAATTTCAAATAATTATTATGCTTATTTAAGATTCCTAGGAGGCCCTGTCTTATACATTGACATGACTTCTTATACTGTCCCCAGGTAAATAGTGGAAATGGCATTTTACTGAGGTTAGTGAGGACAAATAAAAGGGCAGACGGAAGAAATTACTGTAACAAGCCACAAAACAGCAAAATGCGACTTTCATCCAAAAATAAGTCAAGAATCAATAAATGAGTTCAATCAATAAATGTTTTCAGGTAATGTTAGACTAGTTTAAGCTTTCCCTGCACAACCACCTGCAAATAAGAGAAATAGCTGATCTCAGATATTTAGCTCCCTCTGACCCCTACCCAAGGGCGTAGCTATAGGAGAAGCAGGGGGAGCGGCTGCTCTGGGGCCTGAACTCAGAGGGGGCCCACCCAGGAGAAGGACTAAAATATTTTGGTGTCAGGGCTCCCTCAACAGTATTATAAAATGAGATTGTATTAAGAGACACTGTAGGAAATGGACGGAGCGGCTGCCAAGCCATGTCTGAGAGAACAATCTCGACTAGCCACAGGAGCAGAGGTTGCACGGGAGTCAGGAGTTGCAAAGAATTTGCTGGGGTGGGACCCAGTCATTTCTAGTTATGCCACAGCCCCTACCCATCAGCCCAAGCAATAGCAATTGCCAGGGCTAACTTCTCTGAGGGATCCCGGAGTTTACCTGAGATAATCCCTGTTAGGGTAGAATCGAGGTACATCGTTATGTAATTATACATAGTTATTCCAGAGCATAATAATTAAAAATGTAAACTTTAGAACTTAGAAGTAAAAGTGCCTATGTTGGAGAGAACAAAATTAAGGTTAAACTAAATGTTACTATGCTACATAGTTAACCTCCCTAGCGGTAATCCCGAGTGTGGCTCAGGGTTAATTTACACTGCAAGAAGAGGTAACAGTTCTCACAGAAAATAAGCTTTGAAGCTTCTGGAGACTCCAGTTGGAGGCAGTGCCCCCTTGTCTTTTGAGAGGATTTTACATGAAACAGCTTTTCACCATATTTTTTGTACAATCTATTTATATATTCATATAGGTTAATTATGTCCCCCCTTAGACGTCTCTTTTCAAGACTAGATACATTTTATTCATTTAGTCGCTTTCATTTGTACTTTTTCCAGCTCTAGGATATCCTTACTATGGACTGGCATCCACAACACATTTTACAGATAAGGCCATGCCAAAGCTTTGTAAAGTGGTAGTATTACATCCCGGCCCTGCGAGTCATGCTTCATTTAATGCATGACAATATCCTGGTGGCCTTAGAAGCAGCTCATTGACATTTTGTATGCTGTAATTTAATCTAAGATCTACAAGGACACCCAAATCCTTCTCTATAAGTGACTCTCCCAGTGTTACATCCCCTAGGACATATGATGCACATAGATTATTACAACCCAGATGCATAACTTTACATTTATCCACTTTAAACCTCATTTGCCAAAATGATGTCCAAACACTTAGAGTATCCAGGTCAGCTTGTAGTTTTTGGACCTTATCCATAGACTGCATATTACTACATAGCTTGGTGTCATCTGCAAAAATAGAACCAGTGATATTAATCCCGTCCTCGATATCATTAATAAGTTAAATAATAGAGGGCCCAGCACTGAACCTTGGGGTACACCACTTATAACCCAGGACCATTCTGAATAGAAATCATTGACCACGACTCTCTGGACACTGTCCTTCAACCAGTTTTCAATCCAATTACAAACTACACTTTCCAAGCCTATAGACCTTATTTTACTTATTAAACGTCTATGAGGGACAGTATCAAAAGCCTTTGCAAAATCCAAGAACACTATATCCACAGTTGTCTCTCTGTCCAGGCTACTACTTACCTCCTCATAAAAACAAATCAGGTTAGTCTTACAACTTTTTCAGCCTCGTATTTTGATACAGTAAATGTAATTTATGCTAATAAACACGACTTGAGTATTGCGATATTTGCTGAAACTTCGGAAGGACCTCTGTGGAGGCTATACATTTTACAGTAGGATAGAACCCATATTCTTAACATAGTTTTTTAAAGAATCTGCTTTGGATATAGCAATCCGAACCCGATTTGCCCAACCCTAGTTGCTCCACTCTAGCAATTGCACTTTCTCCCCTACCACCTGTGTAGACAGCTCAATGGATGTCCGTTGCTATGGAGCATTCCCTCTTCTACACATAGGGTAAGAGTTTTTTAAATGCCCAGACAATGGCCAGGTATTCTTTCTCGATGGTGGTGTATGCTTTCTCACTGTCTAACATTTTCCTTGAGAGATACGCCATCGGGTGTTCCTGCCCTATACTGTCTACCTGACTGAGGACAGCTCCCAACCCACTGTCTGATGCATCAGTCTGCACCACAAATCTCTTTTGTATAAATCTGGTAAATCTAGCACAGGGGCTTCCACTAGGGCTTACTTGAGCTGCACAAAAGCCTCTTTACATTTCTTGGTCAATTCTATTTGTCATCAGGTTGGTAAGGGGCTTTGCTACAGTACGTTACCTCTGGATACATTTTCAGTTAATACCCTGCAGTACCCAAAAATGCTTGCACTTGCTTTTTGTTTGAGGAGCCAGGACCACTGGGTTACCGCTTCTACTTTGGCTGTGTCAGGTTTTATCATACCCCCCTACTAAGTGTCCCCCGATACTGGACCTCGACTATCCCCAACTGGCACTTGTCCACCTGGATGGTCAAACCAGCCTGCTGAATACACTGGAGTATCTCTCTAAAATGCTGTAGGTGTTCCTCCCAGGTCTTACTGAATATAGCAATATCATTCAAATAAGCCTGAAAGAATTCCTGACAACCTGCAAGCATGACATCTACCATTCGCTGAAAGGTGGCTGGCACATTCTTTATCCCAAATAGAATGACTGTAAATTGAAACAGACCATAAGAGGTCATGAAGGCTGAATTCTCCTGGGCACCCGGAGTCAAAGGGATCTGACAATAGTCCTTACTGAGACCGAAAGTAGACACAAATGTCTCTACCCCGATCTGGTCTAACAGATCATCTACTCAGGGCATGGAGTACGCATCGGTTATGATTACATTATTCAGTCTTCGGTAGTCCATGCAGAACCTTGTACTCTGGTCCTTTTTCAGGACAAGGATTGCTCTGGCTGCCCAGAGACTGCATGAGGGGATAACCACACCTAGTTCTAACATTTTATCCATTTCCTTACGAATAATCTGCTGAACTTCAGGTGAGACACAATACAGCAGATGCTGAATTGGCCTTGCTGTCCCAGTGTCCACCTGATGCTCAGATAGAGTGGTTCAGCCCAGCTGGTTAGAGATGAGCTGACTCTACTGGTCTAATACTTCCCCCGTAGTTGACTGGACTGGGGTGAGGTGATTTTCCAAGGTGACTTGCCCCACCCCATGTGTGCAGTAACAAGTCCAGGAGGGAATTGGGTTCTGAGGCATCAGTAAATGGACAGCATATAACCACTGCACATGTATCTCTGGCCTGGTATGCTTTTAATCTGTTGGTGTGGATCTTCTTAGTTTCTCTGTGGTGGGGGGTTGAACGCTATCTGCTCCTAAGTTGTTTCCCAGGAGTACATTCACCAGCAGGTGCTGTACTACTCCTATATCCACCAGTCAGTGGCTGTGAACCCTGTCTAGATGTAGTCAGGCGCAGCAAATGTTCAAAGATTCACTAACACACAGCTGGAGGGAACAATACATTTCTCTTCTACTAGATGGTGTTTGATCAATGTGTCTGAGGCTCCAAAGTTATGCAGCCCCACAGCCTCCACACCCTCTACCCAGACTGGCTGCATATGCTGGGCTATGATCTCTCAGGTGTCCCAGCCAATCATAGATACTGTACCAGATATGCCTGCTCTGGTTGGAGTAGTGGGATTCTCTCTGCATTCCAGCTCCATTGCAACACAGTGTTCAATCGGGCATCTGGATAGATCATCAGTATCTGATCGTGGGGGTCCGAGACCCGGGACTCCTGCCGATCAGCAGTTTGAGAAGGCAGCGGCATCCCAGGAGCGCCGCAGCCTTATCTCTGTTTCCTTCAGGCCCAGTGACATCACAGCTAGTATCACTGGCCTGGGCAGGGCTAAGCCCCATTCACTTAAATGGAGCTTAGCTGCGCCCAGGCCAGTGATACCAGTTGTGACATCACTGGGCCTGAGGGAAACAGAGATAAGGCCGTGGTGCTCCTGCAGCGCCGCTGCCTTCTCAAACAGCTGATCGGCGGGGTCCTGAGTCTCGGACCCCCACCGATCAGATGTTGATGATCTATCCAGAGGATAGATCATCAGTTTAAATGAACTGCAGAACCCCTGAGAAATGGGTTGATAGCTGCTACACTGGGAACGGTCTTTGCCATCTTTAGGTAGCATTTTGATATTTGCCATCAAGGAATGAGGTGCAAAGTAACGGAAACAGTATAGAAGACAGATGATAGAAGGGGGTTAGCCCATTGGGACCTAGACATTTGTTTTGGGGGATGATTTGAGCAGGGCCAGTATTAGGTGAAATTGGGCCCTGGGGCGAAAAACAATAAGGGGCCCCCTTCCCCCCCTTCCCTCCATGTCACGTCATCACCACCTTCGAGTCACATTATTTCCCCCCCCCCCCCTCCATGGTAGCATATATCGGCTACTAGCTTGCTGCTCAGTTAATTGGGGAAGAGAAATCATTAGTTTTTTTGTGACGCTCAATTTCCTGTGTCCTCAGAGCATATATTACATAAAGAATATTAAAACTCAAATTGTCTCTCAATGGAATTGGTATCTAATAAAGATCTGCCCGAATGCTATGACTAAACGCCTTAGGTTTTCGTAGTTTAATTTGCAACGCAAAAAAACACAAACAGTGTAGTCTCCACATTCTTTATAGTGGCTTGAGATCAAAGAATGAGCTCATTCAGTCTCCAACAGAAATCTTTACGGGGCAATTTAGTTAAGTGGAATTTAAGACTGATGGGTGAGTGATCTGAGAAAACGTGTGTTCCAATGTCTAAATGAGAGCAGTATTGATAGGGGCTGGGAATAAAAAAGTTATCCAGTCTCTGGAAAGACCAATTGGGTACAGGAAAATGGGTGTAATCTGGAGGGGGAAAAGACATCTCCAGACATCTTTTGGGGGAATGCGGAACATTGGGGAGAAGAATAAAGTTGAGGGTTTAAGGTAATATTGAAATCTACCCCCAGTATATAAATCTCTTCAGAGAAACTATAGTACAGGTCCAGAGCAGAGACCAACCAAGCCGTTTGGTCAGTATTTGGAGCATAAATATTACCAATTAGCACAGCCTGGTGGGAAATACTGGGCCTACACACATCGGCACCCGTGATCTCATTTGCGGGGTGCTGATGGTATATAGAGGGAGTCCGCTCCCTCTGTAACTGCTTACATTCTGCATGCTTAAAGGAGCTAAATGGCCAGGATTGGCACTCCTGCTGGCCTGTTAGAGCAAGAGCGTGGCTGTCATGTGAGAACCCCCATTCTGTTGCACAGGAGACCGATTCAGTGCTTACATCGGGCCACAGTGAAAAGGCAGCCCAGGCTAAGGCCCCTTATTGACTGCCGTAAAAAGGCGTATGGGTGGTCACTAAGGGGTTTAGAAAAACATAACAACCAATATCATCACATTTGGAGTCAAGCAGAGAGAACAGAGTATTCTTTGAAATGCCTATACTCACACCTCTAGAAGATTTGGTTGGAGAACTGCTGTGGAACCAGGTAGAAAAATAGGAGTGACTGAAAGAGAGAATGTTGCCAGTTTTAAAAGAAGGTTTCCTGCAAAAGACAATCATTACAACTCTCCTTTTTAAGAAAAGCAAGAATCTGACCTCTTTTCACCGGCGAGTTTAGACCCCTAACACTGTAAGAAAATAAGTTAATATCAGCCATGGGAACGTGCAAGAGTAGAATAGGGAGATATGACCATACAAAGAGGTATAGTCATAGAGTATTTTTAGTTCATGGAGGGCATCAGTGAGAGGATTAAGTATTCTCCTCTTAGTAAGAGTGATGGGAGCCAGATCTTTAAAGGGTGACAGAACCTCTGTCCAAGGAGTATGGGCCATGGCTTTGGGCACTACTAAGAAGGTCTTCCTTGACTCTGAAATTAAGGAAACAACATATGACTTCTCTAGGAGGCTCATTCGGCTTAGGCTTAACCCGTAATGATCTGTGTACCTGTTCAATAATGATAAACAATTGGCTACAGATCTCTTGGGTGATGATTATTCTGAACTTAACTGTGGAATGTAGTGACTCTAGGGTCAGTTTCTGGGATGCCTTTTAGATGGACATTGTTACAACGCCCTTTATTGTCTTGATCTTCAAGGTACTCCATAAAGATGTTAAGGTGGGCCTTACATGTTTGGAAATTAGAGGTTGTAGCTTCGGCATGCTCACAAAGTGCACCTTGCGTACTTTCAGTTGACTTTATTCTGTGCCCTATTTGTTTAAAGGTGTTGTCCAGACATTAATACTGATGACCTATGGTCAGGCTAGGTAATCAACGTCTGCTCAGCGGGGGTGTGACACCCAACCATTCAGCTGTTTAAAGAGGAGGCGGCGCTCCATGTGGGCACTGCTTCCTCTTCATTACACTGCACTTCGTCTAAGACGTCCACTGTAATATGATTACCCCCTCCATTCATTTGCATAGAGCAAGTACTTATAAATACACTACATCACCGCTCCACAGGAGACGCGGTGTAGTGTACAGACGAGGAAGTGGCACTCGCATGGAGCTCTAACTCCTCCTTAAACAGCTGATCACACTTGGCACCCCCGCAGATCAGATATTGATGACATATCCTGATGATAGAAGTGAATGGGGTGGCTGAGATTTAATTACACTTGCGCACCTCTGCAATGTCGATGGCGAGCAGGTAATCTGCTTTATCTTCAAACAGCTGATCGGCAGGGGTTTCGGTGTCAGACCCCTAGAGATCTGATATTGATTACCTATTCTGAGGATAGGTAATCAATATTAAAAAAAGTGGATAACCCCTTTAAGGATGAAAGAGGGAGGCAGGTGTAGTAACTAATAATACTAGATGGAGCTCAGCAACTAAGTAATATGAGCAGTGGATTCCAGTAAAATGAGAATGAAGGTGAAGCCAGTTCCACTGGACTCTATATGTGTGCCAGAGTGAGGGGTATGGTGATAGGGCACAAATTTGGACCAGAACCTCTGCTTTAAAGTTTAAAGACTGGTGTCCCACTCTCAGTGATGTTTTCAAGTCAGAAGGAGGAGAGGACAGCGTGCCTCAGGTTTAATAAAAGTAGGGAGTATTGCACCCCAAGTAAACTGGCAGAAGTCAGTCAGTGCTTATTCCCCTCACCTGGTGCTGCGACGCTCCAAGGGTTGAAATAAAAAATCTGAGCCAACATGTAAGACAAGTTAAGACATTTTAGCTGGGTGTTCAAGATGGCACCGTGAGGCGCAATGAGGTCCTTAAAATGCCAAGTCTGGAGAGTGAAAGGTTACATAGTTACATAGTTAATACGGTTAAAATAAGACATAAGTCCACCAAGTTCAACCAAGGGATAGGTGGGGATGCGAATCCCAGAAGGAAGTGAGACTCAGATTTCTACACATTTTCATAAGTATTAATGTCGGTTACTTTTAAGAATTCATCTAAACCATTTTCAAAACTGTCCACTGTTCCTTGTGACCAAGTTCTGAGGAAGTCTATTCCACAGATTCACAGTTCTTACAGTAAAGAAGCTTTGACGCTTCTTGAGACTGAGCTTTTTCTTCTCCAGTCGGAGGCAGTGCCCTCTTGTTTTTTGAGGGCATTTTACATGGAACAGTTTTTCTCCGTATTTTTTGTATGGCCCATTTATATATTTGTATAGGTTAATCATGTCCCCCCTTAGACGTCTCTTCTCAAGACTAAATAAATTTAATTATTTTATTCTTTCTTCATAACTAAGACCCTCCATGCCCCTTATCAGTTTAGTCGCTCTCCTCTGTACTTTTTCCAGCTGCAGAGCGTCCTTTCTATGGACTGGTGCCCAGAACTGAACTGCATATTTCAGATGAGGCTGCCAAAGTGGTAGTACTATATCCCTGCCCAGCGAGTCCAGGTGAGTACATAAATCCCCTGACACTGGAAAGAAAGCAGTGACTTTTTGTAGGATGGTCCGTGGGCAGTAGTCACAGCGTACGATAGGCACTGGATACAGTCCCCAAATCTAGTGCAGATTGTGGCTGGCCTGGCTGCACCAGAAGCAGCGCCACATTAGAGAGCTTTATAATGAGCCAGGAGAGGATCCAGTGACAGAGGATAAGGTCTGGAACACCCACCTTGCTCAAAGACAGTGGGATCTGCTGGACAGGAGCACTGCTAAGAGCCCTGGAACCTCACAAGGATGGACCCAAAACGCAAGGCCCAAACCGCCATCTGGCAGTAGGCTGCAAGCCAAGGCAGCTCATAAGATGGATGAGACCTATATGAAAGGCTTCCTAGGAGCTAGCAGAGCAAGTCCTCAATGTTTTCCAACACAAAAAGGCCTGAGGTGAGGTGTTTAGACCGCGCAATCTGCTCTCTGGGAACAATGATCGAGATGTCCGCATCAAAGATCATTTCACCCGCATTACTCCATAATAATGACCAAATTATGATTTGCCTCCACATCTATTTCTCTTAGTAATAGATTAATCTGTAATTTTAGGTGGCTTGTAACAAATTCCCGTTAGTATTTAATTATTGTTTTTGCCTCCATGTATTTCTACCCACGTTGATTCGATATGTTAATTTCACTCACTTATATCATAAAGGCAGACCCCTCCCCCTCTCCGGTTTTGATGATCCTTTCTAAACAGACTGTAACCCTGTACATTAACCGCCCAGTCATAGCCATTATCCAGCCATGTCTCAGTTATTCCCACTATGTCATATTCCTCCTCACACATTACTAATTCCAGTAAATCAGTTTTATTAGTCAGGTTGATTGAAAATAGCTTTACTTCATAATCAGTTGTCAAAATACAAACAAATGGTATAATGTGACGCAGAGTAGGCTGGAACACTGTGCAATAAATACTACACATAAATTACATAATTGGACGGAATGTACAGTACAAGCACAGATCCTGTACTATACTCTATGCACAGCACCACACTGACATTTTAATAAAACATTACACATCAATCAAGAGTCAGACAAGTGATAGGGGAAGGGGGGACAGGGATGTGGGGAGAGGGAAGGGAGTCACAGGCCTGGAGTTTTATTGAAAGACAGACACAGCAAGAGGAGGGAAGGAGGGGGGGGGGGGGTTTAATTCTCTTCTCTGTCTGGGCCATCCATGATGGAGTAGTCTCTGAGCAGGTTGAAAACCAGCCTATGGCAGTACTGGACGGACATCCAAGTTCATCACCAGGCATTTCCTGAAAGTCATAGTGTACTTAAATTAGTTCATAAGGTGCCAGGCCTCCTGGATAGCCTGAATAGAGTAAGTCGAATGAAAAAAACTGTAAAGCCCAGTGGTGTGCTTTAGACTGCTCCTGGGAATAGATTCTCTAAGTTAATTTTCTAGGGTGTCCAACAGGGCCTGCACAAACGACACTCCCAAAAGAAGTGTTTCCTCCTCGAATGGGCAACTGGGGCAGTACCTGGTTTTGCCTAGTCCATGGGCATGCATGAAATTTCTGAGGGGCAGGCCCCATTGATCAATGCCAGGATTTTGTGCCTGTTGATTAAGTTGTTGGTTAAGCTGCTAGAAGCCACATTGTTCCAAACAGTCTCAGCAGTCTGGAATAGACACCATTAAGTCCTTTGTTCGTATGGGCTTGTGGATAGTCTTTGGGCTTGAGTCCCTCCAGCTGGTGTTCCCTTACAAACTTGACAAGGACTTGGTAGTACTAGGGGGTGTCCCAGTTGTAGGGGTAGTAGCTGCCCCAGAACATGGACTGGCCCGCCAAGCAGTCTTCCTTGGATGTCAGAGTCCTGCAGAAGCAGTCAACACACAAATATTTCCCACAGCAGATATCAGTTTATCAGTATAATCTTTTGGTTGACCTTTGCCAAACGATCTTGCCAGAACTTCAGGGCTGCTCATTCCTTCCCAAACCAGACTTCTAGGATCTTGATGAAGTCTGGCTGAATAGAGAAGGGAAAGGGGCTGGAAGAAGTCAGGGCCTCCAACTTCCCGCAGTTGGCCTTAACTCCTGAAGCCTAGCCAAATTCACCACAGATTCGTGGAGTCCCGTCACCATACTCCAGTCTGCACAGAAGACAGTCACATTATCCATGTACAGCAAGCACTTGATCATTAGTCGGTCTGGTCCTGGTGTATTGATCCCTCTGAACTTTGCCAGACAGACTCTGCGAAGAGCTCTATATCACAAACAAAAAGAAAAGGTAAAACAGGGAAGCCTTGTCTGACTTTGGAGAGGACTGGGAAGAGGTCAGTCTTCCAGCCGTTTGTCAACACTTGCCAGCACTCGTTGAAAATATCAAGGTACATAAGATGAACAAAAGAGCAGAACATTTCCCCCAGCCAAAACCTTCACAGAACCCTCCCCAGAAATACTTGTGAAACACGATCTAATGCCTTTTCCTGGTTGAGGCTAACCGGGGCCATGGGCATGCAACTGCTATTGATGTATTGCAAGGTGTCACTAATGAAGATTAGGCTGTCTACGATCCTGTGGACAGGAATGCAGCAGGACTGATTTGGGTGGATAGCTAAGGATAGCTTTCATCCGGTTGGCCAGTACCTTGGTGAGGATCTTGTAGTCAACATTTAGCAGAGAAATGGGATGCTTATTCAAGATTGTGATTAGGGATGAGCAAATCAACTTCAGATGAAGTGAGCGCTCCATACAGTATTAGCATGTGTTGGCTCCTATGAGCTGAAGTTATTACTCTGCGAAGTCTCGCGAGACTTCGCATAATAACTTCATAGATCAATTTCTACTGTAAAAAACTTTTCCAGAACTCAGTGGCATGTTGGCGAAAAAGATGAGGCCTGAAGAGTTGCCCAAGGAATATGTCTTGGGCAGATACTGTACTTGACAGTCCAGAAACTGGAAACATCCAGTACACGTGTGGGATCCCTCACCATGGTGTAAAACCGTTTCAGGAAGGCAACAATATCTTTTCCTGGGATGTGTGGAAATAGTCACTCTCCTTTTCTCTGTCTGGACTGGGCAGTTGCCCACAAAGTGGCTGACAGGGGAATCCAGATTTGTAGTTTTAACCATCTCTCAGTAGTGCTTACAAACAGCCACAGAAGCAAATTTAATGTAAAACATCCCAACAATGAATGACTGGATGCTTACCATTTCAGCTTTGGAGAAGCCCCGGTCCAGGACCATCTCCTAGCCGAACACCTCCTGGCTCATGTCCAGTGATGAGTGGCAGGGTAAATATTCGAATTCGCGATATTTTGCGAATATTTAGGTGAATATTTGTCATGAATTTGCAAATTCAAGAATTCGCGATTATTTTCTTGAGAAGATCGGCAATGTAATATGAGCGTATTACGCGCGCAATACAGGCTTGGGTCACTATTGCTACATTTTTCAAGCTGCTAGAAGTTTCCTGAGACTGGAGAAAATGGTTGGCATGACAGAACATTACAATAGCTTTATATGCAGATAGAGTGCTCCGATATATTCGCGATTGCGCAAATAGGCGATTGATGATGCGTGTAACTTCACATTTTAGCAGGTCTGACTACATATTAGTGATTGGTGCACTAAGTATTGATGTGAACTTGTGACATCACAGCACTATGTACAGTCATGTGAAAAAATTAGGACACCCTTTGAAAGCATGTGGTTTTTTGTAACATTTTTAATAAATGGTTATTTCATCTCCGTTTCAACAATACAGAGAGATTAAAGTAATCCAACTAAACAAAGAAAACTGAAGAAAAGTCTTTTCAAGATCTTCTGTAAATGTCATTCTACAAAAATGCCTATTCTAACTGAGGAAAAAGATAGGACACCCTCACATGTATTCCCTCTTAAATTGGCTCAGAACTCACACAGGTATATCACACCAGGTGCACATAATTAGTAAATCGTTACTCTGCATGTTGAATGAGGCTTGCCCTATTTAAACCTCAGACATTTAGTTTGGTGTGCTCCTGACTGTTGAAGTGAGAGTGAGCACCATGGTGAGAGCAAAAGAGCTGTCAGAGGACTTCAGAAAAAAGATTGTAGCAGCCTATGAGTCTGGGAAGGGATTTAAAAGATCTCCAAAGATTTTGAAATCAGCCATTCCACTGTCCGGAAGATAGTCTACAAGTGGAGGGCTTTCAAAACAACTGCCAACATGCCCAGGACTGGTCGCCCCAGCAAGTTCACCCCAAGAGCAGACCGCAAGATGCTAAAAGAGGTCTCCAAAACCCTAAAGTGTCATCTCGAGAACTACAGCAGGCTCTGGCTACTGTTGATGTAGAAGTACATGCCTCTACAATCAGAAAGAGACTGTACAAGTTTAACTTGCATGGGAGGTGTGCAAGGAGGAAACCTTTGCTTTCCAAGAGAAACATCGAGGCCAGACTGACATTTGCCAGAGATAAAGTTGACAAAGACCAGGACTTCTGGAATAATGTTCTTTGGACAGATGAGTCCAAAATTGAATTATTTGGACACAACAGCAGAGGACATGTTTGGCGTAAACCAAACACAGCATTCCAAGAAAAGAACCTCATACCAACTGTGAAGCATGGAGGTGGAAGTGTCATGGTTTGGGGCTGCTTTGCTGCAGCAGGACCTGGTCAGCTCACCATCATAGAATCCACGATGAATTCTACTGTGTATCAGAAGGTGCTTGAAGAACATGTGAGACCATCAGTTAGAAAATTAAAGCTGATATATATATATATATACTAATAAATCAACCAAAGATTGGCTGAAAAAGAAGAAATGGAGAGTCCTGGAATGGCCAAGTCAAAGTCCAGATTTGAATCCCATTGAGATGCTGTGGGGTGACTTGAAAAGGGCTGTACGTGCAAGAAACCCCTCAAACATCTCACAGCTGAAAAAGTTCTGCATTGAGGAGTGGGATAAAATTTCCTCAGACCGATGTCGAAGACTGGTAGATGGCTACAAGAACCGTCTCACTGCAGTTATTTCAGCCAAAGGAGGTAACACTCGCTATTAGGGGCAAGGGTGTCCTATCTTTTTCCTCAGTTAGAATAGGCATTTTTGTAGAATGACATTTACAGAAGATCTTGAAAAGACTTTTCTTCAGTTTTCTTTGTTTAGTCGGATTACTTTAATCTCTCTGTATTGTTGAAACGGAGATGAAATAACCATTTATTAAAAATGTTACAAAAAACCACATGCTTTCAAAGGGTGTCCTAATTTTTTCACATGACTGTATGTATGGACAGCAGAACCTATCAGCTACTCTATATCACTATCTAACCTACACTGACTATCTCCCACTAACTATCTGTAATATATATATATATATATATATATATATATATATATATATATAAGCTAACTAACTATCTAATGTAATGTGACACAGCAGAGCACAGCAATGACACTGTTGTCTCTCTCAGTACTGAAAAAAAAAAAAACTGCAGAAAATGGCTGCTGGGGAGGTTCTTATATAGTAAGGGGTAGGCAACTTTACTATTGGTTGCTAGGGATGTTGCTAAGCTCAGACAAAGACATTGCAGCCCTCTCATTGGCCCACAAGCAAGAAGCAGGGAGGAATCATGGGTTCAGAGGAAAAAAAAAATCAAAAATATTCGCAAATACGAAAATATAGCACTATTCTAAATTTTCGCGAATTCTCGAAGTGGCGATATTCACGATTAAAATGTGTGATTCGAATATTCGTGCCCAACACTACTCATGTCTGGCTCTCTCCGGTCAACTTCCTTCAGATTCAGGATGACGGTCTGCCTCGTCCATGGCTCCAGAGTTGGGGAAGCAGGGCTGGGCTCCCATATGGTGGAGACTGAAGACTCTGAAGACGGGTCACCTCTTTGGCCGACTTGTTGGAGCCATCCTGGTTGATTGCAAGAGATCCAAGGTGCTTCTTCCAGATGGGTGGAGCTGTGCCAACTCCTCTGCTGAGCTCTTCCAGACATGTTGAGCAGCACAGATTCTCTTCCAGGTAGATTGAGCTATGCAGACTTCTCAGCGCTGCTCTTCCATTCGGCCGAAGCTTCTCCCAATCTTCACAAAGATCTTCAAAAGCAATGATCTTCGGCAAAGTTGTGTACAGCAGGGAGTCTTCCAATGGTCTCTGATATTTTAGCTCAAGAGTTCTTATAGGAACTTTTTTTTAGGGAACCACGTTAGTGATTATGACAGACAGCTGTTTTGGGGGATTGCCACTCATCAGTTCAGAGCTCTTCTTAGGGCTTGCAGGCAGAGGCTTCCGTCCAGCAGTGAGCCCGGTGATGTCTCCGTCACTGATGGGCAGGCTTTAGCGCTGCCATAGCCTGTAAAATGGCTAGGGCAGCGCTAAAGCCCGCCTATCAAAGCCAGTGACATCACCGAACACACTGCTGGGCGGAAGCCTCCGCCTGGCAGTGTGTTATTGTAAATAAAAGAGCCATGAAATGCTCCGATACTCTTTTTAGGGGGGCTTAGTGGGTGAAATTATAGGTATGTCCGGGTTCAGAGCTGAACCCCTTTAATGGTGCCTTTTTAATCATATATTGTGCTTGGGAATAAAGCAGTAATATGTAGATTAGCTTTCTGAGCAGACCTCAGGTGAAGCTATAGTACATAGTGATATAATATTGCTAGCACTCAGCTCTAGGACACAGCTCTGCATGTTGATGTCTAGCCTTGTCAATGAAGAGGAGAGGGGAGAGTGCAGAGCAGACAGTAGAGCCCTAGCAGACAGTATGTCTGGTTTAATAGGGTTGATCCTGGTGACAGATACACTTTAATACATATATTGAAGAGAATAGGGCCCAATACTGACCCCTTAGGTACTCCTCTAGTGACAGTCACCCAATCTGACTGTGTACCATAAATAACCATCCTCTGTTTTCTATGACTGAGCCAGTTACTTGCCGACATACAGACATTTTCTCCCAGTCCAAGCATTCTCATTTTATATACTAACCTTTTATGTGGTACAGTGTCAAATTCTTTGGAGAAGTCAAGATATGCGACATCCGTTGACTCACCCTGGTCAAGACTACAACTTACATCCTCATAGAAACCGATTAAATTAGTTTGACAGGTCGAATCCATCCTGAAGCAGTGCTGATACGGCATTATACACTTATTTTCATTGAGATACTCCAGGATAGCCTGAAGCAGGGATACTTTGAAGTCTGGACATTTGCCCCTGTTTCTCCTTATGCAAAGTCATCAACTCCTTACTTTATTTCACTTTAAAGGGTTAACTTTGGTAAGAGCTTTGTTTAAACACAGGTTGCTTATTGAAGGGATTGTTCACCCTGGTGGGCCTTTCAGGAAGCTGCCCCCTACATGGCTGGACCTGCAGAGGGAAGAATATTTACCTGCTTCCCTCCACTGAGTTTTGACGTCAATGCTCCTTCTCCACTGCCGCACTCCATTCCCCACCTGTCAACATTCAGTTTGACTGGCTTGTATCAGTGATGTGTACTTCATGCATCATGTGACCTAAGCTCCCCAGAGTAATTATCCTCAAGTTCCATTACCTTGAGGTCAAGGAACAAATCCTGGGACCCACACAAAATTTCAAGGCTTTACTGTCACTATCCACTTACAGTATTTGTTGATCTAGCTCCTTCGACACTGACTAAGTGCAGAGAGATTAGTTTCATAACCAATTCAGCAAGCTCACATCCGATACTGGTGGGGGTTACCCTTTTTGCTATCTTACTAAGTTAACTCCTGAACCTATTTGGTCCACAATTTAGGAGATGATAACGAAGCCTTACAAAAAGCTGACATGCTACTTTATGTATAACACCTGCCTCTACTATCTAGTTGTCACACCTCGGTTTGGGAGAGAAACCCACACCGGGCGTAGGAGGGAAAGGGGTGAGGGGAAAAGGCCTGGAAACTAGGGATAGGAGCAGGTCACCTCCTAGAGAAACCCTGATCAAAGTCCTGACTGACTGCAAGTATGAACTGACCCCAGAGGTAGTTGAGTTCCTACACAGGAACCTAAAGTCCTAACTCACCCTGTATGACCCTAGTACTAATGTCAGGACAAGAGACAACCTGTTCCTCCAAACGGTAGGACAAACAGGAGTCTCCCTCAGGCCTAAACACAAATGAGAGGGAAAAGAGCAACCCAAGAAAACCCAAACAATGAACAAAAGGGGAAGAAGACACAACTTCAAATGGCTATGGAAGCTCAGGAACTCCACTGAGATCTAAACACCAGCAATCCACAACAAGGCAGAAGCTATAAACCGCACAGCCTGGTGGGAGAAGCCACAATAAATAGGGAGGGTTAAATGACCACATAAGCAACACCTGAGGCAAGGCGTGTGTCCATTACCAGAAACAACACAGACACAACTTGATCCACAAGGAACCTGTCAGGTCAAACCATGTGTTGCCAGTCTCACTGATCTCCTGGCGCCTGTCATGGGAACCTCCGGGACACTAGAAGATCCCTTCTGGAGAGAATCTGAATGACAATGGCAGTACACCGCTGCCGCTGTCCCCTCCACATGGACAAAGGCTTGCTGTGTGTCAATTAACCTTCTTTTGCTCTGGGAGCTGCTGGAAGGCTATTTCTAATTGTTTGCTAGACTGGTCTATATAAAGCATGCTGTTTCTTTGATTCCTTTCTTGAACAATAGGTCTCTATAGATCTTGCTACATCTTTCTATTGTCTGCCTGGATACTGACCTCTGCCTGATTCCTACATCCTGACAATGCCCAAACACTTAGATGAGTTTCCATGTGCCACCGCCATACCCGATGTGACAATGCCCAAACATCTTGATTCATGTCTATGTACCAACGCCATACCCCATGTGACAATGCCCAAACACCTTGATGCATGTCTATGTACCACCTCCATAACCCATGTGAGAGTGCCTAAACACCTTGATGCGTGTGTATGTAACACCGTCATAGCCCATGTAATATTGCCCAAATACCTTGATAAATGTCTACGTGCCACCGCCATACCCCATGTGACAATGCCCAAACACCTTGATCAATGTCTCTATGCCACCACCATACCCCATGTGACAATGCTCAAACACTTAATGCATGCCTCTGTACCACCGCCATACCCCATGTGACAATGCCCAAACACATTAATGAATGTTTGTGTACCACTTCCATACCCCATGTGACAATGCCCAAACACCTTGATGCATGTCTCTGTGCCACCGCCATACCCCACGTGATAGTGCCTAAACACCTTGATGCATGTTTATGTAACACCGCCATAGCCCATGTGCCAATGCCCAAACAACTTGATGCATGTCTATGTGTCCCTGGCTTACCTCATGTGACAGTGCCTAAACACCATGATGAATGTCTATGTACCACCGCCATACCCCATGTAACAATGCCCAAACACCTTGATGCATGTCTATGTACCACAGCCATACCCCATTTGACAATGCCCAAACACCTTGATGCATGTTTATGTAACACCGCCATAGTCCATGTGCCAATGCCCAAACAACTTGATTAATGTCTATGTGTCCCTGGCTTACCTCATGTGACAGTGCCTAAACACCATGATGAATGTCTCTGTACTACCACCATACCCCATGTCACAATGCCCAAACACCTTGATGCATGTCTATGTAACACCGCCATAGCCCATGTAATATTGCCCAAAACACCTTGATGCATGTCTATGTGCCACCGCCATACCCCATGGGACAATGCCCAAACACCACGATGAATGTCTATGTACCACTGCCATAAACCATGTGACAATGCCCAAACACCTTGATGAATGTTTATGTCTGGAATCATCCTGCTATTTTTTTTTTAGTTCAGAAAGTGTTGCCCTTACGTTTTTCCTCAGTTAAGATGGTGGATTGTGTCTCAGCTGGGTGCCAAATATTTTTCCCAAAATCCCCCGTTTCACCTCTTCCAGCAGTTGCGGAAAGGATCTCTGCATTACAGCAAAATTTAGAGCTACTAAAAGGAACATTAGAGAGGGCTCAAGAAAATTACAAGAAGGTGGCAGATACATTTCGTAGACCAGCACCATTATTTAAAATAGGGGATAAAGTATGGCTTTCCACTAGAAATTTGAAACTTAAGGTTCCTTCACCAAAACTAGGAGTTTTGTTGGGCCTTATAAGATTATAAATTTGTTGGGCCTAATAAGATTATCGGGATAATTAGTCCCGTAGCTGTTCGGCTCAAGCTCCCACGATCTATGAAGATTCATCCTGTTTTTTTTTTTTTTTGTGTCTCTACTAAAGCCTGCCGTGCCCAACCCTTTTCCGGAACGTGTCCCTCCTCCCAATGCAGTGGAGATAGATGGGCAAGAAAAGTTTGTTGTAGAGAAAATCTTGGACTCTAGAATTTTCGGGAACCATCTACAATACCTCATTAAGTGGCAGGGTTATGGGTCTGAAGAAAATTCTTGGGAACCAGTGAGTAATATTAATGCTCCCTGACTTATCAAACAGTTTCATCAAAGACATACTGGAAGACCAAGTCAGGTCTCATCCAGAGGCCGCTGTTGAGGTGGGAGTAATGTCAGGAATCAACCTGCTATTTCTGTTTAGTTCAGACTGTCTTGCCCTTAATTTTTCCTTAGTTAAGATGGTGGATTGTGTCTCAGCTGGGTGCCATCTTACCTACTGTTTCAAATATAAACCTCTCAAGCCTGTTACTCATTGCTTAAATATTGTGTTTTAGCTCCTGCTTGTGCAGTCCTCTCACCTGAAACTTGCTCTCTGTTTTGTTCCTCGTCCTTGCGGTTTACCCTGTCTATGTTCCACTGCCATAAACCATATGACAATGCCCAAACACCTTAATAAATGTCTCTGTCCGGAATCATCCTGCTATTCTTTTTTTAGTTCAGAAAATCTTGCCCTTAAGTTTTTCCTCAGTTAAGATGGTGGATTGTGTCTCAGCTGGGTGCCATCTTACTTCCTGTTTCAAATATAAACCCCTCAAGCCTGTTACTCATTGCATAAGTATTGTGCAGTCCTCTCACCTGGAACTTGCTCTCTGGTTTGTTCCTCCTCCTTGCGGGTTTACCCTGCTACTCCGGGACACCTGCCGACCACTCGTTGGGTTTCCCCCTGACCTCTCGCCTGGATCCCTGCCTTCATCTGCATTCCTGTTACCTCCTGTTCAAGACTCCGGTGCCTCCTGTGTTTAGGCCTTGTCCCTGCAATTGGATTCCAGCAGTATTCCACTAGTATCGTGACAGTCTATGTGCCACCACCATAACCCATGTGACAATACAGATATACCAGGACAATGAACAACAGAGGCTGGCTGTAATTTACTGCAGCTTCAACTTCCCTTGTTTTATAACGAACTGTATATCGTAATTGATACTGCTCGGCACACTGTGCACTCCAAATAAAAGTGAATGGTGATGACCTGATTTATTTCCAGGCAATATTTCAGCCTACTCAATGAGGCCTTTGTCAGCAAACTTTTGCTTGACAAACGCCTTATTGAGTAGGCTAAAACGTTGCCTGGGAATAAATCGGGTCATCACCGTTCGCTTTTATTTGGAGTGCTGCCTTATTCTTTGGAAATATTATACAGTGGGATCGTTGACTTACCTTTGAAACTGTGCTGCTGTAATATCTGGTATATATATATATATTTCCAAAATAGGCCAGCACTCCTTATTCGTTATAAATACGGGTGCCAACGTTCAACCCTTGATCCTGGGTACATGTATACACAAGAAATCCACGGCACTCTTCTGTAGATGGTGAAAAAACAAGTGTATTTATTCACACATGTCACAGCGACGTTTCAGTCCCCTCACGGAACCTTTCTCAAGCCAAGTGGGCTTTATACTATTGATGACCTATCCTCAGGATAGGTCATCAATATCAGATCGGCAGGAGTCCGACACCCAGCACCCCCGCCAATCAGGAGTATGAGGAGATAGCGCACACATTGCACGAAATGCAAATAAAGAAACCTACCTCGTCGGTGAGTGCCGCTTATGTGTTTTTCTTTTTTGGGATATTGTGTGAGTGCCCCTTACACAGTATAATGAGTAGTGCCCCCCACACACAGTGTAATGATCCCCAGTGCCCCCCATTCAGTATAATGACTTCCAGTGATGCCCATACAGTATATTGGGGGTCACTAGGGCTTATTATACTGTAGGGGGTCACTATACTTTCTGGGGGGCACTGGAGATCATTATACTGTGTGGGAGCCACAGGGGGGCATGTCACTGTAAAAAAATGCCACAAAGGGGCCCACTAAGATTTATCTCCCAAGGGCCCTGTCTGAGTTATTGTGATTCATGACAAATTAAATCGGAAGAAATCGAATTTTGTGAAGAACTTCAGCGAATTGTCCAAATCAAATTTTTCAAAACGTAGCTCATCTCTAAATACAGCCTCCAGTCTTCTTGGGTATGACAAAGAAAAATTATATAGCACCACAAGTATTGTGGAGAGGATGCACCGTGCGTGCCAGTACGGCAGCCAGATCCAAGGCACCCACATAAAGCCAAAAAAAGAAAGAAACGACAGCACTTGTGTTTGCAAATGTGAAGAAAGAAATAAAGTTTTGTAATTGATCTTCTGTGAACCAGCAAATACAATGTTTCGGCACAAAGATACACATTATCCTTTTTCAGGCATAAATAACTGAATAGTGCACCAGTTTAACCCGCTAAGGAGCCTGAGATTTTCAATTTTTGCGTTTTCGCTTTTACTCCCCGCCTTCCCATAGTCCTAACTTTTTTATTTTTCCATTAACATAGCCTTATGAGGGCTTGTATTTTGCGGGACAAGTTGTACTTTCTAATGGCACCATTTACGGTTGCATATCATGTAGTAGGAAGCGGGGAAAAAATTCCAAATGGGGTAGAATTGGGAAAAAACGCAATTCTGATAAAGTTTTTTTTTTTTTTACACTGTACACTATGCGGTAAAATTGACCTGTTTTCTTCATTCTCCAGGTAAGTATGGTTACAACGATACCACACTTGCATAATTTTTTTTGCGTTTTAATACTGAAAAAAAAAAAAAAACCTTTGAGGAAAAAAAAAATTTTTAGAACCATATTCTGACCCCTATTACTTTTTTGTAGTTATGTGTACGGGCTATGTGAGGGCTCATTTTTTGCAGGACGATCTGTTCTTTTCAGTGATACCAATTTGAAGTGTGTGCGACTTTTTGATCAATTTTTATAAAAATATTAATGGGTAGTTGTAGTGACAAAAAATGGCAAATTGGCAGTTTTTATTTTTTTTTCCCATTATACCATTTGGCTTATGACATTAATATTGTTATATTTTAATTGTATGGCATTTTCGCATGCGGCAATGCCCATGATATTTATTTATTTTTTATTGTTTAAAGAGGACCTTTCACTTAGGATTAAGGTAGTGAAATATTTACCCACTGAGGTCCAGGCAACCGTTTTATTTTTTTATTAAAATAACCCCTGGTTCATCCACTCCGGTCCCCGTTAGTTTTCACATGCGGTGATTCTTTGTATGAGGCGGGGACTTGTCTTTTGCCTGGGCAGTGGTTTCCTTCTCCCTGGTGGTGAGCGCAGCCAATCATAGCGCTCGGCTTGCAGCCAGGGAGACGAAAAACCACTCCCTGGGCAAAAGACAAGTCCCCGTCTCATACAAAGAATCGCCGCATATGAAAACTAACAGGGACCAGAGCGGATGAACCGGGGGTTACTTTGATAAAAAAAAATGTTGCCTGGACCTCAGCGGGGGCCGCCCAGGAAGGTAGTGTAAATATTTAATTACCTCAATCCTAAGTGAAAGGTCCTCTTTAAGTATTTTTATTTTAAGGAAAGGGGGGTGATTTGAACTTTTAGTTTTTTTTTAAATATTTGTAGAAACTTTTTTAACTTTTTTAAGTCATCTTGGGTGACAATTAGATTGCCCATTGTCTTTATTGATGGCTATATAGCCATCATTGAAGACTTCATTTGCACTATACCAATACAATGATGCCACCTAGTGGCCTATATTGGTATAATCATCTAATAGGCTCTGAAGCCTGCTTGAGGCTTCAGCCTATCAGCGCAATGTAACAGGTTCCCCGATCTCAGTCAGGGAACGCTGTTACCGGAGCGGAAGCAAGAGACTTCCGCTTCCAGATTGCGCAGATGCACGGCATCTGAAAGTGAAAATCTATGCGATCAACCTTATGGCTGATCGCACACAAAATAGCAAAAACCCGGCGGCTTTGTATGCATGTGCAGTGGGCGCCATGTTTGCGGACCGGACTTCCGCCGTACTTGTACCGCGGAGGTCCTTAAGGGGTTAAATACACATGTGATATGATGTGATAATAGTGACACAGGAAGTGCATAACCAAACCTTTATAGATGGTGAATAACACATCGTATAAAATAGCACATATAGAATAATAATTGCGCTCAGTATCTGTGCTGCGCATGTCCGTTCTTCTGAATGTAATTTCCAATATGAAGAAATATGTCCGGAAGAAGAATACTTTGCAGTGCATACCACTCATGTTCCACAGCTAAGGCTACTTTCCCACTAGCGTTTTTTTCAGCAAAAACGCTTCCGTTACTGATAATACAACCATCTGCATCCGTTATGAACGGATCCGGTTGTATTATCTAAAGACCTTGCTAAGACGGATCCGTCATGAACTCCATTGAAAATCAATGGAGGACGGATCCGTTTTCTATTGTGGCAGAGAAAACGGATCCGTCCCCATTGACTAGCATTGGGGGTCATGCCGGATTAATGCCTTAATATATGGAAGTCCATGAAGTAAAGGTACATTGTAGTCCGTTAAGAAGTTAAAGAGGTTGTCTGGGCTTTTTACTATTGATGACCTATCCTCGGGATAGGTCATCAATATCAGATCGGCAGGGGTCCGACACTCAGCACCTCCACCGATCCATCTTCTCTCTTCCTGTTCACCCCTGTTGTCTATGGCAACGACAACAGAGAGGAAAAGAGAAGGGAGATGGCAAGTGTGCACTGTGCACACCGTCTCCTCATACAGCTGATCCTGAGGATAGGTCATCAGTAGTAAAAGCCAAGACAATCCCTTTAAGGGTTATTAATTCTTGTTGTTGACAAGCCTTTGCTATAAATAATATCCAATAAACTCTCTTACCTGAGCATATTACACCAGCGTCTTCTTTATGACCACAGTCATGGTCACCAAACTTCTTAGAAGGACAGTTCCAGATGTGTGTTCCATTTCCTCCACATTCTACATCATCCAGCCAGATGTCCCCAGTTCCTCTCCCATAATAGGCTTCACTTGTAGCCCTGACAGCAGAACCACAACCCAGCTGCTTACAAACCACATCTGCATTTGCTTCATCCCAGGAGTCATCACAGATCGTCCCCCATCGTCCACTCTTCATGTACAGTGCTCATCTCCGCCCATCAGCCTCACCATCTCTTCGTTCCCTGTTGTTATATAATGTAGTGACTTATAAGATTTTATTTTCAGTGTTTAAAACAATCAGCTCTGAGACAAGTGACAATACTTAGAATGAATATGGTAACCACGTCTAGAGAAATCAAAAAGGATGACCCGCCTCCAGCAGCGCTATAGGCCACATACTGTATCTGTGCTGGTTATGTCACCGGGCTTGCTGCTAGGCAGAAGTCTCTGCTTATCGTAGTGATGCGAAGCCTGGTGTGTCACCAGTAGAGATGAGCGAATTACTCCAAAATTCGATTCGGTCAGTTCGTCGAATTTTCCAAAAAGATTTGATTCGATCAGAATTTATGAGCGGCGAATTGTGTTAAACAAAGACCTATTTCCTGGCTGCAGAGATCCTCTGTAGAGGTGTAGAACACTGTGCCTTGCAGTAACACGCATAGGGGGTCTGCTGTGGTAGTGAAACAATACTGTGAGTCAGTAGGACACGCAGATGACAGGCATCGCTCTTAGAATCACTGCACAATTCACTTATTTGGGCAGTTACTGTCCAAATAATTCAAGTGTGAACTCAGCCTAACAGGTCAATGTTTGCGCCAGGTATAAACAACCATGCAGAGGCCCAAGATCCTACTATAGCGTGAAAAAGCACACTCCTTTTACACCATCATAAGCTGATTCCACACAGATGTCTACATAATCTGTTCTATTAAACGATTATACAAGTAGAGCCCCCCTGACAGAGTGGAGAGGGTGTCAGTAGTAAGTTTGTGTTGACGTCACAGATTATTTTACCCTTCCTCTGATCCATCAGAACAATAACCCCTCAAAAAACAGGAGTGGATCCAAAATAGAGATGACACGTGAATGGAATATTTGCATGTCTTCAGTGTTTTGTACCCACTACTGCTTTTGACTAGCAAATTATAAGCCAATTCTGATGCAAAATAGGGACCATGTCATACAGGCCTTACAGCTGCTACATAGACAGGATCCGTTGTGCGTCTCATTTTTCCTTCCTTCTGACAGATCAGTAAGAAGTAGAAGGGTCAAATAAATGATGATGTCAGCCAGGCCAAAACAGCAAAATAGTGGCCCAGTCATGGAGTGGGGAGGGTGGGAACAGCATGAGAAGAAGTCCACAGAGTGGCCCAATGACAGAGTGGTGAGGTGGCAGCAGCATGAGGAGACCACAGAGTGGTGATCTGGCAGCAGCATGAGGAGACCACAGTGTGGCCCAGTGACGAAGTGTTGAGGTAGCAGCAGCATGAGGAAACCGCAGAGTAGTGATGTGGTAGCAGCATGAGGAGACCACAGAGTTGTGAGGTGGCAGCTACATGAGGAGACCACAGAGTGGTAATGTGTCAGCAGCATGAGGAGACCACAGAGTGGCACAGTGACATAGTGGTGAGGTGGCAGCAGCATGAGGGGACCGCAGAATGGCCCAGTGACATAATGTTGAGGTGGCAGCAGCATGAGGAGACCACAGAGTGGTGAGGTGGCAGCAGCATAAAGAGACCACAGAGTGGTAAGGTGGCAACAGCATGAGGAGACCACAGAGTGGCCCAGTGACATAGTGTTGAGGTGGCAGCAGCATGAGAAGAGCACAGAGTGTCCCAGTGACATAGTGTTGAGGTGTCAGCAGCATGAGGAGACCACAGAGTGGCACAGTGACATAGTGGTGAGGTGGCAGCAGCATGAGGGGACCACAGAATGGCCCAGTGACATAGTGTTGAGGTGGCAGCAGCATGAGGAGACCACAGAGTGGTGAGGTGGCAGCAGCATAAAGAGACCACAGAGTGGTAAGGTGGCAACAGCATGAGGAGACCACAGAGTGGCCCAGTGACATAGTGTTGAGGTGGCAGCAGCATGAGAAGACCACAGAGTATCCCAGTGACATAGTGTTGAGGTGGCAGCAGCATGAGGAGACCACAGAGTGGCCCAGTGACATAGTGTTATGGTGGCAGCAGCAGGAGGAAACCACAGAGTGGCCCAGTGTCATAGTGTTATGGTGGCAGCAGCATGAGGAAACCACAGAGTGGCCAGTGACATAGTGTGAGGTATCAGCAGCATGAGGAGACCACAGAGTGGTAAGGTGGCAGCAGCATGAGGAGACCACAGAGTAGCCCAGTGACATAGTGTTGAGGTTGCAATGAAAAGCTCGTCTGGATTGGATCCGTGTGATGAGCCGGTGGACACAAGGCGCATATCACAACCCGTATTTTTAGTATAAAGATTTTATTGAGAGTCTACGCGTTTCGGGGTGCATAGGACACCTTTCTCAAGTCTACAAAAACATAGTTGATAAAAAGTCCAGAGAAACATGTGGTTGATAGAATGATGTGAACAACATACATAGTAGTTGGGAAAGGAAGTAGCTAGATCTAAAATTATTTTTTATTGATTCATAGATATAAAACTAATGAAAAATAATGGTAAAACGTTAATGATAAAAAACTCACATGGGGGCGTGCTTGCATCAGAATGCTTTGTGTGAATATATAAGTGTGATGAAAAATATACAGATATATAAACATGGTTCGTGGTACCACAAATCCCAGAATTGGGGTGGGTTCAGTCCATACATGTTGATAAAATGTTATCACTACATTGCTGGATCAATACATAGCTGAATACATAAATAAATAAATGCATAAAAATGTGCATAATGGTAAGTAAAAATAGTATCATAATAGATAATAGGTGTTAGACCGGTGTTGTGCACTAGATCTTTCAGGCGTTGAGTGATGGGTATGAGCCGCTATGGATAAGTGTGTACTTTAAGATTTGTACCAAGCTGGTGGATAATAGATACCTGCATACTTAGTGCATACCTAGTGCACAACACCGGTCTAACACCTATTATCTATTATGATGCTATTTTTACTTACCATTATGCAATTTTTATGCATTTATTTATTCATTCATTTATTCATTCATTTATGTATTTATCTATGTATTGATCTAGCAATGTAGTGATAACATTTTATCAACCTGTATGGACTGAACCCACCCCAATTCTGAGATTTGTGGTACCACGAACCATGTTTATTTATCTGTATATTTTTAATCACACTTATATATTCACACGAAGCATTCTGATGCAAGCACGCCCCCATGGGAGTTTTTTATCATTAACGTTTTTATCATTAACATTTTACCATTGTTTTTCATTAGTTTTAGGCCTTATGCACACGACCGTGGACAGACGAGTTCTCCTTGGAGTAACTATGGCCCCCACCACACTAAACACCCGCTCTGATGCCACACTGCTGGCCAGGCAGGAAAGCTTCTCCAGGGCAAACTCAGCCAGTTGCGGCCACAAATCGAGTTTGGCTGCCCAGTAGTCCAGTGAATCTTTGATGTGGGGTGGCAAGGGTGCACTCTAAGCCACAACCTGCTGTTCAGGTTCTGCTCTATGTCTAGCTGCTGCTGCTGGTGAGTAGTTTCTTCAGTAGGCGGGTGAAGAAAACTGCTCATCAGTGACTCTAGACTTAAGTTCCTGCTGATGGAACTGGTACTGCTCCTGGCCCCCCCTCCTCCCCCAAGAAGCAATGGCAGTGGAACATGAGCACAGAGGGCACCCCCGGTCAGAACTGCGTAAGCATGGGTGATTGGCCAACATGGGCAGCGGCCAACTGACTACATAGGATGTCTCAATAGTATTTCAGTTTGTCCTCCCTCTCAGCGGGTGTAAAAAAAAAAAAAGGCCCCCATTTTCGACCGGTAGCGAGGGTCTAACATGGTGGAGAGCCAGTAGTCATCCCTATGCCGAATGGTGACATTTCGGCTGTCACTACTCAAGCAAGCATGCACCGGGCCATTTGTACTGCACAAGTGACTTGGAGGGACTCCCTGCTTACATCTCCTCTGCATACTGCCAGTGTGTTATGGTCATCTGCCTCGTCTTCCTCATTGCCCTGTAGTTCCTCTGGCTGCTCCTGCTCCTCCTCTCCTGTCACCTGTGTAGAAAAACCACCCATTTGCTTGTGCTTGAATGTCCTCCTCCTCTAGGTCAGCCCCCACAGAGCTCATGTGGCCATGGGATGTTGTCGTCACGTGTCCTGTCCAGCCAGATTTAGCAGCATGTGCTCTAGGACATGAATCAGTGGAATGACGTTGTTCATCCGGTATTCCTAGTGACTGACAAATAAAGGGGCCTCCTCAAAGGGCCCGAGCAAACGGCAAGTGTCACGCATGAGCTGCCACTGGCTAACATCAAAGTTACATAGTGGAGTAACTCTGTCCACCTGTATCATCAAGAAATCGCTTATGGTCTTTCTGTCTTCATATAATCGGTCCAATATATGGAGTGTGGAATTTCAACGGGTGAAAACGTCGCATATCAGCCTATGTTGGGGGACGCCGTTCTGCCGCTGCAGTTCAAGGAGGGTGTTCTTTGTGGTGTATGAGTGACTAAAGTGCATGCAAAGTTTCCTAGCTATTTTCAGGATGTCTTGCAGATGGGGTGAAGACTTCAGGAACTGCTTTACAACCAGATTGAACACGTGCGCCATGGGGGGTGCATGGTTCAGCCCTCCTTGACACAGCACCGACACCATTTTCTTCCCATTGTCGGTCACCATGGTTCTGATTTTGAGTTGTTGAGGAGAAAGCCAGGATTTGATTTCTTGATGAAGGACGGGGGGCAGTTCCTCCCCTGTTTGACTCTGTTCGCCCAGGCAAACTAGGTGCAGAACAGCGTGACATCGCCATGCCCTGCACATGTGGTATGCTGGTGGAGCACTGTGAATTGTCCCTGCAGTGGAGGTTGAGGACACGATGGAGGATGAGGAGGCAGAGGCGGACATTGTCACAGGACCAGCGGTGTGAGAATGTGGAGGCGGAAATGACGGCTTGGGACTGCAGCACCAGAAACTTGGCCACGTTGCGCCTTTGGGTGAGTGCACTCATACTGTTGTCTCTTGGCAATCACTTCGGTGATCGATTGCTAATGGAATGACTGACGAGGACTAGGAGGAGGAAGAGCAGGAACATCAGAACCAGCAGATGATGGAAAAGACAGACAGCTCCCTTCGGCTGACGTGGTGGAGCTTTGACTGCATGAAATTGGGTGCGTGCCACTGGGTGATGCAGTTGTTGCTGCGGCACGCTGGACCAATACATATGATCCACGGTTCTCCCAGGCCACTTTATGGTGACTCTGCATGTGTTGACGCAGGGCGGTGGTGCCAACATTGGCACCCTGGCCACGCTTAACCTTCTGTCCACAAATTCGTCAAATGGCCATGTTCACCTCCTCTGGTGGCCTAACAAATAATTGCAACACCGCCGAATATGGCATTTTCCCCCAACACTCCGCGCTGACTAACTGCGACTGCTGCCTCCGTGAACCCCTGCACCTCAACTTTCCGGGCCGGTAGGCTCTTGCGAATGGTCAAACCCTAGGCACGTTTGGCTACCGACCTCCTAATGCTGCTACCCTGCTGACTCACAGCCACGCTACCACCCTGTTGGCTCAGCCGCTGCCTCACACGCAAGCTGCCACCCTCTTCTCCTGATGATGATGATAAAGCCCCTTCTTCACCAGGCTCCCAAGTGCTATTGGCTACATAATCATCATCCGCTACTGTCTGCACATCCCTGAGTCCCCCTCAACAGTCTCAGGGCCAGGAGCCTAGCCGCTCGCAACACCTGCTCCTACACGACTCTCATCATCACTACTTGCCCACCTACTAGAGAAAACAGTGGATGTCTCCTCCAGATCTTGGCTGGGCAGTAGCTGCTGACTGTTCTCTAGTAGCTCGTCCTCGCTGAAAAGTGGAGCCGAGCCTACAGCATATAAGACTTGTCGCTCTGAGGAAACTGAAAATGACAGAGGAAGGTAGAGGACAGGTGGGGGCACATGGCCTTCTCCAGGCAATGACAATTGAGCGTTATATCAGAGGAACCCACCAACTCTTGGCTGGGGGTGTCTGATGTCACTTGTGATGAAGTCGAAGACCGAGTCAACCATTCAAGCACCGCTGGGTTGCTGGTCAAGACATGATTCCTCAGAGTGACCGACATCCTCCATCCCCTAGACAACAAGCAGCTGGGGAACTGAGCGCCCATGTTAATGAATCTGCGCTCAGCTTTACTGAGATGCGGGACATGGGTCATGTGACGCTGGCCACATCACATGACCCATCTAGAGAACCTATTTTCTTTTTTTTTAATAATAAAATTTATTATAATTTGAAAGATTTTGGTAAATACAACAATGTACACAAACAATATACAGACAATAATTATGTACAATAATAGTATAATCATAGAAAACAGAGAATAAAAGATTCTGCCAGTACAAAATATCATAAAGGTATACGTAAGCCAAGCATGAGAGACCATTTCAATGATGCGCAAGGCAAAACCATAGCAGATCAAACACTATAGCCTAAGACCTCAGTTCGAATCTACCCAGTGTATTTTTCAGCTGTTCTGTCAGATACCATTGAGTTAACGAGAAAGGTCTAATCACATTATCTAATTCTTCCTTTGTGAGGAATTGTAGTAGAAAATTGCGTCACTTCCCCACAAACTTTTTAACACTGCGCTCCAACGCCAATAAGGCTTTTAGATTCTGTATTATTATCTCCCCAGTGGGAGCGGCGGGTTGCAACCAGCTTCGTAGTAGGGCGCGTTTAGTCACCATACATAGCACATTGAAGAGGACAGGCAAATTCTTCTCCCCAGGCCCACTCGAACCCACCCCTTCCCAAAAGTGGAACAGGTATGTCATCGGGGTCAACAGTATCTCCCGCTTCCAGACAATCCTAATGAATTGTGCGATCTTCTCCTACAATGCAGCAGAGTGCGGACATGACCACAGTCTGTGGAACAGATCCGTATTGGGAGTTGAACACTTGGGACACTTGGGGCAGTAATGCGTACACTGCATTATGCATAATCCTGAATTGTGTATCTCTCCAGGTTTCATTCAGTATGGCATTTCTCAGGTAGCCCTAGCCCCTAAGTATTTTTTTCCCTGCTTCCTGGTCCCCTAGAGCCCTACTCCACTTATGAAAAGATTGTAACAACACCCCATCACTGAGAAACTCCCTAATTTGCGATTACAAGGAGGAGATCAACTCTGGGCCTGAGTTTCTGGTTAGGACCTTGTCAAAATGATTGGTTTTGGCTTCATTGATTACATTGATCAATCTGGACATGAGGAAGCCCTGGACCTGCGCAAACAATAGATTGAAAAGAGCCTAAGCCATATCTCTCCGTAGTTTCCTTTTGGGTTAGCCACCGTCCTTCAGTAGCCTGCATCATGTGATGGGCTGTCCTTATTGGCCCTCCATTTACTGAAGAGAACATTAGTTCTCCCTTGCTCAAACTCTGGGTGTTGCCATAGTGATAAGTATTTAGAAATCCTTTGGCTAAGGCCAAAGAGTTTCCTAAGTGATTTCCATGCCGCCCACGTGTGTCTGAACACCACAGAACTTTGGAAATACAGAGGTAGGTATTTTATGCTAGTATGCAGTGGAGTACAGGGATCCGACTGGGCGCAAAGGTTCCTCTCCAGATTAATGTCCGAGTGGAAAGAGGAATCGCGGACCCAGTCTATGATATGTCGAGACACGATAAATTGTAGAGCCAAACATTTGGCAGATTCATACCCCCTTTAGCCCTTAACGCCATAAGCTTTTTCATAGCTATCTGGGGCCTCTTACCCTGCCATAGAAAAAAGGAAATTGCCGCATAAAGTTTAGAAATATCCGCGTGTTTAATTAGGAGGGGATCTTCCAAAATAAAGGAATGTAATTGAGAGTGTACAGGGAGTCCGTTTTATGTCCCAGTTTATTCCCAAGGTAGGTTATAGTATCCCTCGCCAATGGTATGTCACAAATAGTGGCGTTTGGGACAGGCTCCCCCCCCCCGTCAAAACTGCACATTTTGCAATGTTTAGCTTAAAACCCGAAAGTCTCTCCTGAGGTGCCCCATGAACAGTATAATATCGTCAGTGAAAAGGCAGCCTTCAGGTTACTATTTCCAACCTTTACGCCTACATATGGCTCCAATGCCAAATTAAACAAAAGAGGGGACAGCGGGCAATCCTGCCGGGTACCCTGAAAAAGCCGAAAGAGTTCAGATAGAAAACCCGACGTACTAATCCTAGCTTGTGGGTTCTGATAGAGTTGCGAAATATAAGATCTAAAAGGTCCCACTATTCCCAACCGATCTAGGACCCACCCCAGCCACTCCCAATAAACTTTGTCAAAGGCATTCTCTGCATCAAGGGTGACCAGGACGGGGTCTGCAGCCCAATTTGGATTACGGGTCACCTCATCCAGGGTTACCGGTACTCTAGGTATATTGGTGACCGCCGAGCGGCCTTTAACGAAGCCAACTTGCAATGGGGTTAAAAGATCGGGGAGAATCCCGGCTAGTCTATTGGCCATGGGCTTAGAAATGATTTTGACGTCTTGATTGATTAAGGAGATGGGGCGATACAAGGCTGGGTCCTCCGAAGGTTTACCCTCCTTAGGCAACAGCCTTATATGAGCCACGTTCATCTGGGGAGAGAGCCGAAATCCCCAACTCGTCTAAAAATTGGTCTTCTCCCTCCCTAGCAGCCTGTGGTTTACTATAAATCCCGACATAATACTCCCGAAAGGCCTGCACGATCCTCCGGGGGTCGGTGACAATGGAGCCCTCCGAGTTTCGGACATGTCCTATGGGACGTGTCCACCGTCTCCCCTTCGCCATGGAGGCCAAAAACCGCGCTGCCTGATTGCCAAATTTATGAAACTCCCGTTCCCAGTGTGCACTATAGAGATTTTCCTTTCTATCTGCCCCTAGGTCAAAATCCTGCCTGGCTTGTTTCCAGGCTTGCTTACTTTGCGCCGTACCGAGCTGGAGAAATGTACATTCTCTGGACCTCCTTACTGGTTTGACGATATTGAACCTTAGTTGCTTTCTTAAGGCTAGCCACATGGGATATTAAGCGACCTCTCAATACCGCCTTCCCAGCCTCCCAGAAGAGCAACGAGTAGGTAGAGTGTTCCTAATTTAGGGAGCTATATTCTAACCACCACCCCTGCAGTAATTCTGCATAGGAGTCATCTTTTGTCAAATAGGATGGAAATTTCCAGAGAAATTCCGTGCCCCTGGGGGTCGAATCTGCCAGAGTCAAGAGAACATGGGAGTGGTCCGATATCACCAAGTCCCCAATCTGAATCTCTTGTATCCTAGTTAGCAAGTGAGGGGCTACAAGCCAATAATCTAGTGTTTAAATACACACATACTGTAAATGGTGATTGTACACAGAGTGATGCCTTAGAAAATGCAATATTGAAATGTAAGTTTTCTCAAATACACACCAAAATGCCGTGTGATGATTGTCTGCTGTATAAAATGCAGGTTTTACTCAAATTAATAAAAAAAGAGCCAATTTTGGCTGGCACTGCACTAAATAAAGAATGTGCAGACTTAATTGTCAGTTTTCTTTTGCAGAGATAGATTGTGTGTGTGATAGTGTAAATGGCTGACTCCCTCCCTAAACACACAATATTTTTACTACTCCTAAATCTATCTAGCTATTATTTAAAGGGGTTGACCCACGAAAAGTATTCTACAGTTTTCAAACCAGCACCTGGATCTGAATACCTTTGTAATTACATGTAATTAAAAAATGTAGCATACGCACTGAGATATTCAATTAAATGTATCTGTATAGCACCATCTGCTGTTTGTTCTTTTTTTTATTTCTTTGTCCCAATTCACTGATATGGCCGCACATGCTCAGTTACATTTTTCAACTGCCTCCTCAGCTCTGATAGGGGGAGAGCTCCAGCAGAAAAGGCACGCCTCCTGAGATGCAGAAGAAAAGACACTCCCCTTGAGCTGTCAGCTTGATATAAATCTAGCAGAGCAATGAATTGAAAGATCTCTGGATCCATATGAGGTACAGGGCTGGTTCTAGCTTTGTTAGAAAAAGATTATCATATGATCTCTGATTTACAGTTTTTACATTGATCAAGGGATAACCCCTTTAAATAAATATTCACTTGTATTCACACACTAGATTGCTCACTCTATCTACACCACTCTCTTGGCTTGTGGGTAAAATTTCAGGATGAACCTAAAATGCCCTCAGGTGTACTTAATATGACCTTCTCTAAACCTTTCAATGGACATGTCCAAGCTGTTCAGTGTTTCAGTACTTTTTGCACAATCTGCTGTTCTCTAACAAGGAGCTTAACGGCAAAATCCACAACAGGTGTTTGATCCATAAGTCACCCAATAAATTTCCTGGTTCAATTGGAACTGGTATTTAAACAGTCTTCTTCATCATGCTGTTCATATTTTACCACCATGAGACCAAGACAACACCTAACAATTGATCAACAGCACCTGGCCATTGCGAGGCTTCAGGCAGGATATTCTCATATGGAAGTGGCCCCTGAGCTTAGAGTGTCATCTGCAGGTTGTAAGAGAGATACAGAGACACTGGAAGAGTCACAAAAAGGCAGAGAAGTGTCCGTCCTTTGGCCACATCCCACACTGATGACCGCTTTAGGGTCCATTCACACGTCCGTGTGTGTTTTGCGGATCCACGAATCCGTGGATCCGCAAAACACGGAAACGGCGATGCGTTCCGCATTTTGCGGACCGCACATCGCCGGCACTCTGATAGAAAATGCCTTTTCTTGTCCGCAATTGCGGACAAGAATAGGACATGTTCTATTTTTTTCGGGAACGCAATTGCGGACCCGGAAGTGCGGATCCGCAATTGCGGACCCAGCCGGGACATCGTCTGTCCCCATTGAAACTAATGGGTCCGCAATTCCATTCCGCAAAATGCGGAACGGAATTGCGGACGTGTGAATGGACCCTTATTGTGAGCAATGCCCTGCGAAACCGGATGATGAATGCCACACAACTCCAGGCACATTTAAGGGAGGTGAGCAGCACCTCAGTGTGATCTGCGTGCTAGACGATCTGCAAGGGTACCTGACCACACCACTAGGCACAGTTGTCATCGTCTTGCATGGGCCAGGGAGCATCTACACTGGAAAAGGGACCAGTGGGTCTCAGTGCTGTTCACTGATGAAGGTCGATTCCCACTCAGCAGAAACGATGGCTGCCAACGATGTTGCAGATGTCAAGGAGAGCGCTATTTATCAGCCTTTGGTGGTCAACACAGAACTGCCCTACACTTTGTGAATGGTACAGTGACAAGCCCATACTACTTGAAAAACATCATTAATCCAGTCATTGTGCCTGTGCATGAACAACACACGCCTAATGTCATCTTTGTGGAAGACCATGCACCAGCTCATTGAGGTCTCTTTATTAGGGAACGGCTGCTGGAGACTGGGGGACCTCAAATGGAGGGACCTGCACTTTCTCCAGACCTGGAGCGAGAATGTTTTCAATTTTCCATAATATTCACCCGAAAGCCAAATATCCCTAACTTTTTGTTAGTAGTGTATGTTTGGTCTGTGTATGTTTTTATTTAATTCTTAATACTTTGCTGGCAGGTAGCACATATATGATGCGGTCTGGTCTCCTTTTTCTTCCCTACAAAATGGGACCGTTCTGGATATTGCTGACCCCACCAGTAAATACATTCAGTGCTGCAACCAAACATGATTAACTATCCGGGTCAGTACGATTAGAGTGATACCACATTTATATAGTTTTATGGGATTTGTTTTTTAGGCATTTTCTAAGAGATATGACTGATCTGTTCCCTTTATTCTCCGGGTCAGCACGATTACAGAGATTCCACATTTATATAGTTTTAAGAGTTTTATTTTTACAGCATTTCCTATGAGATTAAACTGACCTGTTCTCTTCATTCTCCGGGTCAGTACAATTACAGTGATACCACATTTACATAGTTTTATGGGATCTGTTTTTATGACAATCTCTAAGAGATAAAACTGACCTGTTCCCTTTATTTTCCGGGTCAGTACGATTACAGCAATACCACATTTATATAGTTTTATGGGTTTTGTTATTACAGCTTTCTCTGAGATAAAACTGACCTGTTCCCTTCGTTGTCCGGGTCAGTATGATTACAGACATACCACATTTATATAGTTTTATGGGTTTTATTTTTACAGCATTTCCTATTAGATAAAACTGACCTGTTCTCTTCACTCTCCGGGTCAGTACGATTACAGTGATACCACATTTATATAGTTTTATGGGATTTGTTTTTATGGCATTCTCTAAGAGATAAAACTGACCTGTTCCCTTTATTTTCCAGGTCAGTACGATTACAGCGATATTACATTTATATAGTTTTATGGGTTTTGTTATTACAGCTTTCTCTGAGATAAAACTGACCTGTTCCCTTCGTTGTCCAGGTCAGTATGATTACAGACATACCACATTTATGTAGTTTTATGGGTTTTATTTTTTCAGCATTTCCTATTAGATAAAACTGACCTGTTCTCTTCACTCTCCCGGTCAGTACGATTACAGTGATACCACATTTATATAGTTTTATGGGATTTGTTTTTATGGCATTCTCTAAGAGATAAAACTGACCTGTTCGCTTTATTTTCCAGGTCAGTACGATTACAGCGATATTACATTTATATAGTTTTATGGGTTTTGTTTTTACAGTGTTCTCTATGAGATAAAACTGTCCTGTTCTCTTCATTCTCTGGGTCACTACGATTACAATGATTTATATAGTTTTTTTTAATATAGAAAGAAAACATTTTCTTTACATCACCATATTCTGACCCCCCATAACTTTTTTTTATTTTTATGCGTATGGAGCTGTTTTTACTGATACCATATTATTCTTTATAAAAAAATTGGGGGAGGTAAAATGGCAAATCACCGACTTTGATGTTTTTTCTCCTATTACGCCATTTGCCCTGTATATTTTTAGATTTTGATAGTACAGGCGTTTTCACATGCGGCAATACCTATGCTGTTTTTTTTAATTGTTTATGTATTTATATTTTGAGAAAATAGTGTGATTTGAAATTTTATATATACATACACATATATATATATATATATATTTTTTTTTTTTTTGTTAGGCCTCTTTCACACGAGGGTGACAGATTGGCTCCGGATGAGTTCAGTGAAACTCACACCATTTTGCAAGCAAGATCAGTAAGTTTTGTCTGCGATTGCATTCAGTTTTTTCCGCACGGGTGCAATGCGTTTTTCACGCGCGAGATAAAAAAAACTGAAAGTTTACAAACAACATCTCTTAGCAACCATCAGTGAAAAACACATTGCATCCGCACTTGCTTGCGAATGCAATGCGTTTTTCATTGAAGCCCTATTCGCTTTTATGGGGACAGGGCTGCGTGAAAAACGCAGAATATAGAACATGTTGCGTTTTTCACGCAACGCAGAACTGATACATGAAAAAAGAAAAATCTCATGTACACAGACAAATTGAAATGAATGGGTCAGGATTCAGTGCGGGTGCAATGCGTTCACGTCACGCATTGCACCTGTGTGGGAAACTTGCTCGTGTGAAAGGGGCCTTACACTTTTTAATAGTTCCCCCAGGTAACTTGAACAAGCAATCATTAGACTGCGTCTCTCATTGACTCTAAAGGCAGGGTCTTCATAGGAACATAGCTGTGGCAGCCTTGGATCATTCAGGAGGACCGAGGTTGCTGCACACACAATCCGGCTACCCCGATCCTCACTAGGGGAATCCAATGCATGGCGGGGAGCACATGCTCATGATTTTTCAGCTCCCATGGTTAAATCTGAGGGGTTAAATGTGTGCAATCAACATTATTGTCAATTGCATACATTAGTCCTGGGTGCCTGCCATTTAAAACAGTGATATGGTGCTCACGAGCGGGCGCCATCTCTAAATACCCAACCTCCAACATATATTTACGCTGGGCAGTTAGGAAGAGGATACTTTATTGTACAATGCAGGGAGTCCCCTTGTAGCCATAAATGCTGGTCAGCAGGCAGTTTAGTGTGGAGGTCTGTTGCATCTTTCTAGATGCTGGTGCCGATCTCTACCCACAGCTACAAGCTCCGAGCAAACAGAAGAACGCCAACAGATAGTTATTAAATAAATAAATAATGAAAAAAAAGAAAAATGAATTTAAAAAAAATGGTTAAAACAATTAGTTTTTTATTGAAGACAGTAAAATCTGCAGATTTAACTTCTACACGTACAGTAGAAGGGATCAGGCATGAAGACATGATAACTAGGGATGGGCGTTCGGGCAGTGGAGGAATCCCGTTATGACAGAATGCAAAATGGAAGCCTTTAAGAGGCATTCCGTCATAATACAAGTCTATGGCCGAGTATAACGGATCCGTCATAATACAAGTCTATGGCCGAGTATAACGGATCCGTCATAATACAAGTCTATGGCCGAGTATGACAGATCCGTCATAATACAAGTCTATGGCCAAGTATAACAGATTCGTCATAATACAAGTCTATGGCCGTGTATAACAGATTCGTCATAATACAAGTCTATGGCCGAGTATAACGGATCCGTCATAATACAAGTCTATGGCCGAGTATAACGGATCCGTCATGGTACAAGTCTATGGCCGAGTATAACGGATCCGTCATAATACAAGTCTATGGCCGAGTATAACTGATCCGTCATAATACAAGTCTATGGCCGAGTATAACTGATCCGTCATAATACAAGTCTATGGCCGAGTATAACGGATCCGTCATAATACAAGTCTATGGCCGAGTATAACGGATCCGTCATAATACAAGTCTATGGCCGAGTAAAACGGATCTGGCATAATACAAGTCTATGGCCGAGTATAACGGATCCGTCATAATACAAGTCTATGGCCTAATATGACGGATCCGTCATAATACAAGTCTATGGCCGAGTATAACGGATCCGTCATAATACAAGTCTATGGCCGAGTATGACGGATCCGTCATAATACAAGTCTATGGCCGAGTATAATGGATCCGGCATAATACAAGTCTATGGCAGTATAACGGATCCGTCATAATACAAGTCTATGGCCGAGTATGACGGATCCGTCATAATACAAGTCTATGGCCGAGTATGACGGATCCGTCATAATACAAGTCTATGGCCGAGTATGACGGATCCGTCATAATACAAGTCTATGGCCGAGTATAATGGATCCGGCATAATACAAGTCTATGGCCGAGTATAACGGATCCGTCATAATACAAGTCTATGGCCGAGTATAACGGATCCGTCATGGTACAAGTCTATGGCCGAGTATAACGGATCCGTCATAATACAAGTCTATGGCCGAGTATGACAGATCCGTCATAATACAAGTCTATGGCCGAGTATAACAGATCCGTCATATTACAAGTCTATGGCCGAGTATAACAGATTCGTCATAATACAAGTCTATGGCCGTGTATAACGGATCCGTCATAATACAAGTCTATGGCCGTGTATAACAGATTCGTCATGGCCGTAAGTCTATAGCCGAGCATAACTAGATTCGTCATAATACAAGTCTATGGCCGAGTATAACTGATCCGTCATAATACAAGTCTATGGCCGAGTATAACAGATTCGTCATAATACAAGTCTATGGCCGTGTATAACAGATCCGTCATGATACAAGTCTATGGCCGTGTATAACAGATTCGTCATAATACAAGTCTATGGCCGAGTATAACAGATTCGTCATAATACAAGTCTATGGCCGAGTATAACAGATTCGTCATAATACAAGTCTATGGCCGAGTATAACGGATCCGGCATAATACAAGTCTATGGCCGAGTATAACAGATTCGTCATAATACAAGTCTATGGCCGTGTATAACAGATCCGTCATGATACAAGTCTATGGCCGTGTATAACAGATTCGGCATAATACAAGTCTATGGCCGAGTATAACGGATCCGGCATAATACAAGTCTATGGCCGAGTATAACGGATCCGTCATAATACAAGTCTATGGCCGAGTATGACGGATCCGTCATAATACAAGTCTATGGCCGAGTATGACGGATCCGTCATAATACAAGTCTATGGCCGAGTATAACTGATCCGTCATAATACAAGTCTATGGCCAAGTATGACGGATCCGTCATAATACAAGTCTATGGCCGAGTATATGGATCCGTCATAATACAAGTCTATGGCCGAGTATAACAGATCCATCATAATACAAGTCTATGGCCGAGTAAAACGAATCCGTCATAATACAAGTCTATGGCCGAGTATAACGGATCCGTCATAATACAAGTCTATGGCCGAGTATGACAGATCCGTCATAATACAAGTCTATGGCCGAGTATAACAGATCCGTCATAATACAAGTCTATGGCCGAGTATAACAGATTCGTCATAATACAAGTCTATGGCCAAGTATAACTGATCCGTCATAATACAAGTCTATGGCCGAGTATAACAGATTCGTCATAATACAAGTCTATGGCCGTGTATAACAGATCCGTCATAATACAAGTCTATGGCCGAGTATAACAGATTCGTCATAATACAAGTCTATGGCCGAGTATAACGGATCCGGCATAATACAAGTCTATGGCCGAGTATAACAGATTCGTCATAATACAAGTCTATGGCCGAGTATAACGGATCCGGCATAATACAAGTCTATGGCCGAGTATAACGGATCCGTCATAATACAAGTCTATGGCCGAGTATGACGGATCCGGCATAATACAAGTCTATGGCCGAGTATAACAGATCCGTCATAATACAAGTCTATGGCCGAGTATGACGGATCCGTCATAATACAAGTCTATGGCCGAGTATGACGGATCCGTCATATTACAAGTCTATGGCCGAGTATAACTGATCCGTCATAATACAAGTCTATGGCCAAGTATGACGGATCCATCATAATACAAGTCTATGGCCGAGTATATGGATCCGTCATAATACAAGTCTATGGCCGAGTATAACGGATTTGTCATAATACAAGTCTATGGCCGAGTATAACAGATCCATCATAATACAAGTCTATGGCCGAGTAAAACGAATCCGTCATAATACAAGTCTATGGCCGAGTATAACGGATCCGTCATAATACAAGTCTATGGCCGAGTAAAACGGATCCGGCATAATACAAGTCTATGGCCGAGTATAACGAATCCGTCATAATACAAGTCTATGGCCGAGTATAACGGATCCGTCATAATACAAGTCTATGGCCTAATATGACGGATCCGTCATAATACAAGTCTATGGCCGAGTATAACGGATCCGTCATAATACAAGTCTATGGCCGAGTATGACGGATCCGTCATAATACAAGTCTATGGCCGAGTATGACGGATCCGTCATAATACAAGTCTATGGCCGAGTATGACGGATCCGTCATAATACAAGTCTATGGCCGAGTATAACGGATCCGTCATGGTACAAGTCTATGGCCGAGTATAACGGATCCGTCATAATACAAGTCTATGGCCGAGTATAACGGATCCGTCATAATACAGGTCTATGGCCGAGTATAACGGATCCGTCATAATACAAGTCTATGGCCGAGTATAACGGATCCGTCATAATACAAGTCTATGGCCGAGTATAACAGATCCGTCATAATACAAGTCTATGGCCGAGTATAACGGATCCGTCATAATACAAGTCTATGGCCGAGTATAACAGATCCGTCATGGTACAGGTCTATGGCCGAGTATAACGGATCCTCCATACAATCTCACACAGCAGATCCCCCCCTCTATACAATCCCATACAGCAGCCCCCCCAGTATATAATCTCACACAGCAGCCCCTCCTCCATACAATCCCACGCAGAAGCCCCTCCCCCTCCATACAATCCCACGCAGCAGCCCCTCCATACAATCCCACTCAGCAGTCCCTCCCCCTCCATACAATCCCACGCAGCAGCCCCTCCCCCTCCATACAATCCCACACAGCAGATCTCCTCCATACAATCCCACGCAGCAGCCCCTCCCCCTCCATACAATCCCACACAGCAGACCCTCCTCCTTCATAGAATCTCACACAGCAGACCCCCCTCCATACAATCTCACACAGCAGATCCCCCCCCCCTCTATACAATCCCATACAGCAGCCCCCCCAGTATATAATCTCACACAGCAGCCCCCCAGTATATAATCTCACACAGCAGCCCCTCCCCCTCCATACAATCCCACGCAGCCCCTCCTCCTCCATACAATCCCACGCAGCCCTTCCCCCTCCATACAATCCCACTCAGCAGCCCCTCCCCCTCCATACAATCCACGCAGCAGCCCCTCCCCCTCCATACAATCCCACTCAGCAGCCCCTCCCCCTCCATACAATTCCACGCAGCAGCCCCTCCCCCTCCATACAATCCCACACAGCAGACCCTCCTCCTTCATAGAATCTCACACAGCAGACCCCCCTCCATACAATCTCACACAGCAGATCCCCCCTTCTATACAATCCCATACAGCAGCCCCCCCAGTATATAATCTCACACAGCAGCCCCTCCCCCTCCATAAAATCCCACTCAGAAGCCCCTTCCCCTCCATACAATCCCACTCAACAGCCCCTCCCCCTCCATACTATCCCACTCAGCAGCCCCTCCCCCTCCATACAATCCCACGCAGCAGCCCCTCCCCCCCATGTAATCTCACACAGCAGACCCCATGCATTGCACTGCAGGCACAAGCCCCTCCTCCTTCCACAAACTCCTGCACTCTGTTAGTTCTTCCCACATTTGGTCATGTGACCATGAAGGAGCATGTGACCAGTGACGTCACAACCCTCCTTCTACCCACCGACTCCATTTTAGTATTTTCAGTTCTCCTCACAGGGGGAAGACGTGTAGTAATGGCGGGAAGCTGTGGTGTCACAGTGTGATAGTGACAGGAAATCTAATGGATGAGAGAAACTGCAGTGCAGGGGGACTTCTGGAGGGTGGCAGGGTGTGAGAGGAGATTGTTTCCACCTCACCCACCATTTTTACTGACCATTTTACTGACTGAAGTGATGTTTAGAGATAGTCCCTCTGACAGTAAAAGGCTGTTAGCCTTACTTACACAGTCAGTGTGGTAGCCGGAGATTAACCCTTTCATCACCATGCCATATATTTAGACTACATTCATATGATTGAGAACACGGCCATTTTATAACCATTCCACTCTATAGGGTTATTCACATGGCTGTTTTTTTTTTTTTTTTAACTGGCTCATTCAGAAGACCGTATCCGTTTTGTGATCCCCAAATTGCAGATCTGCAAAACACAGATACCAGTGGTGTACGTTCTGCATTTTCCAGATCCCTAATCCCTGTCCCCCCTTCCCCTGTCCAATTTTGCGGATGGCGAACAAATTGTGACTTTTTTTTTGTCTTTTTTTTCTGCTCTGCACCACCTTTTCTGTGTGCGAGCTGTGAACGCCAATCGCTGATCAGTCTGTACTTCACTGATCAGCACCTGGGCTCGGTTTTTTGGCGCAAGTATTTTTTTTTGTGTGCGTTTATATTTTTTAAAGACGTAATAGTAGAAGCTTATATTTATCTATATATATTTTTAGTTAACTGCAGTAGATTTTTAAACTGCAGTGTCTGCATGGACGCACCAAACGTCAGCTTGCCGTGCGTTCTGCAACCCCGAGCACTATTAAGTACAATTCTTTTTTTACTGGTCGCTTTTGTGCTTAGTTGTCTTTTATTTTTTTGGTGAAAAAAATTGTACTTGGTGTTATATAGAAATCACTTTTAGGTAATGTTAGTGTAGATTTTTTGCACGGTGTCTGTGTGCGCGTACTCGCAACACCTGCTGAGCGCTGGTCCGATGCATCTATTTTACTGAAAGGTCAGTTTTGGCTACTTTCATACTAGGGTTTCTAATTTATTTTCTATCTTTAATTAAACGCTTCAGTTTTGTCCGCATTCATTGTCAAGCTGCGATTTTCTTTTCATTATGGGATGCGGAGAAAAACGGATCTGGCATGACCCACAATGCAAGTCAATGGGGACAATCCGTTTTCTCTGACACAATAGAAAACAGATCCGCCCCCCGTCTTGGCTATGTTGAAGATAATATAACCGGATCGGTTCATAACGGATGGTTGTATTATCAGTAACGGAGGCGTTTTTGCTGAGCCCTGCCGGATCCAGCAAAAGCACTAGTGGGAAAGTAGTCTTAGGCCCCTTGCAGACGAGCGTTCGTAACCCTGCGAGTGTGCAGCGCAGCTCCTGGGCTGACCTCCCAGCACTGACGGGGTCACATAGTATTATATTGGTTTATGATGCTATGTAACCCTTACAGTTCTGGAATGTATTAGATAACACTGGGAGAATTATGTCAGTGTTATCGAATACAATCCAGAACTGTAAGGCCCCTTTCACACTGGCGAGTTTTCCGCACGGGTGCAATGCGTGATGTGAACGCATTGTACCCGCACTGAATCCTGACCCATTCATTTCAATGGGTCTGTGTACATGAGCGTTTTTTTTCACGCATCAGTTGTGCGTTGCGTGAAAATCGCAGCATGTTCTATATTCTGCGTTTTTCACGCAGCCCTAGCCCCATAGAAGTGAATGGGGCTGCGTGAAAAACGCATTGCATCCGCAAGCAAGTGCGGGTGCGTTGCGTTTTTCACTGATGGTTGCTAGGAGATGTTGTTTGTAAACCTTCAGTTTTTTATCACGCTGCGGGAAAAACGCATCAAAACGCATTGCACACACGCGGAAAAAACTGAACAACTGAACGCAATCGCAGGCAAAACTGAATGGCTTTGCCAGTGAAATCGCACAGTTTTCACTGAACGCATCCGCAACGCATCCGGACCTAATCCAGACACGCTCGTGTGAAAGAGGCCTAAGGGTTACATAGGATCAGTAAATCAATATAATGCTGTGTGACCCCTGGCAGTGCTGGGAGGTCAGGCCGGGAGCTGTGTTGCAGACTTGCAGCGTGACAAATGCTCGTCTGCAAGGGGCCTAAAGCCTCATTCGCACGTCCGTGCGCAGGAGGTCAGGGATGCTTCCGTGAAGCTGTCCGTAAACGATCCGTGTGCCATCCGTGTTTTACTGGCACTGAACAGCTGAAAAAATAATTTTCAAAGCATCTCTTGTTAATGAGCCTTGAAAAACGGATGCAATACAGATGGCATCAGTGGTTTTCACAGACCCATAGACTATAATGGACGTGATGGATCCGTGAACGGACAAAATAGAGGATGCATCCGTGCTGAAACCACAGACCCACGGACCGTGCTAAAACACTGATGTCTGAACACACATTAAAATGAATGGGGATGTGTGCTCTCTTAAACACTGTCCGTGAAACACTGTCGTGTAAATGAGGCTTTACTGTACAGAGAAAAAATAAATTAGTACTAGATAGATATATTTATCTACACGTATAAATCTCCAAATCAATATGAATTTTAGGTAGTGTTAGAGTAGATTTTTGCACGCGACATCTTTGTGCATGCATGCATCCTACAACTGTGTTTTTTTTCCTGAAGTTCCTGAGAAATTAAAAAAACTTGCCTTTTGTGAAACACCTGTTTGGTGAAAGGTGCCCTTTCCACCCCTTAAAATGTTCGTACAGAGGTGCACTTTCCAAAATGGGGTAACTTCCTGGGGTTTTTCATTTCTGGGGACCTCGGGAATTTTTTTACATGCGGCATGGCAACTAAAATCCATGTCTGCCACTGTTTGCCTGCTGTGCGACTATACAGCAGGCTACAAGCACATATGGGGTGTTTCCGCAATAAGGACAAAATGGGTAACACATACTAGGGTGCATTTTCTCCTTTTACCTCATTTTTACTACTGTGTGCTTTTAAATTCTTTGACAAGTGTTTTAGCCTTTTGTGAAACATCTGTTTGGTTAAAGGAGCCCTTTTCACCCCTTAAAATGTTCGTACAGGGCTGCGCTTTCCAAAATGGGGTCACTTATTGGCCTTTTTAATATTTAGAGACCTCAGGAAATTTTTACATGCCACTTGGCATGCAAAATCCATGTCTGCCACTTCAGGCCTGCAAAATCCATTTTTCTCTTTGCCTGCTGTACGCCCATACAGCAGGCTACAAGCACATATGGGGTGTTTCCATAATGGGGAAAAAATGGGTAACACATACTGGGGTGCATTTTCTCCTTTTACCTCATGTGAAAGTGAAATATTGGGGTCTGGTAGTCATTTTTACTACTGTGTGCTTTTAAATTCTTTGACAAGTGTTTCTGCCTTCTGTGAAAAATCTGTTTGGTGAAAGGTGCCCTTTCCACCCATTAAAATGTACATACAGGGGTGTCCTTTCCAAAATGGGGTCACTTTCTTGCGTTTTTAGTTTCTGGGGACCTTGGGAATTTTTTATATGCGGCATGGCACCTAAAATCCATGTCTTCCACTTCAGGCCTGCAAAATCCATACTTTGCAGTTTGCCTGCTGAACGCCTATACAGCAGGCTACAAGCACATACGGGGTGTTTCCACAATGGGGACAAAATGGGTAACACATACTGGGGTGCATTTTCTCCTGTTACCCCTTGTGAAGGTGAAAAATTAGGGTCTGGTAGTCATTTTTCCTTTTTATTACTGTGTGCTTTTAAATCCTTTAACAAGTGTTTCTGCCTTCTGTGAAACATCTGTTTGGTGAAAGGAGCCCTTTCCACCCCCTTAAAATGTACGCACAGGGGTGCACGTTCCAAAATGGGGTCACTTATTGACGTTTTTATTTTTATGTGGATCTCAGGAATTTTTTACATGCGACTTGGCACCTAAAATCCATGTCTGCCACTTCAGGCTTGCAAAATCCGTATTTTGCAATTTGCCTACGGTACACCTATTAAGCAGGCTACAAGCATATATGGGGTGTTGCCATAATAGCGAGAAAATGGGTAACACATACTGGGGTGCATTTTCTACTGTTACCCCTTGTGGAAATAAAAACTTAGGGTCTGGTAGTAATTTTTCATTTTTATAGCTTTGTGCTTTTAAGTCCTTAGACAAGTGTTTATGACTTCTAGGTGCCCTTTCCACCCCTTAAAATGTTCGTACAGGGGTGCACTTTTCAAAATGGGGTAACTTCCTGGGGTTTTTCATTTCTGGGGACCTCAGGAATTTTTTACATGCGGCACCTACAGGCACCTAAAATCCATGTCTGCCACTTTAGGCCTGCAAAATCCATACTTTGCTGTTTGCCTGCTGTGCGCCTATACAGCAGGCTACAAGCACATATGAGGTGTTACCACAGTGGCGACAAAATGGGTAACACATACTGGGGTGCATTTTCTCCTGTTACCCCTTGTAAAAGTGAAAAATTGGGGTCTGGTTGTCATTTTTCATTTTTACTACTGTGTGCTTTTAAATCCTTTGACAAGTGTTTTTGCATTTTGTGAAACATCTGTTTGGTGAAAGTTGCCCTTTCCACCCCTTAAAATGTACGTACAGGGCTGCATTTTCTAAAATGGGGTCACTTCCTAGGGTTTTTATTTTCTGGGGAGCTTGGGAATTTTTATACATGCAGCATGGCACCTAAAATCTGCCACTTCAGGCCTGCAAATTCCGTATTTTGCAGTTTGCCTGCTTTACGCCTATTAAACAGGCTACAAGCATATATGGGGTGTTGCCATAATAGGGAGAAAATAGGTAACACATAGGTGCATTGTCTACTTTTACCGCTTGTAAAAATAAAAACTTGGGGTCTGGTAGTCATTTGTCATTTTTATAGCTCTGTGTTTTTAAATCCTTAGATAAGTGTTTATGACTTCTAGGTGCCCTTTCCAGCCCTTAAAATGTTCGTACAGGGGTGCACTCCAAAATGGGGTCACTTACTGGCGTTTTTAATTTTGGGAACCTCAGGAAATTTTTACATGCGACTTGGCACTCAAAATCCATGTCTGTCACTTCAGGCCATCAAAATCCATATTTCTCTTTGCCTGATGTGCCCCCATATAGCAGGCTACAAGCACATATGGGGTGTTTAGATAATGGGGAAAAAATAGGTAACACATACTGGGGTGCATTTTCTCCTGTTGCCCTTTGTGAAAATAAAAAATTGTGGTCTGGTAATGATTTCTAATTTTTATAGCCATGTGCATTTATATCCTTTGATAAATGATTCTGACTTCTAGGTGCCCTTTCCACCCCTTACAATGTTCGTACAGGGGTTCAATTTCCAAAATGAGGTCACCTCTTGGTATTTTTAATATTTGGGCACCTCAGGTATTTTTTGTATGTTACATAGCACCCAAAGTCTCTTCAGGCCTGCAAAATCCATATTTTGCAGTTTGCCTGCTGTGCACCCATACGGCAGGCTACAAGCACATATGGGGTGTTTCCATAATAGGGAGAAAATGGGTAACATATCCTGGGGTACATTTTCTCCTGTTACCCCTTGTGGAAATAAAAACTTGGGGTCTGCTAGTAATTTTTCATTTTTTATAGCTTTTTGCTTTAAAATTCTTAGACACGTGTTTATGACCCCTAGGTTCCATTTCTACCCCTTAAAATGCATGTACAGTGGTGCACTTTCCAAAATGGGGGCACTTTCTGGGGTTTTTATTTTCTAGGGAGCTCAGGAATTTTTTTTACATGCGGCATGGCACTTAAAATCCATGTCTGCCACTTCAGGCCTGCAAAATCCATACTTTGCTGTTTGCCTGCTGTGCGCCTTACAGCAGGCTACAAGCACATATTGAGTGTTTCCACAATGGGGACAAAATGGGTAACATATACTGGGGTGCATTTTCTCCTGTTAACCCTTGTGAAAGTGAAAAATTGGGGTCTGGTTGTCATTTTTCATTTTTACTACTGTGTGCTTTTAAATCCTTTGACAAGTGTTTCTTCCTTTTGTGAAACATCTGTTTGGTGAAAGGTGCCCTTTCCACCCCTTAAAATGTACGTATGGGGATGCACTTTCCAAAATGGGGTCACGTCCTGGGGTTTTGTTTCTGGGGACCTCAGGAATTTTTTACATGCAACTTGGCACCTAAAATCCATGTCTGCCACTTCAGGCTTGCAAAATCCGTATTTTGCAGTTTGCCTGCTGTGCGCCTATACAGCAGGCTACAAGCACATATGGGGTGTTTCCATAATGGGGAAAAAATGGGTAACACATACTGGGGTGCATTTTCTTCTTTTACCCCTTGTGAAAATAAAAACTTGGGGTCTGGTAGACATTTTTATTACTGTGTGCTTCATGCCTGCCACTACATTCCATATTTTGCTGTTTGCCTGCTGTGCGCCTATGCAGCAGGCTACAAGCTACAAGCACATTGTTTCCACAATGGAGACAAAATAGGTAATACATCCCGGGGTGCATTTCCTCCTTTTACCCCTTGTGAAAGTAAAAAATTGGGGTCTGGTAGACATTTTTATTACTGTGTGCTTTGACAAGTGTTTCTGCCTTCTATGAAACATCTGTTTGGTGAAATGTGCGCTTTCCACCCTTTAAATTGTACGTACAGGGGTGCACTTTCCAAAATGAGGTCACTTTGTGGGGATTTTATTTTCTGGGGAGCTTGGGAACTTTTTTTACATGTGGCATGGCACCTAAAGTTCATGCCTGCCCTTCATTCCATATTTTGCTGTTTGCCTGCTGTGCGCCCCTGCAGCAGGCTACAAGCTCATACGGGGTGTTTCCACAATGGGGACAAAATGGGTAACACATAGTGGGGTGCATTTTCTCCTGTTACCCCTTGTGAAAATGAAGACTTGGGGTCTGGTAGTAATTTTTCATTTTTATATCTTTGTGCTTTTAAATCCTTAGACAAGTGTTTCTGACAAAATGATGCTTAACGTTCTGTCGGCTACGTGCACCTGAGTAAGGTGTTTCATTTGGGCGTGTAGCTTGCATAGCTCGACTACATACTATCCCTGCAACAGGTGCTCCAGGAGCACCACGACTAGGGCCATGTCCCTTTTTTGATGCTCTCATTCTTTGAAGTCGCCCACCGAATTAACAGACAGATTAACTATATTAATTTCCCAGTCATGTATGCAGTGCAGATGTACCGCACACCAAAAATGGGAACATGTCACCCACCGAACTAACAGACAGATTGACTATATTAATTTCCTTGTCACGTATGCAGTGCAAGTGTACCTCACACAAAAAATGGGAATATGTTACCCACCAAACTAACAGACGGACTAACTATATTACTTTCCCTGTCATATATGTAGTGCACATGTATCTCACACCAAAAATGGGTAACATAACTTAGCTTATAAGGCCGAAAAAAGATATCTGTCCATCCAGTTCGCCCTGTTATCCTGCTAGTTGATCCAGAAGAAGGCAAAACAAATCCTTTGAGGTATAAGCCAATTTTCCCCACTTAAGGGGAAAAAAATTCCTTCCCGACTCCAATCAGGCAATCAGAATAACTCCCTGGATCAACGACCCCTCTCTAGTAGCCTGTAATATTATTACACTCCACAAATACATCCAGGCCCCTCTTGAACTCTTTTACCCTCAGTTCACACTTGCGCGTTTTACAGCGCGTTCGAACGCGCTGTAAAACGCATAACCGATGCAAACCAATGCTTCCCTATGGGACTGGTTCACATTTTCGCGTTTTACAGCGCGTTCGAACGCACTGAAAAACGCCCGATGCATAAACAAGTACTTGAGCTTTTTTTCGGGGCGTTTGTCGTGCGTTTTGACCCATAGACTTCAATAGGAACGTGCAACGCTTGTATTTTGACACTGAAAACGCGCGTTCGAACGCGCGTTTATGAATTTGCAACATGCTGGAAAGGCCAAACTTTCTATAGACAGGGATATTTGGTTATTGGACTGCAGTCAATCACACAAACGCGCATAAAACGCACGTTTACTATTGCCAAAAATGCGCGGAAAACGCGCGTCTCAGAAACGCTCATGTCTGAACCCAGCATTAGTGAACTCAACATCACCACCTCCTCAGGCAGAGAGTTCCATAGTCTCACTGCTCATACCATAAAGAATCCTCTTCTATGTTTGTGTACATACCTTCTTTCCTCCAGACGCAGAGGACGTCCCCTCGTCACAGTCCTGGGGGATAAATAGATGATGCGAGAGATCTCGGTACTGACCCCTGATATATTTATACATATTAGATCTCCCCTCAGTCGTCTTTTTTCTAAAGTGAATAACCCTAATTTTGATAATCCTTCAGGGTACTGTGGTCCCCCCATTCCAGTTATTACTTTAGTTGCCCTCCTCTGAACCCTCTCCAGCTCTGCTATGTCCTCCTTGTTCACAGGAGCCCAGAACTGTACACAGTACTCCATGTGTGGTCTGACTACTGATTTGTAAAGTGGTAGGACTATGTTCTCATCACGGGCATTTATGCCCCTTTTGATGCAACCTATTATCTTATTTGCCTTGGCAGCAGCTGCCTGACACTGGTTTTTACAGCTTAGTTTTACTGTTCACTAAAATTGCTAGGTACTTTTCCATGTCAGTGTTTCCCAGTGTTTTACCTTTTAGTATGTATGGGTGACTTGCATTATTCCTTCCCATGTGCATAACCTTACATTTGTCAGTGTTAAACCTCATCTGCCTCTTCTCTGCCCAAGCCTCCAATCTATCCAGATCTCTCTATAGCAATATACTTTCCTCTTCCGTGTTTATTACTTTACACAGTTTAGTGTCATCTGCAAAAATTGTTATTTTACTGTGCAAGCCTTCAACAAAATCATTAATAAATATATTGAAGAGAACAGTGCCCAATACTGACCCCTGAGGTATTCCACTAGTGACAGTTACCCAATCTGAGTGTGTACCATCAATAACCACCCTCTTTTTTCTATTACTGAGCCAGTTACTTATCCACATACAGACATTTTCTCCCAATCCAAGCACCCTCATTTTATATACTAACCTTTTATGTGAATACCAACAATTGGTGGGGAGCCTACGCCACAAAAAAACCAACAAATCCGGGAATAAAATATATCACTTTACATTGAGGCTGTATAATCCACCAATACAGAGGTATATATAACCACAGCAGTTATGGCATTAGTATGTCGCTAAACACCGGGGTAAATTCCCCTTATATCTAATAAAATCCTACTAGCAATGTGATTTCAACAATAAAGTGACAATGCATATTTCATCTGAGAGATTACAGTGTATTGTGCTAGGTATGCGATTCTATTTATTCCTGTGATGCTAGTAGGATAAGGGATTTGATGAAATATGCACTGTCACTTTATTGTTGAAATCACATTGCTAGTAGGATTTTATTAGATATTAGGGGAATTTACCCCGGTGTTTAGCGACATACTAATGCCATAATTGCTGTGGTTATATATACCTCTGTATTGGTGGATTATACGGCCTAAATGTAAAATCTTTTCACCAACCATACATATATGTTTTTTTAATATGGTAATACTAATTTTAAAATGAATTTAATAAAGTGATATATTTTATTCCCGGATTTGTTGGCTTTTTTGTGTAACCTTTTTTTGTGGTACAGTGTCAAGTGCTTTGGAGAAGTCCAGATATACGACATCCATTGATTCGCCGCTGTCAAGTCTAGAATTTACCTCCTCATAGAAACTGATTAAATTAGTTTGACATTACCGATCCCTCATGAAGCCATGTTGATATGGCTTTATTTGCTTATTTTCATTGAGGTACTCCAAGATAGCATCTCTTAGAAAACCTTTAAACACTTTACCCACGACAGATGTTAAACTTACTGGCCTATAGTTTATGTGCTCTGTTTTTAGACCCTTTTTGAATATTGGCTCTACATTTGCTATTACCGTCCGAATTAACAGTCAGATTAACTATATTAATTTCCCTGTCACGTATAAAGTGCACGTGTATCTCACACCAAAAATGGGAATATGTCAGCCACCGAACTAACAGACGGAGTAACTATATTAATTTCCCTGTCACATATGCAGTGCATGTGTATCTCACACCAAAAATGGGTATATGTCACTAGCCGAACTAACAGTCAGATTAACTATATTAATTTCCCTGTCAAATATGTAGTGCACGTGTGCCTCACACCAAAAATGGGTATGTCACTCGCCGAACTAACAGATTAACTATATTAATTTACCTTTCATGTGTAAAGTACACATATATCTCACACCAAAAATGGGTATATGTCACCCACCGAACTAACAGTCAGATTAACTATATTAATTTACCTTTTATGTGTAAAGTACACATATATCTCACACCAAAAATGGGTATATGTCACCCACCGAACTAACAGTCAGATTAACTATATTAATTTATCTTTCATGTGTAAAGTACACATATATCTCACACCAAAAATGGGTATATGTCACCCACCGAACTAACAGTCAGATTAACTATATTAATTTACCTTTTATGTGTAAAGTACACATATATCTCACACATAAAATGGGTGTATGTCACCCACCGAACTAACAGTCAGATTAACTATATTAATTTACCTTTCATGTGTAAAGTACACATATATCTCACACCAAAAATGGGTATGTCACTCACCGATCTAACAGACAGATTAATTATATTAATTTCCCTGTCACGTATGCAGTGCACGTGTATTTCACACCAAAAATGGTTTTATATCACCTGCCGAACTAACAGTCATATTAACTATATTAATTCCCTTTCACGTATAAAGTGCATGTGTACCTCACACCAAAAATGGGAATATGTCCGCCACCGAACTAAAAAACGGATCAACTATATTTATTTCCCTGTCACATATGCAGTGTATGTGTACCTCACACCAAAAATGGGTTTTTGTCACCGGCCGAACTAAGGGTACTTTCACACTAGCGTTTTGGATTCCGTTTGTGAGATCCGTTTCAGGGCTCTCACAAACGGTCCAAATCAGTTAAGCCCCAATGCATTCTGAATGGATAAGGATCCGTTCAGAATGCATCAGTTAGGCTCCGTTCCGCCTTTATTCCGTTTTGGAGGAGGACACCAAAACTCAGCATGCAGCATTTTGGTGTCCGTCTGAAGAGGCGGGGCCTAACGGATCCGTTTTTAATTACAATGTAAGTCAATGGGGACGGATCCGTTTTCAATGACACAATATGGTGCATTTGAAAACGGATCCAATCCCCATTGACTTTCAATGTAATTCAAAACGGATACGTTTTGGACTTTGTCATTTTTCTTTTAACTAATGCAGACGGATCCGCACCAACGCAAGAGTGAAAGTACCATTACAGTCAAATCAACTCTATTAATTTCCCTGTCACATATACAGTGCACGTGTATCTCTCACCAAAAATGGGTATATGTCACCGGCCGAACTAACAGTCAGATTAACTATATTAATTTCCCTGTCAAATATGTAGTGCACGTGTGTCTCACACCAAAAATGGTTATATGTCACTCCCCAAACTAACAGTCAGATTTACTATATTAATTTACCTTTCATGTTTAAAGTACACATGTATCTCACACCAAAAATGGGTATATGTCACCCACCTAACTAACAGACGGATTAACTATTTTAATTTCCCTGTCACGTATGCAGTGCAGGTGTACCTCACAACAAAAATGTGTATATCTCACCCACTGAACTAACAGACAGATTAATTATATTAATTTTCCTGTCACATATTCAGTGCTCGTGTATCTCACACCAAAAATGGTTATATGTCACCGGCCGAACTAACAGTCAGATTAACTATATTAATTCCCTTTCACATATAAAGTGCACGTGTACCTCACACCAAAAATAGGAATATGTCCGCCACCGAACTAAAAAACTGATTAACTATATTTATTTCCCTGTCACATATGCAGTGCATGTGTACCTCACACCAAAAATGGGTTTTTGTCACCGGCCGAACTAAGGGTACTTTCAGACTAGCGTTTTGGATTCCGTTTGTGAGATCCGTTTCAGGGCTCTCACAAACGGTCCAAATCAGTTAAGCCCCAATGCATTCTGAATGGATAAGGATCCGTTCAGAATGCATCAGTTAGGCTCCGTTCCGCCTCTATTCCGTTTTGGCAGCGGACACCAAAACTCAGCATGCAGCATTTTGGTGTCCGTCTGAAGAGGCGGGGCCTAACGGATCCGTTTTTAATTACAATGTAAGTCAATGGGGACGGATCCGTTTTCAATGACACAATATGGTGCATTTGAAAACGGATCCGTTCCCCATTGACTTTCAATGTAATTCAAAACAGATACGTTTTGGACTTTGTCATTTTTCTTTTAACTAATGCAGACGGATCCGCACCAACGCAAGTGTGAAAGTACCGTTACAGTCAAATCAACTCTATTAATTTCCCTGTCACATATGCAGTGCACGTGTATCTCTCACCAAAAATGGGTATATGTCACCGGCCGAACTAACAGTCAGATTAACTATATTAATTTCCCTGTCAAATATGTAGTGCACGTGTGTCTCACACCAAAAATGGGTATATGTCACTCCCCAAACTAACAGTCAGATTTACTATATTAATTTACCTTTCATGTGTAAAGTACACATATATCTTACACCAAAAATGGGTATATGTCACCCATCTAACTAACAGACGGATTAACTATTTTAATTTCCCTGTCACGTAAGCAGTGCAGGTGTACCTCACAACAAAAATGTGTATATCTCACCCACTGAAATAACAGACAGATTAATTATATTAATTTTCCTGTCACATATTCAGTGCACGTGTATCTCACACCAAAAATGGTTATATGTCACCAGCCGAACTAACAGTAAGATTGACTATATTAATTCCCTTTCACGTATAAAGTGCACGTGTGCCTTACACCAAAAATGGGAATATGTCCGCCAACGAACTAACAGACGGATTAACTATATTAATTTCCCTGTCATGGTTGCAGTGCAGGTGTACCTCACACCAAAAATGGGAATATGTCACCCACCGAACTAACAGACCAATTAACTATATTATTTTCCCTGTCACATGTGCAGTGCATGTGTATCTGACACCAAAAGTAGTTATATGTCATCAGCCGAACTAACAGTCAGATTAACTATATTAATTTTCCTGTCAAGTGCACATGTATCTCACACCACAAATGGGTATTTGTCTCCCATTGAACTAACAGACGGATTAGCTTTTATATTTTTGCGTAAGGGGTACAAAAATGGTTCATTGCACCCACAAAAAAATCGCTATAGGTCACCCACAGAATTAACAGCCAGATTTATTATTATATTTCTGTGTCAGGGGTGCAAAGCTGGTGTATTGTCCCCGCAAAAAATCATTATAGGTCACCCACAAAACAAATAGCCAGATTCCTAACACTATCCCTCACTTCAGCTGCCTTCGACCTGTCCCTGTACTGCTCAGAGCTGATTGGCGGTGCTACACGTGATCCAGCTTGTATAGAGGGAGTTTCACATGATGCACCGGCCAATCACAGCCATGCTATTACTAGACATGGCTGTGATGGCTTTTAAGTGCCCACAGCTTAAAAGCTTGTTGATTGGCTGCCCTGCAGTGTAATATACAGGACTATACAAGGGGTAGTGTCTAATATACAAGACTATATATGGGATTCAGTGTAATTTACAGTACTGTATGACAGGTGCAGTGTAATCTACAGAACTATATATGAGATTCAGTGTAATATACAGTACTGTATATGTCGGGGGGGGGGGGCACAGTGTAATCTACAGGATTATCTATGTGGTTGCAGGTCCAGATTTAGATGGTTTATTGTGCAGAATTAAAAATAAAGTTTTGGAAGGTATATTCACCTGCCTCCCACTAAAGATATAGGGGGAGATTTATGAAAACTGGTGTAAAGATAACCTTGCCCCTAGCAACCAATCAGATTCCACCTTTCATTTTTCAGAGCTTCTTTGGAAAATGAAAGACGGAATTTGATTGGTTGCTATGTGCAATTAAGCTAGGTTTCCTTTACACTAGATTTGATAAATCTACCCCATAAACTTCATGTGATAAAAATATATCTGACTACACGCCATATATTTAGATACATCTGTGCCATCAGTTTCCTTCAGATAATCTGCTGTGTTGATTTCTGACTCTCCTTGATTGATTTTTGACTCTCCCTGACTCCCTAAGATCATTTTTCTGGCAGAGACTGTCACAGACCAGCACAGAATGCATTCCGCTAGGCAACCTCCCTGCCTGGTGCAGCAGCCAGATTGGCTCATCCAGGCTGTCTGTCAGCCTGGGAGCCAATCAGGATAAGCGCTTCCCCCACTTCCTCTCCGGGTCATGTGCGAACTCTTCTTCCACCCTAGTGCTTTTTTTCTGCTGACAGGAGCACTAAAATGGCGCTATCTGCCATTTTATTGGATTCATCCGAAACAAACCCGGAAAGATATCTGGGTTCGTTTGCAGTCCGAAATATATTTCTTTTGTAACAATCCTACAAGATGTTAGAGCACAAGTTAGAGGTACTTTATGACCAGTGATAAGGGTGTTGTCCAGGCTTGACGGCTTCTCACTGCTCACTGTGCCTCTGCAGGAATTTTTTCTTTTTTTTCTTTTTGGGGGAGGATAAGGTAGGGGTGAAACGATACAGGTGATGGGTAGTTTTTTTTTTTTTTTTACCCCTTAAGGACACAGGTTTTTTTAATTTTTGCGTTTTCGTTTTGCACTCCCTGCCTTCCGAGAGCCATAACTTTTTTATTTTTTGGTTTACATAGCCATATGAAGGCTTGTTTTTTGCGGGACAAGTTACACTTTCCAACGCCACCATTTAATATTGCATACGATGTAGTGGGAAGCCGTAAAAAAATTCAACATGGGGTGAAATTGCAAAAAAAGGCAATTCCAACACAGTTTTACGGGTTTTTAAATTCCGATGTTCAATGTGCGATAAATCTGATCAGTTAGTTTTATTCTACAGGTCAGTACGAATCTGGCGATACCTAATATGTATAGTTTTTCTTGTGTTTTGATAGTGAAAACAAATTCAAAAGTAGGAATTTTTTTTATTTTTTATCGCCATATTTTGACCCCTATAACTTTTTTATATTTGTGTGTGCAGTTGTATAGGGGCTTATTTTTTGCGGGGCAATCTGAACTTTTAAGTGATACAATTATGGGGTGTTTATACTTTTTTTTTTTTTTTTTCATGAAATGCAGCGTCCAAAAATGGCGAATCGACCATTTGGACGCTTTTTTTCCATTTTTCTGTTTACCGTATGGGGAACATATTTTAATATATTTTTATATTATGGGCGTTTTCGCACATTGTGACACCTATGATGTGTATTTTATTTTATTTTTGGGAGAAGGGGGGTGATTTGAATTTTTTTTATTTATTTATTTTAACACTTTTATATAGCTCCCATAGGGAGCTATATAAATCAGTCATCTCATTGCTTCTATCATAAACTCCAATACACTTGTATTGGAGTCTATGATGATTTTACTAGTTTCCTGTGGAGCCCTATTACTAACAAGGGCTCCATAGGAAATACTATGCAACAGCACGGTTTCATTCACAGAAACCATGGCTGTTACTGACAGGCGCCGGTTCCCCCGTTCGCCACAAGGGGGAGCCGGAGAGCTGCCGAAAGTTTTACTTTCGGTTTTAATCACACGCAGATGCCGTGGTCACGATTGACCACAGCATCTAAGGGGTTAAATGTTCGCGATCGCAGCGCTGCCAATCCCGAACATTAGCTGCGGGGGTCTGCTTGAATAAGCAGGCCGCCACCTGCAGCTATGGTGCCATCTTTAGGGACAGGACATACGGGTACGTCCTGTGTCCTTAAGAGGTTAAGGGACAGGTGTTGGGTAAGGGATAGTTTTTTTTTTTTTGGGGGGTTAGGGATAGTTTTTTTTTTTTTTGGTAAAGTTTTTTTTTTCTGCAGAGATGGTTTGCTGCAGGTGAGGGGTAGTTGGTTGATGATACCCCCTGGGAATCTGTTGTTGTTGACTCCAGATGGCTGATTTGCTCTAAGGAACGAAATTTTCTGGTGGGAAGCTGGTTCTTGGTCCTGTTTTTTTTTTCCCGACCAGTCCATGCTCAGGGCATAACGCCACAGTAACCCGACCAATAAGGTGACGATAAGACAGCAGATGGCAGCGTAGATGACATAGCAGTTATGGCTCTTGAGGAATGTGAGGATAATGTCTTTAGTGGAGGGACCATGTTCAATCCTCTCTTCTTCTTCCTCCTCGGTGGGAAGTTTTTCTGACAGAGCTTGATGGAAATCAGCTTCTATTTCTTCGACTGTCTTGGATTTAGTCTGTGTCACTGAAAAACAGAAAAGAAAATACAAGTAAATAAGGTGATAAGGAAAATGTTGTCTTCTGCAGTGCTGAATTAACGACAGAGAAGTTATCAGAAGGTGTTCTTTACTGTAAGGGCTGTATTACACCAAAAGGTTATCTGACAGATTTTCTGATCATTTATTGGTCAGATGACCTATTACACACACACATTTTTTGTTATACACACCAACTATTGGTCTGATTGGACAGATATAGGTTAGATATTCTGTTGTTGTAATATAGCCCCAAGAGAAGAGGCCGGAGAGACATCTTATATATAATCACAAACAGACCGTCCCCACTGTAGATTTCTTTAAAGTAACTTTAATCAGTTTTTCTGATCTGAAATTGAAAACATTAATGAAATCGTAAGAGACAATTGTCCTATATCAACTGTAAATAGCGGCAGAAACGTTTTTGGGGGGGGGGGGGAAGTTGTCGATCGTTACAAATTTCTATTTTGCATTGTAATAGAATGGTATAAGCGACTTATGTTTTTGGCATACTTCCAGACAACCTTCAGATGATATGGGAGGATAAAGAACGCCAAGCAGGGGATGATTGTGTTTTCCAGCTCTTCCACCTTTTTGTCCTCAACTGAAAAGAAATAAAATGAAAACCATGGTCTAAGACAAGCAGCAATGAACTAACAGATGTATAAGAGGTTCACAAACTAATGGTAGAACTGATCTTATGGGGACAGGTCACAGGGATCTTGCAGTCCTCCTCAGCACATCGGCTGCATTAAAAGATTCGGGCAGCTATTTGAAGCCCTAAGGATGAAGATAGAGGGGTCACATGTCTGAGGTAATTGATGACCCCACCATGTATATAGTTGATGTAACACCTCAAATTGTCCTATCTAATGACATTACCGCATGGAGGTCTGCATTCTGCTGGTGGATGACCTAATGGAAGGAATCAAATATACTTAGTGTACCTATCATTCCAGCTTACCTCTATACACTATTTTCAACTATGTTCAGCCTTTTCTTCCTATTCATTTTGATCCCATGCATTTCAAACCCTATTTTTTGTAAATGTCTCATTTCAGAGTTTCCGTTACTCCGTCTTCACAATATCTACGTTTCTGCTCCAAGGGGACGGGACTACAGTGCAGCCGTTGCCCATACGCAGCTCTCTTTTGACGTTGCCCTCACTTCCCGCAGCGACCTTCCCGCTCTATTTTTACCATGGTACATATATGCTCTGTATAGGAAAATTGATGTGATCTTTTTTATTCATGTAGTTTTAAAACCTACCATTTATATTAGCTCTGTTGTGAAAATATAATCAATCATCCTTTGAGCTGATCGTGACTTATATCGCCTGGTGACAGAATGAACGCAAAGGGTGATTTTCACCCTTTGAGAGCACTCTATCCCCAAGCTGTCACCCAGGGTGCCCTCACAATGTACATCTTCAGGAAAGTTTATAATGTTATCCTTACTAATTTTTTTAACCTTGTATTTCTTTTTCTAGGCATCAGAATTATTAAAGCCATTTGATGAAAATGTTATTTATGAAAACGAGTTTTCAGATACTTCTGATAAGGTAAGAATTTTTTTTTATTATTTTCATTTTCTATTTTAAAGTGTAACTGTCGTTCTATTTTTATTTGTGTAATGTTTAGGGGCAGTGATACTGACCATTTTTATTATATACTTGAGGTTTAAAAGAGAACGCCGTTGCGTATTCGTGATGATCCGGTAATTAAATACGCACACATACAAAAGATTGGAATATTTACTTACCGATTTCTTGTGAATGCAATGATAAACACATAATTGTAATTATTAGCTCATGTATGAATATCTATATTTATTTTTCTACAGGTACTTCTAGAATTACTAGACCGACTACACAATAAAAATAAGGAAAAATCAAGATATTCTGTACAATGCTTTCAGAATGACCCTGAGTGGGAAAGTTTGGATGCCATTCCAATAGATACTAACTACGGTAGTGAGAGAATTTGCAATACCAGTTGGTGCACTTGTGGCCACTGTACCAATGATTCATCTATTTTCGATGAACAGTTAAACATATTAAAAGGTTATTACTGACGTGTATTATGTTTGATTATGTAGAATAAACCTCATGTAGATGATCAGAGCAATGTCGCTTATGACACTGACATGCCGCTGCATTGCCATATTTTAGAAAATTCTAAAGTAAAAACATTTATTTCCTGTTTTTGAAACATTTTTAGGGCACTAAGAAGGGCTGCTCATAGGTCCTACATTTGTTTTGCTAATGGAAGACTGGGACCACGTCAAAGAATACCTGTGCCTTCATGCATCGTTTCACTGATTAGACGTCGTTAGCCAGATCCAGATGAACATTATATTGTTTTTTTCTTTTGGAGCCTACACTATGATGCCAGTGAAATGGCTCAAGATATAGTTCTTGGTCCTGTTGTTTTTTTCAACCAGTCCACACTCAGGGCATAACGCCACAGGAACCCGACCAATAAGGTGACGATAAGACAGCAGATGGCAGCGTAGATGGCATAGCTGATATGGGTCTGGAGGAATGTGAGGATAATGTCTTTAGTGGAGGGGCCATGTTCAATCCTATTCTCCTCTTCCTCCTCTGTGGGAAGTTTTTCTGACAGAGCTCGATGGAAATCAGCTTCTATTTCTTCGACTGTCTTGGATTTAGTCTGTGTCACTGAAAAACAGAAGAGAAAATACAAGTAAATAAGGTGATGAGGAGAATGTTGTTTTCTGCAGTGCTGAATGAAAGACAGAGAAGTTATCAGGAGGTGTTCTTTACTGTAAGGGCTGTATTACACCACCAGGTTATCTGACAGATTTTCTGAACATTCATTGGTCAGATGGCCTATTATACACACATCTTTTTGTTATACAAACCAGCTATTGATCTGATTGTACAGATATTGGTTAGATGGCCGGAGAGGCTTCTTATTATATATATATATATATATATATATATATATATGTATATATATATATTTTTATGTGGTCTAGAAAAGAGAATATTTGGGAGAGAAAACTAAATCTTACCATCGAGATAAAGGAATCTTCAGAGTATGATGTCGTCATCCTCATCTGTTATCTCACCGGCATATGTTCCGTTATGACTGACTCTGGTCGGCTTGATTATCACAAACAGGTCATCCCCACTTTAGATCTCTTTAAGTAAGTAACTTAGGGTACTTTCCCACTTGCGGCAGGACGCATCCGAAAGGCTTTTCACCCTGTCAGATCCGTCCTGCCGCTATTTCGCAGTGCCGCCGTACTGCCGCTCCGTCTCCATTGACTATAATGGGGGCGGGGGCGGAGTTCCGGCGCAGCACGGCAGTGCACAGCAGAGGCCGCCAGACAAAAAAGTCGGACATGTCGTAGTTTTAGTCCAGCGTCCTATCTGTGCCGGAACTCCACCCCTGCCCCTATTATAGTCAATGGGGACGCAGCGGCACAGCGAAATAGCGGCAGGACGGATCCGACAGGGTGAACAGCCTGTCAATTCTGTCCTGCCGCAAGTGTGAAACTAGCCTTAAATCCGTTTTTCTGATCTGAAAGTGAAAACAGTAATGACATCCTAAGAGACATTTGTCCTATATCAACTATAAATAGCGGCAGAAAAGTTTTTTGGGGGACACACACACAATTGTTACAAATTTCTATTTTGCATTGTAATAGAATGGTATAAGTGACATGTTTTTGGCTTACTTCCAGACAACCTTCAGATTATATGGAAGGATAAAGGACGCCATGCAGGGGGTGATTGTGTTTTCCAGCTCTTCCACCTTTGTCCTCAACTGAAAGGAAAGAAAATGGAAACCATGGTCTAAGACAAGCAGCAATGAACTAACAGATTTATGAGAGGTTCACAAACTAATGGTAGAACTGATCTTATGGGGACAGGTCACAGGGATCTTGCAGTCCTCCTCAGCACATTGGCTGCATGAAAAGATTAGGGCAGCTTTTTGAAGCCGTAGGGATGAAGATAGAGGGGTAACATGTCTGAGGTAATTGATGACCCCACCATGTATATAGTTGATGTAACACATCAAATTGTCCTATCTAATGACATTACCGCATGGAGGTCTGCATTCTGCTGGTGAATGACCTAATGGAAGGAATCAAATATTGCTAATATGTACCTATCATTCCACAAACTTACCTCTATACACTATTGTCAATTATGTTCATTTTCTTCCTATTCATTTTGATCCCATGCATTTCAAACCCCAATTGTTTGTACATGTCTCGTTTCAGAGTTTCCGATACTCCGTCTTCACAATATCTATGTTACTGCTCCAAGGGGGCGGGACTGCAGTGTAGCTGTTGCCCATATGCAGCGCTCTCTTGACGTTGCCCTCACTTCCCATAATTCTCTGCTGCAATGCATCAGGAGCGCACCTAACATCCGGATCCTAGTGACCTTCCCATTTTTATCATGGTACATATATGCTCTGTATAGGAAAATTGATGTGATCTTTTTTATACATGTATTTTTAAAACGTACCGTTTATATTGGCTCTGTTGTGAAAATATAATCAATCCTCCTTTGAGCTGATCGTGACTTATACAAACCACCTGGTGACAGAATGCACGCAAAGGGTGATTTTCACCCTTTGGGAGCACTCTGCCCTCAAGCTGTCACCCAGGGTGCCCCCACAGTATACATCTTCATGAAAGTTTATAATGTTATCCTTACTAATTACTTTAATATATTATCTCTTTTTCTAGACATTTTAATTATCTAAGTCATTTGATGAAAATGTTATATATGAAAACGAGCTTTCAGATACTTCTGATGAGGTAAGAATTTTTTTCAATTATTATTTTCATTTTCTATTTTAACCCCTTAAGGACCCAGGCATTTTTCACCTTAAGGACCAGCCCATTTTTAGCAAATCTGATTAATGTCACTTTATGTGGTAAATTTAAAACGCTTATACTTATCCAGGCCATTCTGAGATTTTTTTTCTCGTCACATATTATGACAGTGTTAAAATTGAGTCAAAAAATTTCATTTTTATTTATAAAAAAATACAAAATTTACAAAAAAAAATTTGAAAAGTTTGCACATTTCAATTTCGCTACTTTTATGATAGTAATATCTCCAAAAATAGTTATTACTTTACATTCCCCATATGTCTACTTCATGTTTAGATTATTTTGTGAATGCCATTTTATTTTTTGGGGACGTTAGGGTTAGGGTTAGAAGTTTAGAAGCAAATCTTGAAATTTTTCTGAAAATTTCCAAAACCCACTTTTTAAGGACCAGTTCAGTTATGAAGTCACTTTGTGAAGCTTACAAAATAGATTTTACAAACTTTGTTAACCCTTTAGGTGTTACACAAGAATTAATGGAAAATGGAGATGAAATTTCAGAATTTCACTTTTTTGGGCGATTTTCCATTTTAAGAATTTTTTTTCCACTAACAAAGCAAGGGTTAACAGCCAAACAAAACTCAATATTTATTGTCCTGAATCTAATGTTTTCAGAAACACCCCATATGTGGTTGTAAACTGCTGTATGGGCACACGGCAGGGCACAAAAGGAAAGGAACGCCATATGGCTTTTGGAAGGCAGATTTTGCTGGACTGGTTTTTTGACACTATGTCTCATTTGAAGACCCCCTGAAGCACCCATAGAGTAGAAACTCCGAAAAAGTGACCCCCATTTTAGAAACTACACCCCTCAAGCTATTTAAAACTGATTTTACAACCTTTGTTAACCCTTTAGGTGTTCCACAAGAATTAATGGAAAATGGAGATGAAATTTCCGAATTTCATTTTTTTGGCAGATTTTCCTTTTTATTCAATTTTTTCCAGTAACAAAGCAAGGGTTAACAGCCAAACAAAACTCAATATTTATTTACCTAATTCTGTAGTTTACAGAAATGCCCCATATGTGGTCGTAAACTGCTGTACTGGCACATGGCAGGGTGCAGAAGGAACGGAAGGCCATATGGTTTTTGGAAGGCGGATTTCACTGGGATGATTTTAAGCCCCCCTGATGCACCCCTAGAGTAGAAACTCCCAAAAAAGACCCCATTTTGGAAACTACGGGATAAGGTGGCAGTTTTGTTGGTACTATTTTTGGGTACATATAATTTTTGGTTACTCTATAATACACTTTTTGTTAGGCAAGGTAACAAAAAATAGCTGTTTTGGCACCGTTTTTATTTTTGTTATGTACAATGTTTATCTGACAGGTTAGATCATGTGATATTTTTATACAGCAGGTTGTTACAGATGCTGCGATACACAATATGTATAGTTTTTTATTTATTTAAGTTTTACACAATAACAGCATTTTTTAATTAAAAAAAATGTTGTTTTAGTGTCTCCATATTCTGAGATCCATCATTTTTATTTTTTGGGCAATTGTCTTAGGTAGAGTCTCATTTTTTGCAGGATGAGATGACGATTTGATTGGTATCATTTTGGGGTGCGTATGACTTTTTGATCGCTTGCTGTTACACCTTTTGTGATGTAAGGTGAAAAAAATGGCTTTTTTGTCAATGTTTTTATTTTATCTTTTTTACGGTGTTCACCTGAGGGGTTAGAGACTTGCTCAACACTGACTGTTATGTAAACTGAAGACAGAGGAGCGTTGCTAAGGTTCAAAATGGGCCACTCTGGAGCTATTTTTCTAATAGAAATGTATGATTTCAGTATTTAAAGTATATTACAAGAATTGTCAGTATCACTGCCATTGTACATTACACAAATAGAAATAAAACGGCAGTTACACTTTAAAAGTCGTTCTTTCTATTGTAATGAAATCATTTATTTACATTTCTTTGTAGGATTTTGTTCAAGATTCTGAAAGTACTGACACTGAGATTGAGGTTTAAAAGAGAATGCCGTAGAGTATTGGTGATAATCCGGTAATTAAATCCGCACACATACAAAAGATTGGAATATTTGCTTACCTATTTCTTCTGAATGCAATGATAAACACATAATTGTAATTATTAGTTCATGTATGAATATCTATATTTATTTTTCTACAGGTACTTCTAGAATTACTAGACAGACTACACAATAAGGGCCCATTTATACAACCGTATAGTTATGCGGATCCGCAACAAACGGATCAGATTTTCCTTGAAAAAAACGGAGAGGAAATTATTCAGTTTTTGCAGATCCGCAAAAAAATGTGTGTCTTTTACATTTTATATAAATATTTTAATTGTTGAGAAAAAAAAGGTGACATGTATATAAAATATTCCTGTCAGATAGCTTTAGCGCCATTTTATCTGGCTTTGATTGCACAGAGAGCTTAGTGTGAGACTTGTGCTTGTTCGGCATCTGTCTCGGGCTATATTTTTAGTGTGTCATGGCTAATGTTCGTGAGGTTCTTTTGTACTAGCTAGTTTCTCTGAGATTTGGATGGCAGCCATCTATGCTGTCTGAAGAACCGAGAAGGAGGAGGCGGTGGGTTCATCCCATTGTCTCCCAGCGCCTACAGAAGGGCCACTTTCACACCTTGTACTTCGACTTGCGGCATCACCCGGATAAATTTCAGGGTTCTTGCCGTATGTCAGTAGCTACTTTCGATATGTTGCTTGCTTCTCTCTGTTCTGGACTTACTTTCTAGGACACAAACATTAGGCGCAGCATTTCACCAGAACGTTGAGGTAAGTTTAGTAGTAACCTTAACTGAGATGTAATATTTGTACTATATGGAACTTATAAAAATGTTTTTCTCTACACAGGTTTCTTGCAACTGGGAACTCTTTTTCCTCCTTGCATTATGAGTATTTGCTAGGAATCTCAACCATATCTGGGATTTTCTGTCACACATGTCAACTTATTTGGCAGGGACTCAAAGATGCGGTGATGCCCTAACCCAAGGCAGAAGATTGGCTTAGAATTGCTGATGTGTTTTATCAATCTGCGCAGTTTCTGTAGCGTTTTGAATTTTCAGCTTTATACAGTCACGCACCTGTGTAGAGCAGCCTCTATGCACATGGAAGTGACTAGTTTAATTTGACTTTTCTCCACTTACAACTTACGCATCAGACACCCAGGCGTTAATCAAGTACAAGGTGTTGCAGGGTAATCCAGATGGTAAAATAATTATGACAACTATAAACTCCTAGCTCAGAAGATGGATTCTGCTACTCAGAAAGCTGAGCACACTATGAGCAAAGAGTCAGTGGGAAAACAGGGAGTGGCTAGGCTAAACTAACTAGAAAGCTGAAAACAAGGTGGGGTGGGGGGTGGAGCATACCAATACACAATGCAAGATACTGGTGGAACAGATGGTTTCAAAACTGCGTAGGAGCTTTGGATAGCGAACACATACACGCTGTTCGCATTAGTTGACAGTAATTATAGATTTATTATTGTTGTTATTGGGGCCTATGGAAGCACAGCAGACGCCCGCATCTTCTGTTCTTCAATGGGTGAACGGCTTTGCGCCAACCAACTTGCCTTGCCAGAGCCCAGACGACTGCCTGGATCTTCTGCTTTAGCCGCTCCATTTGTAATTGTGGCAGACGAAGGGTTTGCATTATCTCCACATGTAATGCGGGCTTTTCTTAGACGCGATTTGGATGACCAAAAATTCATATTCAATTATCGTCTGTCTCATGCACCTCGATATGTTGAATGTGCTTTCGGAATACTGTCCAATAAATGGAGAATGTTCATGTCATCCTTGCAAATGAGTCAGCAAAATGCCACCCTGGTGATACAGGCATGTGTGATTTTACACAACTTCACCAGGATTCATGATACACCCTCCTAACCTTAAGTGGCCCCTTGAACAGCATTCGTGGTACTCGTAGATAAATCTTGAGTTATTGTTCTTTAATTAGTTAGTTCCCATATTATTAGATTAGATTAAGGACTCGCAAGACAATGAGGACCCTTGACGTGGGCTTGCGAGCTAAGGTTTTTGTTGAAAAACATTGAAAATTATTTAATTATTATTTTTTTTTTAAACTGACTAATACCTGATTGAACAGAGTCATCACCCTGAGGCTTAATTTCCACAAGCTTCTGCAATGTCCAACGTTGCATTAATTTTCCCCCAGATCTTGTATTGGGAGAGTTGGACCACTGCGCAAACACTTCACCAGCACATCCTAAAGATTCTCAGAGGGTTTCAGGTCTGGACTTTGTGGTAGCCAATCCATGTGTGAATTTTTTTGGTCCTGAACCACTCTTTCACAATTTGAGCCCAATGAATCCTGGCATTGTCATCTTGGCATATGCCAATCCTTTGATGGAATAACCTGTTTGTTCAGTATATTAAGGTAGTCAGCTGACCTCATTCTTTGGGCACATAACATGGCTGAACCCTAGACCTGACCAACTGGGAGGCTTTTACCTATTTGCTTATTTAAATCCAGTCGGTGGCCTTTTTTTGGCCAGCCAGTGTAGTTAGCGTAAATAATGTGATTTGGTGCTTCCACACTGATCTGTATACTTTATCATTTTTTGGTGTGCAAATTGCTGTGATTATATTGTGACATTTCCTTCAGTGTCGAAATATGACTGATGGGGGCTTGTGGTACATACAGTCCTCACTGGAGCTTGACGTGGTCCTAATCTGATTCATAATGTGTGGTTGCACCATGTCTCATGGAAATTATATCTGGTCCTTGCTATTCATTTGTATTTTACATGTGATGTCATTTGGATTATAATAAAGATATGCTCATGTTCTTTTTTTTTTTGCAATATGTAGTATTTTTTATCTGTGTTATTGATTCTTTGGGTACATCTGTGTAAGAAATACAGGTTTTGGAAATAATATTTGCATTATATTATATAGATTATAATGGGATTGGGTAAATCAGAGACAGAGATAGGTAGGTGACTGTATGTCTGTATATATACTTTATTAGTATGTATCTAGCTCCTTTTGTCTAATTCTCACAGATAAAGGTTTTGGCGTATCCTGTACCTCTTACATATGCTGATAGGTAGTGAACAAAATGAAACCCAAAATGTGAAGTGTCATAAAATGGTAAAATAACTGGTTGACCAAGATTCTGTAGACAGGTCCACAGACTCTTAGATAACCGTTATGGGGTGTTGACATGGAGGGGGTTGATAGCTTTTAAGGGTTAAAATATCCATCATTTGGACATTGAGGGGAGGAAGCTCAAAGGAACTTGGGAGGAAGCTGGAAGGAACTTGGGAGGGAGCTGGATGGAACTTGCGAGGGAGCTGGAAAGAACTTGCGAGGGAGCTGGAAAGAACTTGAGGGGCGTTGGAAGGAACTTGAGGGGAGCTGGAGAGGATAGACAAGGATTGGAGGCCCATATGTGGTAACTATAAACTGTAAGGAATTTGAATGTTAAGTTACCAAATGGTCTTGAAAGTAGCATACTGTAATATTGTATACTGGAATTTGTAAGTAACCGTAATTATTATTGTGTGCATAAATCTCTGTAATATTTATTTCTTTTTGTTCCACTGTAACTCCATAGATACTTATCTATAATAACTTTAATATCAATTTTCCACACTATACAATATAGCTTTTTTATACACTCACTGTTGTGTCTCATTTATTGCACCAACCTTGGAATCAGACCCAGTAAAAGGGTGTATTATATAAAGAATATAGTAAAGTTTATTATATTTTTAGGTATATAATAATTTCGTACACCAGTGATTGATTTAGTAGGTACTAAGCCCTTTTCATATTGTTTAACTTAAATGACAAGAGGAGACGTTTAATTGCTGTAATCACAACAGAATTTTATTTATATGCTTTGGCTATGGAATAATTTAGTAAGGATTGAGGATGAAGGGACAGTAATTATCATTAGGTATACATAGATATTGGAGTGCAAACCACATGTCTATTGCTTGTCTTTTCCTTGTCTAAGGTTATAAGAAGAATCCTGTCCACGTCCTTGACTCTGTCCTTCTTGCTGGGTTCCACAGCTTTGTTGCCCACTGCCCTGACTTCCCCCAGTCTGCTGACCACCGCTCTGATCCTGACCTTGTTGGTATCCAGTACCCTGCTGGCCACTGCTCTGATCCTGTCCTTGTTGGCATCCACTACCCTGCTGGCCACTGCTCTGACCCTGTCCTTGTTGGTTTCCACTATCCTGCTGGCCACTGCTCTGATCCTGTCCTTGTTGATATCCACTGCCCTGCTGGCCACTGCTCTGACCCTGTCCTTGTTGGTGTCCACTACCCTGCTGGCCACTGCTCTGACCCTGTCCTTGTTGGTATCCACTGCCCTGCTGGCCACTGGTCTGATCCTGTTGTCCGCTGCGTTGCTGGCGGCTGCTGCCAGTTTGTCCTTGGTATCCACTGTCTTGTCCAGTTCCCTGGCTCTGTTGACCACTGGTCTGGGTTTGGCTGCTTCCTTGGCTTACTACAGTTGAGGTCTATAAAAAAATAGACATACATTTTACATTTAAAGGCAACTGTTCATGATGTTTCATTTCTTATGTGTTGAAGAATATAATAAAGTACAGATATATAAGTCACACAGAACATGTCTTCAGTTCATACTAATATTTTATAACATGCAATACCGGTTTAACAAGTTCCACTTACCGAGCTCTGTTGGCTGCCAGAAGGCTGGGAAGATAATAATGTCAAAATCAAATTAGAGGTTAAACATGGATACATTACTCTGAATATTCTGTGATCTCTGCCAAATCCAGACTCACACGATAACTGTACATAAAAACTGTGTATTTTAAGTATCTGTATATTTGTATATTTTGCACATATTTAAAGGAGTTTACGATTATAAAACGGGTCTGCTTTTATGACGACATGCTAGCTTTGTCTATGGGCTGTATCTGGTATCGAAACTTGGACCTATTTATTTGAATGGGGTTAAGCTGCCATATCAGACACAGCCTATGGATAAGAATGGGATTTTTCTGGAAAAGGAGCAAAGATGTTTCCAATGTCAGACATGTTGATTTCATAATGTCATGAGGATATTTGTCTTCTTGTTAGATTGTGTACTCCTCTGATGGATGGAATAGTTCTATATAAAAGCAGATAATGCTAGTCAGATTCTAATTTTATTCATATGAACTTGAATTTAAGTCAGACCTTATACATAAGTTATATTTATTTTAAATTTAGATTTCAACAATTTGAAATATGTAGAGATTGTGCCAAATATTGTATGGATTGTATACCTACATGTAATAATTTAGGAGTATTAAACAGAAATCATGAATGTACAGATTCTGACAATACAGATTGTCCAAGGGAAGAATTCATTTCTAGTGATGTCTGTAGGGATAGTTGGCTAGCTCTACTAAAATCAGCAGTTCAGCAAGCATTCGTGTTGAGTATATACAGTACCCCAGAACTGAAAACTTGCAAAAAGCTTTATTGTTATTGTGTTATTTGGTCTAATGTAATGTTCTGATTTACTGCATTGTGCACTTCATCATTTTGTATGGATAGGTCAGGATTAACAATCCTAACTCAGCCAATTTTTAGGGGGCTAGGAGATAAGCCTAGGTCATCCCCTAGTCTTACTCCTCAGAAGATTAGGCCTAAGGCCTAGAAAAGAATGCCATTACTGCCTAAAAGTACTCCAGAAGAAGAGAGGATTTGAGGTCATGAATCTGGAAGGCCGTGCACTGGAGTATGATACTGTGCTTGTTTGAGACTTTCAGAAACTTTACTGCTCTGAAAGTGGACATTGCTAATACATTCTTCCAAATTTTGACACGGCCTGACAAGCTGTATCTTAATCCTTTACCCCTCCGTCTGGGAATTACAGGAAAGTTTTTGGCAGAACCTCAAAAATTTCAGTTCATGAACATGTAATAAACCAGGCTTGTTTTTTTTTTATAAGACAAATTCTTATCTTACCTTCTTGGAAGGGTTTGGTGCTGAAATTGAAAAAAAGAAGGTAAATATACTGCTTTAGTTCACTGTTTATGCAATTGATTAATTTTATTTGAATAAGAAGCCATTTATGAATCTAAGGACCTTACCGCTGTCCATGGCTGTGGTTTGGGTTGTGTAGAATAAAAGCTGTTGAGACATTTAAAAAAGTTATTAGTAGATTAAAAGAACACTAGACTTGGGATTTAGGAAGTGCAGGTGGTGCACACCTCAAGCATTTGGTCTTTATAATTCTTTTAATGCATTTCGTGGACATCCCCCCCCCCCAAATAAAAAATAGCAAAAAGCAGTGTATAGTGTAAGTGATGCAAAATGTTAATCTTCATACTCCCTTGCATTCCGACAAACCACCAATAAAATGCATTGAGGAATTGTGTGAGTGAGCAGAAAGTCCTCTCAGTGTATTTTACTGCTGGCTTGTGAGAGCCCAGGCGTTAGAATGCTAATGAGTATGAAGGTAAACATGACATAGCTGGACTTCGCGTCACTTACACTACACACCACATACTCTAGTTTGGGAGGTGTTTTGGAGATGGCAGATTCTTCAATTTAAGCAGGCAGGAATCCTTTTATCCTCATACTACTTCGGGACACAACAAAAAAAAGGGGAAAGGGCAATCCAAAACACATAATTCCCTCAAGAAACTCTGATGTAGGATAAATCAGACTGTGTATATGAATCATAACTTTTGCAAAAGATTATGATCTGGGCCTGCCCGTAGAGCTAGTAGAGGTTGATATAATACTTCATTCATGGCAACTACAGATCATATGTAGTAAGTAGGCCAGTAAACGTTGGGTTATATACCCGGACATCTGACAGAACATAATCCACTGCTAATAATTTAGTTTGTCATCACATATAAAGTGGGTGGTTGGCATCACCTTCTGTCACTGTCAACATATTTTAATAACTTGTTACTCAATTATATTTTCATTTTAGATTGCCAGAGTCTGGTTGAAAAGTCATTACGATAATTAGCATTTACAAGTCGGCTTTCTGTTTCTATAGGATACAGAGTAATAAAATAATAATCCCCTAGAGGTGAATGGTGCCTTTTCCCCATAAGACCAGGTTGCAGTAACTGACATTTGCCGGCTGCACCTGTACTTGCAAGTACAGGTGTAAGCCACTGGTAAGTGCTAATCCAGGTGGTTGTAGCAGCCTGGCTACACCATGTTTGGACACCTTAAGCAAAGGAAAACTTGAAACATGATCTCCTATTGATTATGGCTGGTTTTGGGAAACATACTCAAAACACAAATATTTTATCCTAAACCCATTATCCAAATTGTACAATTATGCAAAATGATCTAAGAATGCAAGCTGTAGGAATCAGCCAATTTGCTCCATTAACAGACTGTATATTACTCAAGCAAGTAATTACTTAAATTTGTGTTAGAATGAATTCCGATAATAGACAATTGCTGCTTATAGACTCATCTGTTTCCATAACTTCCTCCATACAGTCTGTTAGTAATGACTGCACAGATAGGGAACCTCTAAACTCCTGTTCACCATGCTTGTGGGGGTGAGGATGAACAGGGACATGGGACCTCCATAATAATTATTTGTGGGTCTCCCAGCCATTTAACATTTATCACCTGTGCATAGGTGAACACCCTATAAAACGTCCCATAAATGGCTGAATGTCTGCTCTCATAAGGGCTTTCTAGTTTAGCAACTTATCCCTGAAACTCAAGGGTCCCTCTAAAAGTATAGTCCTTATGAATTTCCTGAATAGATTATCTGTTGATCCAGAGGAGCACAAAGAAAGAGAAACTTCACAAGCAATGCCTTGCAGAAACACTACTATGGATGATCTTCTAGTAGTAGTAGATGTCACTTACCTTGAGCAAGCAGCAGTAGACTCTAAGATACGACTATCCATCTCACTCTATTTATACTGGAAGAATAGGTGGATCTAAACGCTTTGGAATCCAGCCCAGCCAAGGTGTAGTCATCAAGACTTCATTGACATAAATATAATACAGGCATACTCATAAAAATTATAGCTCAACAATCATTTCAAATAATTACTATTATTATTTCAGATTCCTAGGAGGCCCTTTTATATATTAACATGACCTTTTCCCAGGTAAACGGTGGAAATGGCATTTACTGAGGTCAGTCAGGGCAAATAAAATGGCACACTGAAGAAATAATTGTAAGAGGCCACAGAATGAAGCTTTCATCCAAAAATAAGTTATTAATCTACCATTATGAATAAATGAGTTCAGATAATATTAGACTAGTTCAAGCTTTCAAAAAAATCACGGAAAAAAGATACAAAACGTCCTGCATGATATGGTAGTAAATATGCGGATGTGTATGGCTACATTTATAAAGTCACAAAAAATAATACACTATAGCAATAGATGCAGACATAACATACATCTATGTGCATAAACAACCAATGAGAGGAGGAGCACACACGCCTAAGGTGGTACATACAGGTGTGTGTGTGCTCCTCCTGTCATTGGTTACTTGGTGCACACAGAAGTAACTAGGAGCAACACACTATATGTACAGGGTCTAGTCTCCTGAACATAGATGCACAACTGCATAGGTAGGTATAGAGTAGGACCTGCCTGACCTGAGCCCACCTTGGCGCTGGGTAGGTGGGCACAGATGTGTTTTGATCGAAATATATTGACTAAGAGTCTCATTTTATCATTAGAGTGAGGGCTTAGTCCATACGTTATGTCTGCATTGATTGCTATATTGTATTATTTTCTGTGACCTTAGTTCAAGCTTGTCTTGCACAACCACCTGCAAATTGGAGAAATAGCCAATCTCAGATATTCAGTTCCCTCTGACGCCTAACCATCAGCCCTAGCAATTGCCAGGCTTAACTGTTCTAAGGGATCCCTGGGCTTACCTGAGAGAATCCCTGTTAGGGTATAATTGAGGTACATTGTTATGTAATTATACATAGTTATTCCAAAGCATAATAATAAAAAATATAAAGTTTATAACTTGGAAGTAAAAGCCCCCTTGTTGTAGAGGGCAAAATTGAAGTTAAATTTAATGTTGCATAGTTAATATGGTGCAATAAAAGATATAAGACCATCAAGTTCGACCAAGAGATAGAACAGCTTTTCACCATATTTATTGTACAGTTCACTTATATATTTGTATAGGTTAATCATGCCCCCCCTTAGACGTCTGTTCTCAAGACTACATACCAGATGTAGCAGGATTAACACACATGCTTTATGAGACATCTATCTATCGTTATCTAAACTAAATTCAACTAAATGCGTTAAGCAATTACTTTTCAATGGTTTTTGTTTCAAGATAATGCAATGAGTTAAGAAATTTGAGTTAAGAGTGTGTGTGTTACCCCTGCTACATCCGTACAGTAAATTTAATTAGATTAGTTTCTTTCTTTTGTACTTTTTTCAGCTCCAGGGATTCCTTTCTTTTCACTGTTATCCAGAACATATTCCAGATATGTTGTAAAGTAGTAATATTACATTCCGGTCTCGCGAGTCATGCCTCGTTTAATGCATGACAATATCCTACCAGCCTTAGAAGCAGCTGATTGACATTGTATGCTGTTATTTAATCTATGATCTACAAGTACACCCAGATTCTGCTCCACAATTGATTCTCTGTGTTATATCCCCTAGGACATATGATGCACATAGATTTTTACTACCCAGAAGCATAACTTTACATTTATCCACATTGAATTTCATTTTCCATGTCGACGCCCAAAAGATCAGTGTCCAAATCAGCTTGTAGTTTTTGGACATCTTCCATAGACTTCATAGTACTACGCAGCTTGGGGTCATCTGCAAAAATAGAAACAATGCTATTAATCCATGCCTCTATATCATTAATAGATAAGGCTACTTTCACACTCGCGTTTTGGACAAATCCGTCATGGATCTGCAAAAACAGATCCGTTACAATAATACAACCGCATGCATCTGTCATAAACGGATCCGTTTGTATTATCTGTAACATAGCCAAGACGGATCCATCATGAACTTCATTGAAAGTCAATGGGAGACGGATCCATTTTCTATTGTGTCAGAGAAAACGGATCCGTCCCCATTGACTCACATTGTTTGCCAGGACGGATCCGTTTGGCTCAGTTTTGTCAAGCGGACAGCAAAACGCTGCATGCAAAACGCTGCATGTCACTGATTAATTTGCCCTTCCTCTGATCCGTCAGAACAATAACCCACAAAAGACAGATCCTGTCTGTGGAGCATACACCTTCACTCGGTCAGCATTTGCTCAATAATTCATCAGTATTGCTAATGCCAAAAGAAAAACAGGAGTGGATCTAAAACAGAGATGACACATGAATGGAATATTTGCATGTCTTCTGTGTTTTCTACCCACTCCTGCTTTTGGCTACCAAATCATAAGCCAATTCTGATAGGACCATAAAGGCCTTACAGCTGCTACACAAACAGGATCCGTTGTAGCAGTAGTAGCATCAGGAGAAGGCCACCGAGTGGCACAATGACAGAGTGTGGAGGTGACGGCAGCAGCATCAGTAGGAGGCTACAGAGTGGCACAATGACCGAGTGTGGAGGTGGCGGCAGCAGCAAGAGATCACAGGGTGGCAAGGTGACATAGTGTGGAGGTGGCGACAGCATCAGGAGGCCACAGAGTGGCAAGGTGACATAGTGTGGAGGTGGCAACAGCATCCGGAGGCCACAGAGTGGCAAGGTGACATAGTGTGGAGGTGGCGGCAGCATCCGGAGGCCACAGAGTGGCAAGGTGACATAGTGTGGAGGTAATGTAAGAAGGGGAGAGACGGTACAAGTGGGATAGAGTAAGGTAAAAAAGGATCCCGCGAACCGTCACAAAAAGGAAACACACAGTGAGGCGCCACTCCCTAGTTAGCCATTAGAATAGTCCTGGACAGTGTATATAATCGGGTAGATAGATTAAGGAGAGTAATGAAACTAAATGTAGTTAAAATTCAATTTATAATCTGATGGAACCATAAATTTTGGTGAAAACACCAAAGTACACTCACTTCACCGGGGGTAGTCAACAGGATAAGCTCAAGACACCTGAGACTTCGAACCTCCCTGGCCAGGATCGCATGTAGAAGTATCAGAAATTGATTGCCGACCACGCCTGGAAGCTTCTGGTCAATCACTTTATTTACAATAATATGTTACCCAATGCTTTTCGGGGGTCTGAAAGCTCCCTTCTTCAGGAGTAGTACATAAGATGACAAGACTATATGGATATAAGGTAGTCCCTACACATGTCTTTCCTTCTGTAGCTTTATATGCTTATGGCCGCTTCGTCTATTCATTTATAGTGAATTCGGGACAGAACAGAAAGTTAAAATTTCTCAACTTTGTAAAGTGCTGCTTAAAAGATGATTTAATAGTACACGTTCTGCGGCACGAAAGGCTTGGCAAATTGATTGTCAGTGAATTTCCCTCGAAGATTTGGATAATGGTGAATTTAAGTTTACTTTCTTATTATTTTAATCAAGTTTTGGTTCAATTCAATAATAAATATTGAATAAATTTAATAATAAAAATTAAGTGTTGCCTAAGATAGGAGAGAATCCGCCAGTCTTCTGTTTATTCGACGATATAGTTGTGATGGAGAAAGCATTCCAAAAAACTATTTTTTTTCACCTGGAGACGAATCCTGTCAAGATTGATGAAAGTGTTGTATTGGCTGCTCATTGAGCCAGATACTTCTGGGGGAACTTGCCTGGCATGAACAGGCCTCTAATAGCTACAGACAATGAGAAGACAAAGCAGCAAGATAGCTTGGAGCCCGGAAGAGTCGCAAAGTTCATCAAGATTGAAACCATAACTACTAGCCCCTGGTCTCTTCATCAGGGAAAACCTCACGAGTTCCCAGTCATAATGAATGGGAAGGAGGGACATCCTGTGGTGCCCGGAGATGGAGAGGGTCTTTGGATTCACCCAACACTATACGGACGTCTCAGAAATAAACCGCTGCTCCCGACAGCAGCTCCTGAGAGGGTCATGAAGCATCCCAGTCATCCTGCATATATTCGCCCGTCTGAAGGATTATTTTGAAAGTGTGTAGAAGCAACGCTGCAAATTTAACATGGAGATTTTATCGCATATAACTGGATGATTTTCCTAGTCTACGACGTAAAGTCATAGTTTTATTAAAGACATGGAGGCGAGTATTGCATTATCCTTCTTTACTGTCCACAAATAGCAGCAAAGAATTTACATAGACAACAAGAGTAACCATGGAAACCTGGTCCCTCCCCTTACAGCCCCTATAACAGGCAGCTCCACTAGATGATCTTCCTCTTTCTTTGTACTGAACTCCAACATAAGAACGCTGAACTCAAAACTGGTCGCTGGACACATCCAACCGCTCAAGGAACTGAACAGGCCGACTGACCAATCCTGCAGGAAGGCGTCCACCGCTTCCGGATCCGGGCGCCAGCTGAAATAGCGAGGAAGCTGAGCGTTGAGGCGGGATGCGAAAAGGTCGAATGTGAATGGGCCCCAGGCGGCCGATATCGCAGAAAAGACCTCCGAGGATAACCTCCAATCGCTGCTGTCTGTAAAATTGCGAGAGCTGTGATCCGCCCGTACATTGTGCAAGCCCGGAAGATATTCCGCTTGAATCGTGATGTCCCTGGACAGGCAATAAGACCAGAAATCTTTCGCTAGGCGAGCCAATGTCGCAGACTGCGTACCGCCCAGCTTGTTGATGTAACGGACCGCTGACACGTCCATCCGCAGGCGAATGCAGGCATGAGCAATGCCGTTGGTGAAGCTCCGAATGGCAAAGGAACCCGCCAGAAGTTCCAATGCATTGATGTGCAGCTGAGATTCGACCTTGGACCACTGGCCCCCCGTGGAGACGCCATTGCAATGAGCGCCCCAACCCTGGAGGCTCGCATCCGACTCTACCGTGAAGTCCGGATGAGACCCGGAGATCGCTTTCCCATTCCACGCTTCTAGGTTGTCGATCCACCAGCGCAGCTCTTCCCTCGATTCGAGGGTAACTTTGTCCGCGAAGGAAGCCTCCGAACGCAGGTGAGCGATCTTCAGCCGTTGGAGAGCGCGGTAGTGCAACGGGGCAGGGAACACCGCCTGGATAGAGGATGCCAAAAGCCCGATGAGCCGAGCCAGGTGACGAAGCGAAAGCTGGGGGGCAAACAGAGCATGACGCAACTCCTTGCGAATCAAACGCAGCTTTGCTGTAGGCAGGCTGAGAGTCTCCGCCCTGGAATCCACTATGAAACCGAGAAGCTCCATCTGTTGCAGTGGAAGGAGGCACAACATCTCCGAATTGAGAAGAAAGCCAAGCCCAGACAGGAGATCCATTGTCCAACGCAAATGAGTCAGGAGGATCGACCGTGATTGATGCATCGTCCAGGTAGATTATGAGACGAACACCCCGGCTTCGCAACCAAGCCATGGCAGGACGCAACTGCTTGGTGAAGCACCATGGCGCTGATGAAAGACCAAAGGGGAGACAGGTGAAACGCCATGTTAGACCCCTCCACCGGAATTAGAGCAGATCTCTGGATGCCAGGGCAACCGGAACCGTGAGGTACGCATCCTTGAGGTCCAACTTGACCATCCAATCCCCTGTTAAAAGCAAATCCCGTAGAAGGTGAATCCCCTCCATTTTGAAATGGCGATAGCGAACTATCGCATTCAAAGCGATAGTTGACCGCATTTGACTGCCCTTCTTTTGGACTAGAAAAATATTGCTGACCACCCCCGCGGCAGAAGGGGGCGCCTTCTCGATCGCTTGTTTGTGTCTCAGGGAAAGCAGTTCTGCATCCACCAGCGAGGATTCCGGGCATGACAGCTGGAACAGGGGGGGGGGGGGGGGGGAAGATGGTGTGGGGAATCTATCAGATCTATGTGGAACCCCAGCACTGTGTTTAACACCCACGGATCTGAAGTGATGGCTGTCCAGGCATGGAAAAAATGACGGAGTCTGCCCCCGACACAATGCACTGAAGAACACATCCCCGATATGGGACTTACCGACAAACTTCCTGGAGGAAGGAGTGCCCCTAAAGGGTCTGGAGCGCCATTGTCCGCCTCTGGACGGGAAGAAAGGTGACTGGTTCCTCTGTTCCTGGAAGGTCGGACGCTGGTTGTAGGAGCCTCTGCCCGCACTGCGGGCTTGGAAACTGGCATGGCCGGATAGGCGGCCCCTGCTACTGCCGGCCCTAGAAGAAACCCTACTCTGGAAGACCTTCCTCATGGAGGATTGGGCCTTGTCCAGGGCGGTGAATGCGCCCACATATCTGCTGAGATCCTTTATGAATGAATCTCCGAAAAGGAGTCCCTGGGCATCTTTGCCCGATTCCGTGAGGGCTAAATTGGCCAGTTTGGGGTCTATCCTAAAGAGAATGGACTTCCTTCTCTCTATTGCCAAGGAGGTATTTGCCTTTCCAGCGAGACAAATAGCACGCTGGATCCAACCGCGCAGCTCCTCAGGGTCCACCTGGGCTCCTTCAGCCCTGGCCGTCTCGGCCAATTCAAATATTTTTGTAAGAGGACCAAACAGGTCCAACATCTTATCCTGACAACTGCGCAAGGCAGAGTCTAGACCCTTCTTAGGGTTCCAACCCATTTTACTGAGAAATTGGGTCATTTTCGGGTCGACCCCCGGGGTCTCACAGACCTTATTGGGCAGAAGAGGTCTAGGGCATTCCGCCCTAAGCTTATTGCGTGCCCCTCTAGACAATGGGTGGCGAACCCAGTGCTCCAAATACTTAGTCACGTGATCCGTAGGGACCCACTCCGCGGAGCATGGATGGTGAAGAACGTCCGGGTCGAACATAGGTTCGCCGGAAGGGTCCAGCAAGGAGGTGGTAGGGGAAACCACGGAAGAGGTGTCCTGGACCGTAGGGGTCAAAGGGACAGGCTCGGGGGGATTTTGAGTAGGGGCATCCTCTACCGACAGGTAGTCCACATAAGCCCCGTCTGACATATGGTCAGAACCAGATTCACTGGGGGAGCGTGCTCTCGCACACTTCCAGGACCACGTCCGTTCTGCCTGACGCGGCAATGCCCTTTTGCGTGAGCTGAGCACGCCTTCTTGGGTGGCCGGAGGCGCATCAGTCACATTCTCCTGTGGTATAGGAGGGTCAGTCTCAATGGGCTGTGGAACAGTGGGAGTCCCCTGCAAAGCACTTCTAGAGGTGCCCGCCATAAGTGCATTTGAGATTGTCTGCGATAGCATAGAGGACATAGAGTCCATGGCCGCCATAAGGATCGCCAGATATGGCACGCTGAAAAACTAGGTCCTGGGCAGTATCCCTGGAGGGAGAGTTCTCCCTGGGGGAAGGGGGGGGGGATGTCTCTGGGGAGGACAGGCTGAGACATGGTGAATGATCAACTATATATCCCTGACTAACCACCTAAGGATAACTAACTAAGCAAGGGTTAATCACCCTAGCAAGCAGCTGCTGGGATGTAGGCAGGAGTCGACCGGGCGCAGCGCCGATATGCAGGGGCGCGAGATCCCGCGTGAATGAGCGGGATTCGCGCACAAGATAACAAAAATGCGAGAACAGCGCGAAAACACAGGAGGAAGCGCGAGGCAATGCCGGAGAAGGCGGGGAGGCGCAGGTAAAGGCCAAGCAAGGGGGGGGGATAAGGGGGAGCGCCGCGCAAGTGCAAGCAGGACGCAACTATGCAGGGAAAAGAGGGAGAAGCGGACCAAGGCAGGGAGAGAGTGGGGACAATACACCCTGGGTAAACCCCATAAGGGGTTAGAATACTAGGGGATGAAAACCAGAACGAAGACAATACAAACAATAATACAGTCAGAACAGAAAAATGGACCAAAGATAAGGATCCAAAGGCACAAGATGCCAGTGACACAGTGTACTTATCTGCAGGTGGAGCAGCAAAGAAAGAGGAAGTTGCCTGTTATAGGGGCTGTAAGGGGAGGGACGATGTTTCCATGGTTACTCTTGTTGTCTATGTAAATTCTTTGCTGCTATTGGTGGACAGTAAAGAAGGATAATGCAATATGAGCCTCCGTGTCTTGATGTAAAACTGTGCTGAACACTGAATAAAATTTGTTTTTAGACTGAAATACGTCCCAAAAGGTTTTACCACATATAACTGCAAAGCTGAACAAAATTAGTTTTTCGACCAAAATACGTCAATAAAGATTTTACCACATATAACTGCAGAGCTGAACGCTGAATAAAAATTGTTTTTCCACCGAAATACGTCGTAAAAGGTTTTACCACATATAATCGCAGCGCTGAGCGCTGAATAAAATTAGTTTTTCAACCAAAATACGTCCCAAATGTTTACCACATATAACTGCAGCGCTGAATGTGCCAGGCGCAGCACAATTAAGTGCCCTAGGCGCTGTGGCATTAGAAGAATTTTGATATCTTTAACTTTTTAGTTCAACCAGACTTCTTTAATTCTTCTAGCGTCGTTCTATGGAAATAATAGGCTTAAAGCGCACACCAAATAATTGAAATAACTTCTTTATTAACTTCAACTTTTCTTTATATATAACACTGCCGCCTTCTCAGCAGATAGTCCATGTACAAAACACGTGTTGAATAAAGTATCACAAAATGGTGGTTCAACTGTTCAGTCTTGTCATTCAACATAAAATGGTGGATATATTTCTCTCTTCAGTATCTGTACTCTCACTTTAAGTTGTTTAAGCACTTTATGATCTCTCTGAGAGGTATATCTGAGGCTTAACAAATAGTTCTACTTGCTGTACTTGGTTTGCAGTTTGCTCTATACATTTGCTTTGAGCAGTTTGTTCTATATAATTGCAGATTGGTGGAACTGTAAGCAAACACACACAACTGGTTCCGTATACTGCTCTAACCAGACCACTAACAATAGGAACATATCATAACTTCCAAAATACCTATTTTGGCCTCTTTGCTTACATAAAACTGAGCTCTTGGTGGAGTGAATGTCTGTTCAGCTCCTCTGATCTCTGGTGTAATGATTCCAGCTTGGGGTTTTCCCACATAGGCTCAGTGTGAGGCTGGCTGTGATTGGTTAAGACTCCTGGGCAGTAACAACAGTTTACGGGTTCATTCAAACGTCCGTAGTGTATTGCGGATCCGCAAATTGAACCCGGCCGGCACCCCCAAAGAACTGCCTATTCTTGTCTGCAATTGCGGACAAGAATAGGACATGGTATATAATTGATAAATGCAGGGGGTGCTCAGTTATCTGGAACCAGACGGACACGGGTTGACATCAAAGTAAAAGAATTGTTTAATCCGAAAAGGCTAAGTGATAACAAGTGAGTACGGCACCACCTAGGGCACTGCACTCCCAATATCATCAACATATATAGTACACAATTTCAATACGTAAAACCTGGTTGATCATCCTGAATTAGACTAGAAAGCTAAAATGTAATCCAAAAATTAATAAACTAAAAAATACACTTAAAACATATATACACCGAGAATTGGACATGTTCTATTTTTTTCCGGAGCTGCAGACTGGAAGTTCAGGGGCGCTGTGCACTGTGTGCTGTCCGCATCCATTCCTGCCCCATAGAGAATAAATGGGTCCGCACCCTTTCCGCATAATTGCGGAATGGGTGCGGACACATTCACGGACGTGTGAATGGACCCTTACTCTATGCTTTCTGTTGTTAATTCTGCTGTGTCATTAAGCTTACCTTACATTCATTTTACTGAATCTTAAAGGCATATTATCTTTCTGCTTCTGTGAACACAATTTATAACTGTTATATGACATCCAAAACATGAAGTCACTGTAAATAACTCTGCTTTTGTCTTTAACATATAAACATATAAACTGTATTAAGGTTATTGGCATGTCAAGCTGTATATACATGTAAGACATATTAGCAACCTAGGACAGGTCTTAGCTGGCCAGCTACGCTGAACGCTGAATAAAATTAGTTTTTCGACCGAAATACGTCCCAAAAGGTTTTACCACATATAACAGTAGCGCTAAACGCTGAATACATTTTTTTTTTGCTACCGAAATACGTCATTAAAGGTTTGAGACTCTCCACCTCGCCACAAGCCATCAGTTCTCTGAAAGGTGCAGAGTCCACCACTTGGAAAGGGAGAGACTGCAGCACCAGCAACTTGAACAGCAGCACGTTCAGCACGCATACTGTGGTCTCTTGGCAATAGCTTCGGTGATCGATTGCTGACGGAATGACTGACGAAGAGCAGGAGCATCAGGACAAGCAGAACGACAGACAGCTCCCTTCGCCTGAGGAAGTGGAGCCTTGACTGCCTGAAATCGGGTGTGGCGTGCCACTGGGTGAAGCAGCGGTTGCTGCAGCAGGCTGGACCACCACATTGCAGCTACGGTTCTCCCAGGCCACTTTATGGTGACGCTGCATATGTTGACACATGGCCGTGGTGCCAACATTGGCACACTGGCCACGCTTCACCTTCTGCCCACAGATTGTATATATGGCCATGTTCACCTCCTCCGGAGGCAGTACAAAAAACTGCCACACTTCAGAGTAGGTGATTTTACCGACAACACTACGCATTGACTGACTGCTACCGCCGCTGCTTCCGTGAACCCTTCCTTATCAAGGATACATTTTTATAAGAATAAATGTGTCGTTTTCTACCGAAATACGTCACTAAAGATTTTATTACAAATATGACTGTAGCACTGAACGCTGAATATATTTAGTTTTTCGACCGAAATACGTCACCAAGGGTTTTACCATGGACATTACTGCAACGCCGAACGCTGAATATATTTTGTTTTTAGACCGAAATACATCACTAAAGGTTTTACTACAAATATGCTAAATATACTTTGTTTTTTGACCGAAATACGTCACTAAAGGTTTTGCCACATATAACTGTTGCAGTAAATGCTGAATATATATTGTTTTTCACTGAAATAATAACTGCAGAACTGAAATGCGTATAGATTTTTTGTTTGGTACTAAAATAGGCCACTGAACGCTTTTACCACATATAACTGCAGAAGTGAAATGTGTATGTATTTTGCCTTTTTGTACTGAAATATGCCACTAAACTCTTTCACTACAAATAAATGCAACAGTGAAGTGCGTATATTATTTTCCTTTTTGTACTGAAATAGGAAACTGAACGCTTTCACCACAAATAACTACAGAAGTGAAATGCGTATATATTTTTCTTTTTGTACTGAAATAGGCCACTAAACTCTTTCAACACAAATAACTGCAGAAGTGAAATGCGTTCGGTATATATTTTTCTTTTTTCACAGATATAAGCCACTAAAGGCTTTTCAACATAGCACTTGCACCCCAATAATAAGACCAAATTGCTGGAATGCCAGAGCTGTATAATGGCTATTTGGATCCCCAAATAATGTTTCCCTGTACTTGTAAAACGCTTTTTTTTTTTTCACAATTAAGTTTTTCTAGCACTGTCCCTAGTGACTTCAGACGTCTCTCCCTGCACTAAGATGCTGTGAAAGGATTTCTCATATCGTTTCCTTGCAATTTGAATAATGTTTCCCTGCACTTATAATTCTCTTTTCTTTCACAAGTAGGTTTTCAGTATAACTCTCTCTAGCGCCTGCAATGTCTGTCCATGCACTCAGAACCCTGGAAAATGTTTGCATCTAAGATGGCCACAATATTTATAGGGCTGTGACATCAGAGGGCTGGCTGGCTGCTGATTGGCTGCATCATGCATGTCAGTCTGGGTGATCCCGCCTTCCGATACTTCTTGTCTCCATGCCCTCACTCGTGCAGCAGCCATTTTAGGAAAAATGCGATTCGTTACCACGAAGCGCGAGGAAATTTGCATTAGTTGCAAATCGAATTTTTCCAGAATTTCGGATTGAATTCCACTTCATTAGCTTCGATTCGCTCATCTCTAGTTCTGACCATTGCATGTTCCCGTTCCTTTAGCTGATCTTTGTACATCAAGGTGTTTCTTGTTTTACTTTGTTTCAAAGTGTCCCAGAATCAAACTTTCTTCTATGCTTTTTCATGAACTTTATTAAATACATATATTCCAATTTTTATTGTTTCATTTCCCAAGTTCCTGAAGTGGGTCAACTGAGTGTCTCACCTCTTTGTTCCTTCTTCATGGATAGCTCTGTTTTGGAGCACTGATCTCATAACCAGGGATATTAAATCTAAATATATACCTACAGAATTGTGATAAATTGTGATAAATCTAGCATAACCAGGCCACTCGGCCTAATCATATGCATCCCTCTTTGCCCAATCTCAGTGTGAAGACTTGGAATGTAAACTGCAGGGAGAGGGTTTTGTGTGTTTATTCCATTCTAGTGCACCCCACATTCATAGTTAATGCGTTCTATAGGTACTGTGCCATCAGTATTACAGGCAGTTGTAATTTTTCGCAGTCTACATCACTGTGCAGTACACCAAGATTCATAGCTAATCCCTTCTGTTAACTATGGAATGACTGTGCGTCAGTATTACAGGTCAATAAAAGTGTCAGGTCCCAAGATTCCAAGTAGAGCCTCCATGACAGAAAGGGAATAGTTGCAGCAGTGGTAGTAGTAGCCCCATGACAGAGTGAGGACGGTGGCGGCAGCATCAGCAATGGCAGTAACCGTGACAATAATGACCCTATGACAGAGGGGGAATGGTGGTGGTAGCAGTGGCAGTAACAGGGACAACAGTGGCCCCATGACAGTGTGGGAAGGGGGGCAGCAGTTACAGTAATGCTGTGTTAACATCACCGTTTATGTTTCCATTCTTCTGATCCATTAGAAAAACATAAAACCAAAAAAAAAGAAAACTAAAAAAACAATCCTGTTTTGCACAGCCACCGAGTTATTCAATAAAATGTATCTGTATAGCGCCACCTGCTGTTTGTTCTTTTTCTAATTTCTTTGTCCTCAGTTTCATACTTCACCTGCCTCCTGAGCTGTGATAGGGAGAACATGGACACTTCCCTTGAGCTGTCAGCTTGATCTAAATCTAGGAAAGCAATAAATGAGGAGATATCTGGATCCATGTGAGATGCAGGGCTGGTTCTAACTTTGTTAGAAAGACATTGCCGTGCTTTATGATTTCTGATTTTCATTTTATTACATTAGTCATGGGATAACTCTTTTAATATAGTTAGTGTAAATAAAATGACTTGGTGCCTACTTTATGATTTTTTGTTCAAGTTGCTGTGATTATATTGTGACCTCCCCTTTAGTGTTGACATATGACTGATGGGGTCTTGTGGTACATACAGTCCTTTAAAGGGATTTTCTGGGTTCAGAGCTGAACCCTGACATATCCCCTTTATTCACCCAGGCAGCCCATCTGAGTGGAGCATGGAGCATTCCATGGTCTGATGCTCTCCCATGCCCTGCATCGTGCAGGACAAGGGCTGTTTTGTTTATATTTCTACACTGCTAGGTGGAGGCTTCTGCCTAGCAGTGTTCCCGGTGATGTCACTAGCACTAATGGGCGGGCTCTAGCCTGCATGTCACTGGATCTGCTGCACGATTCAGCACAGGGCAAGGGAGAGGGGCTGCCTGGGTGAAGAATGGGGTTATGCTGGACACGGACAGCCCCTATACTGGAGCCTGACACAGTCCTGATGTGACTTATAATGTGTGGTTGCACCATGTCTACATGGAAGTGTATCTGGTCCTTCCTATTTATTTGTATTTTGCATGTGATGTCATTTGGTTATAATAAAGATGTGCTCATATTTTTATAAATTGTGGCAATGTGTGGTATTTTTTATCAGTGTTATTGATCTTTTGGGCACTCCATTGATTGATTTAGTAGGTACTAAGCCCTTTTCATATTTATTAACTAAAATGACAAGAGGAGACGTTAAATTGCTATAATCACAACAGAATTTTATTTACATGCTTTGGCTATAGAATAATTTAGTATGGGACAGTAATTATCATTAGGTATACATAGATATTGGAGTGTAAACCACAGGTCTATTGCTTATCTTTTCCTTGTCTAAGGTAATAAGAAGAATTCTGTCCACGTCCTTGACTCTGTCCTCCTTGCTGGGTTCCACAACTTTGTTGCCCACTGCCCTGACTTCCCCCAGTCTGCTGACCACTGCTCTGATCCTGTCCTTGTTGGCATCCAGTACCCTGCTGGCCACTGCTCTGACCCTGTCCTTGTTGGTATCCACTGCCCTGCTGGCCACTGCTCTGACCCTGTCCTTGTTGGTGTCCACTACCCTGCTGGCCACTGCTCTGACCCTGTCCTTGTTGGTGTTCACTACCCTGCTGGCCACTGCTCTGACCCTGTCCTTGTTGGTATCCACTGCCCTGCTGGCCACTGCTCTGACCCTGTCCTTGTTGGTGTCCACTACCCTGCTGGCCACTGCTCTGACCCTGTCCTTGTTGGTGTTCACTACCCTGCTGGCCACTGCTCTGACCCTGTCCTTGTTGGTATCCACTATCCTGCTGACCACTGCTTTGATCTTGTTGTTGTCCACTGCGTTGCTGGCGGCTGCTGCCAGTTTGTCCTTGGTATCCACTGTCTTGTCCACTTCCCTGGCTCTGTTGACCACTGGTCTGGGTTTGGCTGCTTCCTTGGCTTATGAGAGTTAATGAGCTCTATAAAAAACAGACATACATTTTATACTCTAAGGCAACAGTTCATGAAGATTTTTCCTCTCTTATGTGTTGAAGAATATAATAAAGTACAGATATACAAGTCAAACAGAACATGGCTTCAGTTCATACTAATATTTTATAACATGCAATACCGGTTTAACAAGTTCCACTTACCGGGCTCTGTTGTCTGCCAGAAGGCTGGGAAGATAATAATGTCAAAATCAAATTAGAGGTTAAACATGGATACATTACTCTGAATATTCTGTGATCTCTGCCAAATCCAGACTCACACGATAACCGTACATAAAAACTGTGTATTTTAAGTATCTGTATATTTGTATGGTTTTCATATGTTGAAAGGAGTTTACGATTATAAAAGCTGTCTGCTTTTATCACGACATGCTAGCTTGATCTATGGGCTGTATCTGGTATTGAAACTTGTACCTATTTATTTGAATGGGGTTGAACTGCCATATTAGACACAGCCTATGGATTAGGGTCCATTCACACGTCTGTAGAATGGGTCCGGATCTGTTGTGCAACATTGAGGAACAGATCTGGACCCATTCATTTTTACACTGTGTGCTATCCATTTCCGGTGTGCGTCCCCGATCTTCCAGTCCGCGGCTCCCCCAAAAAATAGAACATGTTCTATTCTTGTCAGCCATAGCGGACAAGAATAGGCATTTCTATAGGGGTGCCGGCCCGGTGTATTACGGATCCGCAATTTGCAGATCTGCAATACACAACGGACGTGTGAATGGACCCCAAGAGTGGGATTTGTCTGGAAAAAGGAGCAAAGATGTCTCCAATCTCAGACATATTGATTTCATAATGTCATGAGGATATTTGTCTACTTAATGGATTGTGCACTTCTCTGATGGATGGAATAGTTCTATATAAAAGCAGATAATACTAGTCGGATTGTAATTGTATTTATATGAACTTATTCTAAAGTCAGACCTTATACATACATTAGTTATATTTTTATTTTAAATTTAGAATATCTACAATTTGAAATATGTAGAGATTGTGCCAAATATTGTTATATATTATATACGGATTGTATACCTACATGTAATAATTTAAGAGTATTAAACAGGAATCATGACAATCTATAATACAGATTGTCCAAGGGCAGAATTCATTTGTAGTGATGTCTGTACGGATAGTTGCTTAGCCAAGCGGTTCAGCCAACATTTATGTCATGTGTACATACAGTACCCCAGAACAGGGTACTTGAAAAGAGGTTTATTATGTTATTTGGTCTAATGTAATGTTCTGATTTACTGCATTGTGTACTTGATAGTTTTGTATGAATGGGTTAGAATTAACAATCCTGACTCAGTCTTTTTAGGGGGCTAGGAAATGGACTTAGGTCCGCCCCTAGTCTCACACTTCAGAAGATTAGGCCAGAGTCTTAGAGAATCACAATCTTGGAGACATTTACTGAAATAAAAAAACATTGCTGCATAAATATACTCCAATAAGAGAAGGGATTAGAGGTCTAGGTCTGGAAGGCCATTTACTAGAGTCAGTCAGTAACGTACTGTGCTTGCTTAAGGCTTTCAGAGACTATACTGCTTTGAAAGGGGACATTGCTAATACACTCTTCCAAATTTTGAGATTTGTGCATTGATATTGGAGAGGATTTGGTCTGGTTACTGACTCCATTGCCAGCCACAACACCTACAACTCTTGCCTTGTACCCTTACAAACTACTCCCTAACATCAGGGTGTTCGCTGAGGGGAAAAAGGAATGCATCTGTCACTGCACGGCCCTAGGGAGCATCAGTGTGTGGATTGCCACTGTGATTTAAATTAACTCCTTTTGCAACCAGAGCCTCTATCACACCCAAACTCCATTTTGCTCCTTATAGGCTTGTGACATATGGACACTGGTGGGGCATGTACCTCAGGTTTTGGATACTGGGAGGGGGCACCAACCAATCCCTCTACCATGGCCAGGATATTTACACAAAGAGTCATGGCAATAATCTGGAAGAGTAACTGCACTTCACATTAACTTTGTATATGCCACAGGGACAGTGACATATAAAAGGTTTCGATTGGTGAGGGTCCAAGCGTTCAGACCCCCACCAATCGCTGAGATGAGTAAACATGGGCTTAATAGAATGTCTGTGAGACCGTCTTCACTTCCATCTTCAGCTGTTAGGTGAGACAGCATTCAATTAATACTTTTAACACCTTGTTTGAGCAACTGACGGGGACTCAATGCACTGACCCCAGGATCAAAACCTTTGATATATTGACATGACACTTTAAAGAATTACAATATTTCCTGCACATACCACAGCTATGTTATATCTCATCTCAATCATTCCAAACTATTTAGTTCATGAACATGTATTTCGTTCATGAACATGTAATAATCCAGGCTTGTTTGCAACAAGACAACTTATTCTCTTACCTTCTTGGAGGGGTTTGGTGCTGAAAATGAAAAACAGAATGTAAATATACTGATTTAGGTCACTATTTGTGCCAATTTATTTGGATTAGAAGCCATCTATAAATGTAAGGGCCTTACCTCCATCCATGTCTGTGGTTTGGGTTTATAGACTCCGGGAAAAGGATGTGTAGGATAAAACCTGTTGAGAAATTAATAAATAGTCATTAAAGTAGATTAAAGGAACGCTGTGCAAAACTAATAGACAGAACTAAATTATCTAAACTAAACTAAAGATAGAACTAGATAGATTTAAATAGATTGCATTATGCCTAGTGTAGACAGTGCAGGAGGTGCACATCAAAAGGATTCTCTTATTATTGTTCTTTCAATACAATTCATGGACATCCCATTGATTTTAATGGATATGGTGTTTCATTTTTGCTGCTAATGTTAGGTTCAAACCGAGCTCCAAACCCCCCCCAAACTAAAATTTGAGTAGTGTAAGTGACGCCGAGTCCAGTTATGTAATGTTAATCTTCATACTCACTTACATTCCAACAAACCAACAATAAAATGTATTGAGGGATTGTATGAGTGATCAGAACAGTCCTCTCAATGCATTTTACTGATGGTTTATGGAAGCCCAGTGTTGGAATGCAAATGAGTATAAAGATAAAAATTACATAACTGGACTCAGCGTCACTTACACTACATACTGCTTACTTTGTATTGTTGATGATGAGTTCCCTTTAAGCAAGTAGGAATCCATTTTTCCCCATACTACTCGAGGACACAACCAAAAAAAGTGAAAAGGCTACGCAAAACATATAATTCCCAGAAGAAACTCTAATGTAGGAGAAATAATAAGACTGTGTATGCGAATGATAACTTTTGCAAGCGATTATGATTTGGGCCTTCCCATAGAGCTGGTAGAAGTTGATATAATACTTCCTTCATGGCAACTACAGTTCTTATCTAGTAAGTAGTCCAGTAAACCTTGGATTATATACCCGGACATCTGATAGAACAAAATCCACTGCTAATGATTTAGCTTGTTATCACATATAAAGTGGGTGGTTGGCATCTCCTTCTGTCACTATATTTTTTAATAACTTGTTATTCAATTTTGGTTTTATCTTTATCTCAGATTGCCAGAGTCTGGTTGAAAAGTCATTGGGATAATTAGTGTTTTATAAGTCCGCCTTCTGTTTCTATAGGATACAGAGTAATAACTTAATAATCCACTAGAGGTAAATGGTGCCCATTTAGGCTTTCTAATTTAGCAACCTTTTCCTGAAACTCAAGAGTCCCTCTAAAGGTATGGTGCCTGTGCATTTCCTGAATAGATTATCAGAAATCATTATACAATAAAGTATAACAATATAAATCAAAAAATCTTTCCAGATAATAAAAATTGTGTTTTATCTATAGATTAATATCTGGATATCTGATAAAAGATTGTTTTAAAATGTTAAATAACTGATATACTGCATGCAAGACTCTATAGGAACGTTAAAAAGACATTAGTCAAATATAATCTATAATTTCCTATGTCAATATATTGGTACAGAGAAGCACGATGAAAGAGTAAACCCATAAGCAATGTCTTGTAGAAAAATTGTCACCAGGATGAATTATTTACTGACCTTCTAGTAGTAGTAGTCACCTACCTTAAGCAAGCAGTAGTAGACTCTGAGATACGACTGTCTATTTCACTCTATTTATACTGGAAAAATAGGTGGATCTAAACACTATGGAATTCAGCCTAACCAAGACTTAATTAAAATAAATAAAATATTGTATAAGTTTCATAAATATAATAGCTCGGCGAAAACATGCAACCAACATTTGAAATAGCCAACACATTAATAATAGTAATTTCAAATAATTACTTTGAATATTTCAGATTCCTAGGAGGCCCTGTCTTATACATTAATATGACTTCTTATACTTTTCCCAGGTAAATAGTGAAAATGGCATTTACTGAGGTTAGTGAAGAAATAATTTCAAGAGGCCACAAAACAGCAAAATGTGGCTTTTATTCAAAAATAAGTCATGAATCTACCGTTATTTTCATATGATAGAAAATCAGTAAATAAGTTCAGGTAACGTGAGACTAGTTCAAACTTTACTAATACAGCCACCTGCAAATCAGAATAATAGCTGATCTCAGATCTATCCTTTAAGCATCAGCCCCAGTAATTGCCAGGGCTAATTGTTCTGAGGGATCCCGGGGATTATCTGAGTTAATGCCGGTTAAAGTATAATTGAAGTCAGCCTCGGACTGGCCCACAGGGGAATCTCTCGGTGGACCCCTGAGAAAGGTGGGCCCCAAGGCCACCAGCACAAAATCTCAAATAACCTATATCAATAAAAAAACTGGGTAGACTATCCAGTTTATTATTATAAACATATCCGAGGTTTAAGATGGTCGCTAGGAATAGATGTGGGCCTGCCAATATCCTCGCTTCCTTGAGACCCAACTTTTGAAGTTGTTGCTAAAGCCAACATAATCAATCATCTTGTAGCGTCTTGTTGCTGTCTGCCTCTGTGTGGGCAGGTAATATTTGCATGTTGCTGTATAGTGGGCCCCCAGAATGAATTTTACTGGTGGGCCCTAGGCATCCTAAACCTACACTGATTGAGGCAAATCGTTATGTAGTTATACATAGTTAGGGATGTCCCGATACCATTTTTTTAAGACCGAGTACGAGTACCGATACTTTTATTTAAGTACTCACCGATACCAATTACCGATACCAATTATAACAGGGCAGATTTATCAAACCTTGTATAAAGAAACAGCGGCGCAGTTGCTGATAGCAATTAAAAAAATTAAAGCTGTAATCTGGTTGCTATGGAAACTGCTTCCCTTTTCCTTTGTACAAGTTTTAATAAATGGGCATATAACAGTGTTTCCAAACCAATGTGCCTCCAGGGGGATCTGTGGATGGCACTGTTATGGGGGAATCTGTGGATGACACTGTTATGGGGGAATCTGTGGGTGACCCTGTTATGGGGGAATCTGTGGGTGACCCTGTTATGGGGAAATCTGTTGGTGACCCTGTTATGGGGGAATCTGTGGATGACGCTGTCATGGGGGAATCTGTGGATGACGCTGTCATGGGGGAATCTGTGGATGACGCTGTCATGGGGGAATCTGTGGATGACGCTGTCATGGGGGAATCTGTGGATGACGCTGTCATGGGGGAATCTGTGGATGACGCTGTCATGGGGGAATCTGTGGATGACGCTGTCATGGGGGAATCTGTGGATGACGCTGTCATGGGGGAATTTATGGGTGACGCTGTCATGGGGGAATCTGTGGGTGACGCTATCATGGGGGAATCTGTGGGTGACGCTATCATGGGGGAATCTCTGGGTGACGCTGTCATGGGAGATGTGTGGATGAAACATATATAGCATCTTATGCTATATATGTGTCATTAACAGATCCCCCATAAAAGCGTCATCCACAGATCCCCCCCCCCCATTAGTGTAATCCACATGTCCCTCATTACTGTCATCCACATGCCCCTCATTAGTGTAATTCATCAACAGACCCCCATAAGTCATCATCAGTATCAGTGGGGGCGCAATAGTTAGTAAGGTCCGGCTACTTTTACATAGATTAGGCTTACTTAAATACTGTCTACAAGCTGGGGGACTGGAACTTCCGATATCGGCAGCGGTATCGGCGGCATTTTTACGAGCACAAGTACTCGTGAAAATGCCGGTATCGGTCCCGATACCGATACTGGTATCGGGACATCCCTATACATAGTTATCCCAAAGTATGAAAATAAAGAAACATAAAGTTTAGAACTTAGAAGTAAAGATTCCCTTGTTGGAGAAACAAAATTAAAGCTAAACTTAATGTTACATAGTTGATAGTTGAAAAAAGACTAAATTTCATCAAGTTCAGCCAAGGGATAGGGAAGGGGGTGTGAATTTTAAAAATGGAAGTGAGACCCAGATTTCTACACATTTTCATAAGCATTAATGGCATTTACTTTTAAGAATTCATCTAAACCCTTTTTAAAACTTCCCACTGTTCCTTCTGTGACCATGCCTGGAGGTAGAGTATTCCACAGATTCACAGTTCTTTCAGTAAAGAAGCCTTGAAACCTCTGAAGTCTGAACTTTTTTTTCTCTTCAGGCAGTGCCTCCTTGTCTTTTGTGGGTATTTTTACATAAAATTTATATATTTGTCATGTCTTCCACCCCCCCCCCCACCTTAGACATCTTATCTCAAGACTAAATAAATTTAGTTTAGTTTCTCTTTTTCTTGTAGTTTTTCCACCTCTAGGGCATCTTTTGTATGGACTAGTGTCCAGAACATATTCCAGATGAGGCTGCACAAAAGCTTTGTAAAGTGGTAATATGACATTCCTGTCCCATGAGTCCAAACCTCACTTAATACATGACAATATCCTGCTAGCCTTAGAAGCAGCTCATTGACGTTGTATGATGTTATTTAATCTATGATCTACAAGTACACCCAGATCCTGCTCTACAAGTGATTCTCCCAGTGTTACATCCCCTAGGACATATGATGCACAGAGATTATTACTACATTACATTTATCCATATTGAACCACATTAGTCAAGTTGATGCCCAAACGCTCAGTAGTTGATGCCCAAACGCTCAGTGTCCAGGTCAGCTGGTAGTTTTTGGACATCGTCCATAGACTGCACAGTAATACACAGCTTATTGTCCTCTTCAAAAATAGAAATGTTGCTATTAATTCCATCCTCAATATCATTAGTAAATAAATTTAATAATAGGTGACCCATCACTCAACCGTGGGGTATATCACTAATAACCTGGGTCCATTCAGGATAGGAATCATTGACCACAACTCTCTGGACATGGTCCTTCAGCCAGTTTTCAATGCAATTACAAACTATACTTCCTAAGCCTATAGACTTTATTTTAACTAGTAAATGTCTATGAGGGACAGTATCCAATGCCTTTGCACTATCCAAGAACACTAAATCCACAGCCGTCCCTACGTCCAGGCTTCTACTTACCTCATCATAAAAACAAATTCGGTTAGGCTTACAACTTCTGTTCTTTCATTTAAACTAGGGACTGGGAGGGTAATTACATTATAGGAGGGGAAGATCGAGACCTGGGGTGAGGTAATGAACCTGGGGAGGAATGGAAGTAGGGACTAGAACAATTCATAAGCAAAGGTGTAGAGTAAAAAATATAGAAAACCTCTTAATTGTATGTATACTAATGTAGAAGCCTGAATTAATAAAACTGGAGAACTGGAATTAGTGATGTGTGAGGAGGACTATTACATAGTAGGAATAACTAAGACATGGCTGGATGATAGCTATGACTGGGCGGTTAATTTACAGGGTTACAGTCTGTTTAGAAAGGATCGTCAATACCGGAGTGGGGGAGGGGTTTGCCTTTATGTAAAGTCCTGTCTAAGGGCTGTTTCACAGTTGCGTTGTGGCCGCTGCAAGCTGGTTTTGTGTCTAGTCTGCAAAATAAAACAAACCAGATCCGGTAGCAAAATCAATGTAAGTCAATGATGCTCGCTCCTTCATTTCCAGATCCAAAAAAACTGGATCCTTACACTGACTGGATGACTTACAATGATTTTAGTGCCAAAGCTGGCTTGTTCAGTGTCATTGTAACACAACCGTTTCCTAACGGAAAGGATGCACCTGGATTTGTTGACTTCAAATGGAAACATTTTGGTCCGGTTTTGAGATCCTCTGCCAGAACTCAAAATCAGAAACCATAACACAAGTGTGAAACAAGCCTAGAGCCCACACTCCGGGAAGATATAAGTGAGGGACATAAACATGTGGAGTTACTGTGGGTAAAAATACATGGAGGCAAAAACAATTATAAAATACTGATAGGAGTTTATTATAAGCCACCAAATAGAAATAGAAGAGGCGGCAAATCATAATGAGGTCGTTATTATGGGGGACTTCAACTATCCAGATTTAAACTTAGAAACTGAAACCCGTACATCTCATAAAGGAAACAGGTTCTTGGCAATAAGCAAAGACAATTACCTTTCCCAAGTAGTTCAGGATCTGACTAGAGGGCTGGCCACACTGGACTTAGTATTAACCAATAGACCTGACAGAATAACAGATGTGTAGGTTGGGGGACACCTGGGAAATAGTGTCCATAAAATAATAACCTTATTGCCATTCAAAAGAGTGTTTCTTCAGGGAGGCACAAAAATACCAAGCTTCCAAAAAGCTAAATTTGACCAGCTAATAGAGGCCATTGGCCTAACTAACTGGGACAAAGTCCTCAAAAATAAAAGAACAGCCACACAGTGGGATATTTTTAAAAGCATCCTAAACTCTAATTGTGAGAGGTACCAACCTTTTGGGAATGAAAGGTTAGGAACAAGAAAAAAAACAATGTGGATGAATAGAAATGTCAAGAAAGAAAAACATGACAAGAAGAAAGCATTTAAATCACTAAAACAGGAGGGTAGTGAGGAAGCATTGAAAAGCTATAAGGAAAAAAATGGAATATATAAAAGATAAATAAAAGCAGACAAGCTGGAGATGAAGAGATTAATTGCCAAAGAGAGTAAAACTAACCCTAAAATGTTCCTCAATTATATAAATGGTAAAAAGTTTAAACCTGAACCTGTTGGCCCTTTACAGAGTGATGAGGCAGGAGTTGTAGAGACCTATGAGCAGAAAGTGAAACAAATTAAATATTTTTTCTCTCCAGATGACATGCAAAGTGTAGTAGTAAATTTACCATCAATAGTGACCTGTCTGACCCAAGAAGAAGTACAGTAGTATCTTAAAAAGATTGAAATAGACAAATCATTGGATCCAGATGGCATATACCCAGTATCCTAAAATAATTAAATAATGTCATAGACAGACCCTTATTTCTGATATTTAAGGACTCTATATTGACGGAGCGTTCCAAAGGATTGACACTTCGCAAATATGGTGCCAATATTCAAGACGTGGTAAAAAACAGCCTACAAACTATAGGCCGCTAACTTTAATATCTGTCGTGGGTAAACTGTTTGCTAAATTATGCTATTTTTGACTACCTGAATTAATCATAATGGTATAACACTGTATCAGCATGGCTTCATGAGGAAATCAGTCATGTCAAACTAATTTGATTTGTTTCTATGAGCAGAGCCGGTGCAATGTCACAGATATTTATGATGCGCAAACGTTATACAGCAGATGTAGTGCAGGTAATGTCGCTGTCACCAGCAGCAAAAAAATGTAACTGAATGCCACTGATATTTATGATGTGCAAACGTTATACAGGAGATGTTGTGCAGGTAATGTCACTGTCCGCAGTGTCTATGGAAAAAGTACACTGGATGTTACAGATATTTTTAGGATGCGCAAATGTTATGCAGGAGATGTAACGTGGGTAATGTCACTGTCCACAGCGGACACCGTCTACGGAAAAAGTACACTGGATGTCACAGATATTTTTAGGCTGCCCACACATTACACAGGAGATGTAGCGCAGATAATGTCGCTGTCTGCAGCGGCCAAACAATTGCACGCTATTTAGCGCAGGTTGCGCTAATAATATATTGCTGCCAGATACAACAATAGTCCTTAAAAGGACTTTTGGGTCTCTAACAATTGCACGCAATGTAGCCCAGGTTGTGCTAAAAATATTTATTGCTGCTAGACACAACAATAGTCCTTAAAAGGACCTTTGGGTCTCTAACACCAACCCTGCCTAAAAAATAGAATTCAATTCCCTACACTATCTGTCCCTACTACAGCATAGTTCTCCCTGACTAAGACTGAGCCGAACCACGTGTCATCGGGTGCTTTATAGTACCCGATGTCGTGTTACGGCTAGCCAATCACTAATGCCAGTAACCAACATGGCTACGGCATTACAGTAGAGGCTGTACTTACCTACACGTTTATTGGCTGCGTAGGGGGAGACTCGAGCATCGCTCTCAAGCACACGCGGTATTCGGCCGAACATGCTCGTTTAACATTAATTATAAGATAACACAAACAATAAAACAATATACATTTGGTATTGCTTTAATTGTACAGATTTTCCAGTTAATACTGTAAATATGAGTCCTATGAAACAAGTAAAAATAATTTTTCCCCCCAATTTCTTCCCATTTCCACCTTTCTAATACATTGTAAATCCATTGGTTCAGTAGTTCTTAGTCTAAAGCCAGCTCTTCACAGGCGGTCTTTTAGCTAGAGCAGCAAGATCTTGCAAAAATTAATGAGTTTTACATTCTGGCATTGTATGGGGCCACGGTAGGTTGGCGAGATTTCACATTCTGGCAGTGTGCAGTGCCATCATCAGCTTGGAACATTTTGCCTTTTGGCAGTGTATGGCAGGGAGATTACACATTCTGGCAGTATATGATGTCAAGGTGGATTCAAATGCTGTGGTGAGTTAGCGAGATTTCGCGTTTTTTCACTGTATGGTGATGTGGTGGGTTGTAGGAAGGTACACAGATAAGCATGCCAAGATCGCACAACACTAAAGTTTGGACCCAAATCCTCCATGAATTGTGTCATTTGCATACTGGTATACAGAATTTTTAAGTGACCTATATTTAGTACCATTCCAGATTTTACTTTAGTTGCCCTCCTCTGAACCCTTTCAAGTTCTGCTAATGTGTTTCTTGTGCACAGAATTGGACAAGTGCGAATAGTGATTTTTAAAGCGGTATGTTCTTATCATGTGTATCTATGTCCCCATGATATTAATAACCTTGGCAGCACTGGTTGCTACAGATTAATGGGGTTGGTCCTATCCACACCTATCTCTAGAACGAAGCCAGCTCACTAGGAGAGGTGATGGACAGGACAGGCTGTGGTAATGGAGACTGCATGCAAGTTCCGCTGTTCATTAGCTGTACCTCCATCCTCCACCTCTCTGTACTTCATGTCTCCTCATGTACTCCATTTGTACAGAGATTCAGTTAAAGATTGTATCAGCTGTATTCAGGATTATAATCCCTGATAAGTACAGCAGAGAGGCTCTTTCGCTCAGTATTGTGAAGTAACTTGTCCTGCTGTTTGATTAGGGCAGGTTTTGTGTGTACTAATAGGATAGCGGCCATTTTATTTTTCCTAATGATTTCTCCCTAGACAAAACAAGCTATTATAACTAATGAAAGGTATTTGGAAATATATTTATAATAAAGTAATATTTACAGTAATTCTATTTTCTTAATTCTTTGAATTATCCACCTGAAAATCATAAAGAGCCATATCTGCTAAAGTGTGAGGAGGACATTCACAGCTATCTTTGTCTAAATGGCATGCTTTCTGTGAAATCCTCCAGCTGTCAGATTACTTTGATTAGACGTCCCTGGAGGTTTTATACAGGAGATATCTTGTGCCTGAACATCATTTATCCAGCAGTGTCACCTATGTGATTTCAGGGGTGCAGCACTATTGGCTTTCCTTGGTGGGCCTGACCTGTCATCAGTACCTTCTGGTCCTTAATCTGTTCTAAAATATAAGATGCTCCAGGCGCATCCATTTATCTATTGGTTGGTTTAAAATATAACTCATTAAGCTATTTCAGTTTTTCTTGTTAGCTGCATACATATTGTGGCATAAATGAAAACTTTGAATTTTTTTTTGGAGGTTAATAATAGAATTTATAAGATCACTATTTTTGAGAAGATTGAATCAATTTAAACTGATACAGTGAAACCTTATCTTTTAAAGGCTATATAGAGCTGACTTTGGGGGGGGGGGGCAAACTGGGCAATTGCCCAGTGACCCCAATATCTAAGAGGCCTCCTGCTTCAGTGTCCATGTTCAGCTGTACGTCCATGGAAGAGACTGGGCACACAGCTGAACAGCCTCACTTTAAACTGCAGTGTCCTGGCCAGCTGAAGGAGCGAGGGAGCTGGGACTAGGGCAGTGTTTCCTCTAAACTGCGCAGGTTAGAGGGTCTGGCTGGCATTGTGCTAAGATTGACAGTACCTGTATTTTCTCTTTTTTGCCCATTGCGGTAACTTTATAACCTTCAATGCTTTCTCTATTAGCTGCTGACTGAGGAAGTAAAAGGAACAGAACGCATTGGGTATCGGCATACCAGCTGCTTAGAAGTCCATGCTCTGACTCCTTATATGACTTGGGAGTCCCTGCTCTATCTCCATATATAGCAATATCTCCATACATATATTTATTTATTTTATCTCCATATATAGCTTTGAAGATAAAGGGGGGGGGGGGGGTATTCCCAAGCATGCTTCTTGATACCCTGTGTATTTAAGTTTTATTTAGTCTTTATTTTTGAAGTGTTTCAAAGGCAAGAGCCTTAACCATTGAGCTATAGAGCTCAATGTTAAACTTCTGCAGCTATATTATGGTTAAAAATCTCAGCAGTAGTTTCCTATGTATTATGTATTCATATACAGCAGAAGTATCTATACTAATAAAATCCCTCTGTGCCTGCAGTGTCCGTGCGTGTGTGCCAATGCTAAATGCGCATGTGCCGCACGCCGGCCAATGGGATCCCAGCACAGCCGCTGGCCAATAGAAACACGGCGCAACCCACACACCCAAGGTACCAATTGCGCCGGCCGCCCGGACCGCCCACATCAACGTGCCGGTGTTCTGAGGAAAAACCTTACCCTCAAAAATAACCTTACCCCACGTGACTTACAGGGGTGTCCTGGGGGAGGGGGGCCGTTTCGGGTGCGCCTCCGCTTTTGCGCAGTATAACGGGCGGCAAGTGCGGCGCCAGGAACAGTGAAGTGAAGATACAGTGCGTGCTGACTCGTAGGTGCGCGCGAGGACACGTGTGTTCACCCAGCCGCACATGCGCCGTCAGGGGTAAGAAGATTTCATTAAACAATGCCCCCAATATTCTGCAACCAACCCCCTGCTAGGAGCAGGGAGAGACCGACCTGATCCTGACAGAAGCCAGCCAGCAATTAATCTGAAATCTAAAGCGCGCTGTGTAGTGAGGGAGATTTGCAAATCTGCGCGTGTGCAGTAGCAGGGTAAGGAGATTTTACATGTACAAATACCGTCAAATCTCCTTACCCCTGGCGGCGCATGCGCGGTGTCCTCGCGCGCACCCACGAGTCAGCGCGCACTGTATCTTCACTTCACTAAGTTCCTGGCGCTGCTCTTGCCGCCCGTTGTACTGCGCAAGTGCGGAGGCGCACACCCCCGATTGTCACGGGGGTAAGGTTATTTTTTAGGGTAAGGTTTTTTCTCAGAACACCGGTGGCCAATAAAAACACGGCGCACCTCAGGCCTCCTAAACTGCCAACAGCAACAGCGTGTCAGCGGCACTGCCCCCATTTGCGGCAGCCAGTAGGGGAGCACCACTCGCCGTTCGGACCGCCCACAGCAGCGCACCATTATTATGGTGTGCTGTGTCAGTTTGAGAGCCGCCATTAAATGAAACCGAAGCGTCGCCATTATAGTCCTGTCAGACACAGATACGGCAGCTGCCACCAGTTGCTGCCAGTGGTCTCAGCACCACCAGTCAGTGCCAGCAGTCTCATCCAGCAGTCTCATCCAGCAGTCACAGTCCCTGCAGTCTCAGCCACCAGTCACAGTGCCCGCAGTCTCAGCCATCAGTCATTGTAACAGGCTTAATGTCTAGCAATTTAATATTTTTTTAGTTATAAATTTATCAAGGTGTACTTCTCAATTATGACACATAATTAATAGTAAGAAACGCTGCCACACTGGTGTGCTGTGACAGCATGTATCGGCACTAGGGCGGCCTTCATAAATTTGGAATTACTTTAAAAAAAAATGATCTGAAATATAGGAATACTAACACCTGCTCAGGATCTCTATAGGCCAGCTCAGTGCAGCACACCCAGCCTCAGTCAGTGCTCCATACATCAGGATGCTGGCATCAGTATGTTCTGTGAGGAGCGTGAACCTGGTGCCACCTCCTCCTTCTTTTTACCAGGATAGAAGCTAAAATGGATTTGTCAGAAGAAGGTTTGTGATGTCACTAGTCACATGCTCCTTAACCCCTTAAGGACGAAGGGCGTACATGTACGCCCTTCGTCCGCACTTTAAAGATGGCGCCCGCTCGGAGCGGGCGCATGAGCTGCGGGTAAACGCTTGATTCATCAAGCTGACACCCGCAGCTCATGTCCGCGACCGGCAGCGATGCCGATCGCGGACCTTAACCCTCAGATGCCGTGGTCAATCCTGACCACGGCATCTGATCACGCAAAAACCGAAAGTTTCACTTTCGGTTTTGCTCGGCTCCCTGATGGCCACAAGGGGGAGCCGGAGCATGCATGTAGTACCCTAGGTTTCTGTGAATGAAACCTAGGTTACTACACATTATTCCTATGGAGCCTATGACTGTAATAGGCTCCATAGGAAATATGCGTATTTTCTCATATATTCCAATGCTATTGCATTGGAATATATGAGAATAGCAATCTGATGATTGCATCTTATAGTTCCCTATGGGAACTATAAGAAAGTGGTAAAAAAAAAAAAAAAAAGTTTAAAAAATAAAAATTAAATAAAAAAATATAAAAATTCAAATCACCCCCTTTCCCCAAAATGAAAATAAAATAAATAAAAATAAAAAAATTACACATAATGGTGTCGTAATGTGCGAAAACGCCCATACTATAATAATATTAAAAATATTCACCATACGGTAAACATAAAAATGGAAAGAAAGCGTCCAAATGGCTAATTCGCCATTTTTGGACGCTTCATTTCCTAAAAAAATGAATAAAAAGTGATCAAAACATCATACGCACCCCATAATGGTATCAATTAAAAGTTCAGATTGCCCCGCAAAAATGAGCCCCTACACTGCTCCGTACGCATAATTACAAAAAAGTTATAGGGGTCAAAACATGGCGACAAAAAAATAAAAAAAAAATTCCCACTTTTAATTTTTTTTTCACTATCAAAACGCAAGAAAAACTATACATATTAGGTATTGCCGGATTCGTACTGACCTGAAGAATAAAATTAACCAGTCAGTTTTATCGCAAATCGAACGTTGTAATTTAAAAACCCGTAAAACTGTGGTGAAATTGCTTTTTTTTTGCAATTTCACCCCATCTGGAATTTTTTTCCCGTTTCCCACTACATCACATGCAAAAATAAATGGTAGCGTTAAAAAGTACAACTTGTCCCGCAAAAAATAAGCCGTCATATGGCTATGTGAGTGGAAATATAAAAATGTTATGGCTTTTGGAAGGCAGGGAGCGCAAAACAAAAATGCAAAAATCCCAAAACCCCCGGTCCTTAATGGGTTAATGGTAACATAACCAAATGTGTATGGGACATAGCTTTCTTTCTGCATGGACACTGGAGCTTGTGGAACTCATTCCTGTGAGGGGAGGGGGCATGTGGCATATTGTGGGGGCCATGAGGGTGCAGATCTGTGTGTGGGGACTTTATGAGATGTAAATCTGTGAGGGAGGCCCAGAATGTAACTGTATTATTGGTACAATATTACAAGATTTGGGCCCCACTTTTGATTTTGCCCAGGGACACATTTTGTCTAAAACCAGCCCTGAGCCTATGTACACTTTTGGTGGTAATTTTTGTTTTTATTACATTGTACTAATTTTGAGCTAAAAGCCACTGACCATTTGGAAAAGAGTTTGCTGCTCACTGAGCAAGCGCTCTATGGAGCAGATAAGGGGGAAAGTGACAGTGAGGGGGCTGAGGAGAGTGAGGTAGTTAGCTGGGTAACTGTATGAAAGTGAGGTAGAGGGAAGAGAGCCAGGAAGGCTAGCCCTGATCTGACACACCCCAACAAGTTTGCACGGTTGGCAGATGAGGGGGATGACAGTTTAGGGACAGCACTGCTGCAGCCGGACACTTCCTCTGCCAGTTAGGGGAATGTCAGCTCCAGGAAGCAGGGAACCAGGAGAGCAGGGCAGGTCAGACAGGTGCTGGTAGTGGGAGACTCCATTATTAGGGGAACACATAGGGCAATCTGTCACAAAGACCGTGATCGCCGAACAGTGTGCTGTCTTCCCGGCGCTAGAGTTCGACACATTGCAGGTCGGGTTGACAGATTACTGGGAGGATCTGGAGAAGATCCAGCGGTCATGGTCCATATCGGAACCAATGACAAAGTTAGAGGAAGGTGGAGAGTCCTTAAAAATGATTTCAGGGATTTAGGTCAAAAGCTTAAGGCAAGGACCTCAAAAGTAGTATTTTCTTAAATACTGCCTGTACCACAAGCCACACAAGAAAGGCAGCAGGAGATTAGGGAGGTTAACAAGTGGTTCAAGAACTGGTGTAGGAAGGAGGGTTTCGGGTTCCTGAAGAACTGGGCCGACTTCTCTGTCGGCTACAGGCTCTATCGTAGGGACGGGCTGCACCTCAATGGGGAAGGGGCAGCTGTGTTGGGGAGAAAGATGGCTACAAGGTTGGAGGAGTGTTTAAACTAGGGACTGGGGGAGAGGGTACTTACATTATAGGAGGGGAAGATAGTGCAGATAGACCAAGGGCGAGGTAGTGTGACTGGGGGAGGAATGGAAGGGGGGACTAGAACAGTTCAGAATGAAAGGTGTAGGGTAAAAAATACACATAAACCTCTCAAATGTATGTATACTAATGCCAGAAGCCTGACTAACAGGACTGGTGAATTGGAATTAGTGATGTGTGAGGAGGACTATGATATAGTGGGAATAACTGAGACATGGCTGGATGATAGCTATGACTGGGCCGTTAATATAAACGGTTACAATCTGTTTAGAAAGGATCGTCAAAACCAGAGAGGGGAAGGGGTCTGCCTCTATGTGAAGTCCTGTCTAAAGCCCACAATCCGAAAATACATCTGTGAGGGACATGAACATGTGGAGTCACTGTGGGTAGAAATACATGGTGGCAAAAACAATAATAAATTACTAATAGGAGTTTATTATAAACCACCTAATATACCAGAGTCCACAGAAAATCTACTGCTAAACGAGATAGACGAGGCAGAAAATCATAATGAAGTCGTTATTATGGGGGACTTCAACTACCCAGATATAGACTGAGAAACTGAAAGCTGTACATCGCATAAAGGAAACAGGTTCTGGGCAAAATAACCAAAGACAATTTCCTTTCCCAACTGGTTCAGAACCCCACTAGAGGGACGGCCATACTAGATTTAGTATTAACCAATAGACCTGACAGAACAACAGATGTGCAGGTCGGGGACACCTGGGAAATAATGACCATAAAGTAATAACCTTCCAAATATCCTTTAAACGAGAGTTTCTAAAGGGAGAAACTAAAATACCAAACTTCAAAAAAGCAAAATTTAGTCAACTAAGCAAGGCCATATCTAACTAACTGGGACAAAGTCCTCAAAAATAAAAATACAACCACAAAATGGGAGATTTCTAAAAGCATTGTAACATCTAATTGTGAGAGGTACATACCTTATAGGAATAAAAGGCTAAGAAACAATAAGAAACCAATGAGGATAAATAGAACCATAAAGAAATCAATAAATGACAAAAAGATAAATCACTAAAACAGGGGGGGAGCCAGGAAGCACTGATAAACTATAAGGAAAAAAATATAATATGTAAAAAACTAATAAAAATTGCCAAACTAGCGACCGAGAGATTAATTGCCAAAGAGAGTAAAACTAACCCTAAAATTTTCTTCAATTATATAAATGGTAAAAAATATAAATCTGAAAGAGTCGGCCCTCTACATAGCAATGAGGGGGGTGTTGCAGAGAGCGACGAGGATAAAGCAAAACTATGAGGAAAATAAACTGTCAGATGAAATGCAGAATGTAAAAATAAATTCCCCATTAAAAGTGCCCTGTCTGACCCAGGAAGAAGTAAAACAGTGACTTAAAAAGATTAAAATAGACAAATCGCCAGGACCAGATGGCATACACCCCCGTATCCTGAGGGAATTAAGTGATGTCATAGCCAGACCTTTATTTCTGATATTTACTGACTCTATACTGACAGGGAATGTTCCACAGGATTGGCGCATAGCAAATGTGGTGCCAATATTCAAAAAGGGTCCAAAAACAGAGCCTGGAAGTTATAGGCTGGTAAGTAACTGGCTTAGTGACAGAAAACAAAGGGTGGTTATTAATGGTACATACTCAGATTGGGTCACTGTCACTAGTGGGGTACCTCAGGGGTCAGTATTGGGCCCTATTCTTTTCAATATATTTATTAATGATCTTATAGAAGGCCTGCACAGTAAAATATCTATTTTTGCAGATGACACTAAACTGTGTAAAGTAATTAACACTGAAGAGGACAGTTTTCTGCTACAGAGGGATCTGGATAGATTGGAGGCTTGGGCAGATAAGTGGCAGATGAGGTTTAACACTGACAAATGTAAGGTTATGCACATGGGAAGGAATAATGCAAGTCACCCGTACATACTAAATGGTAAAACACTCGGTAACACTGACATGGAAAAGGATCTAGGAATTTTAATAAACAGCAAATTAAGCTGCAAAAACTAGTGTCAGGCAGCTACTGCCAAGGCCAATAAGATATTGGGTTGCATCAAAAGGGGCATAGATGCCCGTGATGAGAACATAGTCCTACCACTTTACAAATCACTAGTCAGACCACACATGGAGTACTGTGTACAGTTCTGGGCTCCTGTGAACAAGGCAGACATAGCAGAGCTGGAGAAGGTTCAGAGGAGGGCAACTAAAGTAATAACTGGAATGGGGCAACTACAGTACCCTGAAAGATTATTAAAATTAGGGTTATTCACCTTAGAAAAAAGACGACTGAGGGGAGATCTAATAACTATGTATAAATATATCAGGGGTCAGTACAGAGATCTCTCCCATCATCTATTTATCCCCAGGACTGTGACTGACGAGGGGACATCCTCTGCGTCTGGAGGAAAGAAGGTTTGTACACAAACATAGAAAAGGATTCTTCACTGTAAGAGCAGTGAGACTATGGAACTCTCTGCCTGAGGAGGTGGTGATGGTGAGTGCAATAAAGGAATTCAAGAGGGGCCTGGATGTATTCCTGGAGTGTAATAATATTACAGGCTATAGCTACTAGAGAGGGGTTGTTGATCCAGGGAGTTATTCTGATTGCCTGATTGGAGTCGGGAAGGAATTTTTTCCCCTTAAGTGGGGAAAATTGGCTTCTGCCTCAAATGTTTTTTTTTGCCTTCCTCTGGATCAACTTGTAGGAAACAGGCTGAACTGGATGGACAAATGTCTTTTTTCGTTCTTATATACTATGTTACTATGTAAAATCATTATTTCAACGACGTACTTTGGGACAGCCACCGCCATCAGCTGTTTAAAACAGTCTGTCTCCACCAGACGGAATGACAGCATTTCAAAGGCCAGTAATTTTGAAATGCTGGCATTCAGGGCCAGGGATCGAGGGTGGGTAGGTGGGTATTTCCTCTTTCTCTCCAGTGTTTAGGATATGGACAGCTGAACGCTTACTTGTGACATGGTGGAGATGCTTGGGGATGATGACGGAGGTGGTTGTGTTGGTGGCACATCCTCTGTTTGCTGGGTGGCAGGTGCCACTGTGACTCCAGAGGAAGAGGCAGAGACAGCAGCAGAAGAGGAAGCAGGAGGAGCCTGAGACCTTTCTTGGTTTTAAGGTGTTTACTCCACTGCAGTTCGTGTATTGCATGTAGATGCCTGGTCATGCAGGTTGTGCTCAGGTTTAGAACGTTTATTCCTCGCTTCAGGCTCTGATGGCACAACGTGCAAACCACTCGTGTCTTGTCGTCAGGTCATTGTCTGAAGAACTGCCACGCCAATGAACTCCTTGGAGCTGGCTTTGGTGTGCTCGGTCCCTGGGTCTGGTGGGCAGTAGCAGGCTTACTGTCTCGGGGATGGCCGCTCCGCTCTTGCACCCTGCTCCCTCTTTTGCTGTGCTGTTGCCTCTGTGCGACCACCGCCTCTTCCTCAGAACTGCACACGTCACTCACTAGCATAACCTTGAGTCCAGATGGGGTCTAGGACCTCATCATCCTCCACATCATCTTGACCCCTGCCCTCCTCGTCTGTCTGCACACTGCAGAAAGCCGCAGCAGTTGGCACCTGTGTTTCGTCATCGTCAGAGATGCTGCAGTGGTATTCCCATTTCCTCATCCTGCAACATAAGTGGTTGGGCATCAGTGCATTCAATGTCTTCCACTTCTGGGGCAGGGCTATGTGGATGGCCCGGCGAAACCCTGCCAGCAGAGTCATCAAAAAGCATAAGAGTCTGCTGCATGACTTGGAGCTCAGACTGCTTGGCTGATTTGCAAGGGGGTGAAGTGAAAGACTGATGGTCATGGGCTGCAGGTGCCAACTCTGAGCTTTCTGCAGAGGACTGGGTGGGAGATAATGTGAAGGAACTGGAGCCACTGTCAGCCACCCAATCTACTATCGCCTGTATTTGTTCTGGCCTCACCATCTGTAGAGCGGCATTCGGGCCTACCAAATAACGCTGCAGGTTCTGTCTCCTACTCGCACCTGAGGAATGTGTTTTACTTGGAAGTGTAGCTGCGCAGAACAGCCACGTCCTCTCCCAGCAACAGGAGCTCCACCAACACCACCACGACCATGTCCACGTCCCTTATTTGATGTTCTCCTCATTATTTATGTTCACCCACCAAACTAACAGATGGTTTATCTCAGGTGTCAATTTAACTGCCAATAGTCAACAATTAAGTTCACTAACAGTGCCCGTCATAAACAGAATAAATTTCTTTGAGTCACACAGCAGTGTAAAGGGGCAATTCAATACAATTACTTCACTATCACCAAAAATTAGATTTTTGCAACCAACAATGTAACAGCAGAAGTTAATGGTTTAATTTGACTGTCAGAAATGCAGTGTAGGCCAAAAATGTGCAATCTAGCACAAAACCAGTGTTTTTTTTGCAACCAACCATAGAAATGCAGTATGTAACTGGTAAATAATAAAATAGGTAATGCAGCATTGTACGCAAAAGTGCTATTTAGCACAAAAAAATTAGCTTTTTTACAGCAGCAAGGTAAGTATTGCAGTGCAGTATTTTACAGTTTTATTGGACTGTCAGATATACATTGCCTGTGGCAGACAGATAAATAAATCGCTGTAGGTCACAAAAATGTGTGACAGTGTGTGATAATTTTTTAATGCCAGGTATGCACTGCAGGCTGTAGGGGGACTTGACCTGCCAGAAAAAGGGAATTTTTCCTCCACTGAGCTACCAGAAAATAATTAGACTAATGTCCCTGGCACACATGCAGGTCACATGCAGTTCCAAGGACACTGCAGTTGCTAAAATGGCCGCTGACCCCCACCACACTAACAGATGGATTAAAAATTATTTTGCAGTATCACTGGGCTCAGGGCTGGGTACAAATATATAGTATATCACCCTCAATAATTGCTGTAGTTTGAAGAGTTAACACCACCAAGTTCAACAGAATTCTTCCCTAATCTCTCCCCCACAGCAGCAGCAGCATCCTATCCCTACACTGAGAAGAGCAGAGTGACGGGTGGTGCTACATGACTCCAGCTTACATAGAGGCCGGGTCACATGCTGCACTGGCCAATCACAGCAATGCCATTAGTAGGCATGGCTTTGATGGCTTCTTGGGGCAAAGTGGTGAAACGCTTGTTGATTGGCTGCCCTGCAGCCTTTCAAAAAGCGCCAAGAAATCACCAAACGAACCCAAACTTTTATGTAACAGTTCGGGTTCGCTCAACTCTAATAATAAGTTGTTTTTAAAGCTTAAACTGTCAGAGTTAAAACATGACTAAGATCGAGACTCTAGCTGAGTTGTAACCTAATAAAGAGCCCACTGCCTTACAGGCCAAAAATGGCTAGCTCAAAACATTATTGTCCTTTTCTGCTTAAATGAATAGTGTTTGGGATGTTCAAGTGGGTTAAATGTTCTATCCGTTAAATTGAAAGTACTTATTTTTTATTATTTATATCAGTTTTGGCTAAATTGCAATATAAAAAAGCCATCAATTCCCATTTAGTTACTATGATTCACATACCGAAACTTAATATAGTTAGCGTAAGTAAAATAACTTAGTACCACCACACTGGTCTGTATACTGATTTTTTTTTTTTGCAAATTGCTATGGTTATATTGTGACACCCCCTTCAATATTTAAAATATGACTAAGGGGTGAGGGGGGCTTGTACTACATACAGTCCTTAATAGAGCTTGAGATGTGGTCCTGATGTGATTTATAATATGTGGTTGCACCATGTGTGAATGGAGGTATATCTGGTCCTTACTATTTATTTCTATTTTACATGTGATCTCATTTGGATTATAATAAACATGTGCTCATATTTTTAGAATTTGTGATAATTTGCAGTATTTTACCATCAGTGTTATTGATCCTTTGTGTAAATCAGTGATTGATTTAGTAGGTAATAAGACCTTGATTGACTAAAATGAGAAGAGGAAACGTTCAATTGCTGTAATCACAATATCATTTTATTCATATGCTTCGGCTATAGATTAATTTAATAAGGATGAAGGGACATAAGCATCATTAGGTATACATAGATATTGGGGTGCAAACCACAGGTCTATTGCTTATCTCTTCCTTGTCTAAAGTTATAAGAAGAATCCTGTCCACGTCCTTGACTCTGTCCTCCTTGCTGGGTTCCACAACTTTGTTGCCCACTGCCCTGACTTCCCCCAGTTTGCTGGCCACTACTCTGATCCTGTCCTTGTTGGTATCCAGTACCCTGCTGGCCACTGCTCTGATCCTGTCCTTGTTGGCATCCAGTACCCTGCTGGCCACTGCTCTGACCCTGTCCTTGTTGGCATCCACTATCCTGCTGGCCACTGCTCTGACCCTGTCCTTGTTGGTATCCAGTACCCTGCTGACCACTGGTCTGATCCTGTTGTCCGCTGCGTTGCTGGCGGCTGCTGCCAGTTTGTCCTTGGTATCCACTGTCTTGTCCAGTTCCCTGGCTCTGTTGACCACTGGTCTGGGTTTGGCTGCTTCCTTGGCTTACTGTAGTTGAGGTCTATAAAAAACAGACATACATTTTACATTTAAAGGTAACTGTTCATGAAGATGTTTCCTCTCCAGTGTGCTGAAGAATATAATAAAGTACAGATATACGAGTGAAACAGAACATGTCTTCAGTCCATACTAATATTTTATAACATGCAATACCGATTTAACAAGTTCCACTTACCGAGGTCTGTTGGCTGCCAGAAGGCTGGAAAGATAATAATATTACAATTAAATTAGAGGTTAAACATGGATACATTACTCTGAATATTATGTGATCTCTGCCAAATCCAGACTCATACAATAACCTTACATAAATACTACATTTTAAGTATCTGTGTTTTTGTATGTTTTGCATATGTTCAAAGGAGTTTAGGATTATAAAACGGGTCTGCTTTTATAACGACATGCTAGCTTGGTCTAAGGGCTGCATCTAGTATTGAAACTTGGACCTATTTACTTGAATGAGGTTGAGCTGCCATATCAGACACAGCCTATGGATAAGGCCCCATGCATACAACCGTTGTTCGGGTCCGCGTCCGAGCCGCATATTTTGCGGCTCGGCCGCGGACCCATTCATTTCAATGGGGCCGCAAAAGATGCGGACAGCACTCCGTGTGCTGTCCGCATCCGTTGCCCCGCTCTGTGCCCCCGCAAAAAAAATATAGCATGTCCTATTCTTGTCCGTTTTGCGGACAAGAATAGGCATTTCTATAATGGGCCGCGTTCCGTTCCGCAAAATGCGGAACGGAACGCGGAACAGCTTCCGTGTTTTGCGGATCCGCGATTTGCGGACCGCAAAACACCAACGGTCGTGTGCATGTAGCCTAAGAGTGGGATTTGTCCGGAAAAAGAAGCAGAAAATGTTTCGAGTCTTGGGACATATTGTTTTCATAATGTCATAAGGATATTTGTCTTCTTAATAGATTGTGTACTTCGATGGATGGAGGTAAAATTAAATTGTATTTATATGAACTTATTTTAAAGTCAAACTACCGCTCTGGCCCCATTGACTATAATGGGGGCGGGTGGATTTCCAGCGGAGGCATGGCAGCGCACCGCGAGAGGCTGCCGGAAAAAATGTCGGACATGTCTTAGTTTTAGTCCGGCAGCCTCTCGCCATGCGCTTCCATGCCTCCGCCGGAACTCCACCCCGCCGCCATTATAGTCAATGGGGCCAGAGCGATAGTCCGGGGACACAAGTTCAATAGTGGCTGGACGGATCCGACAGGCTGTTCTGTCGGATCCGTCCTGCCGCTAGTGTAAAACTAGCCTTACATTTTTACATTTTGATTTTAGAAGCAATTCAAACTATATAGAGATTGCGCAAAATATTGTTACATATTATATACGGATTGTGTACCTACATGTAATAATTCAAGGGTATTAAACAAGAATCATGCAGTTCAAGAAAGCATTTCTGTCATATGTGCATGCAGTACCCCAGAACAGGGTACTTGCAAAAAGATTTATTAATTGCAAAAAGATTAATTATTATTTTGTTAATCGGTCTAACTTAATGTTTACTAGATGGTACACTAGTTTTGTATGAATAGGTTAGGGTTAAAAATCCTGGCTTAGCCCTTTTAGGAGGCTAGGACATGGACTTAGGTCTGCCCCTAGTTCAGAGGGAGTGTGAGTGTCCTAGCTGAGGAAGAGAAAGGTGCTATAAGTGCTAACCCCTCAGAAGACCTGAGTCCAAGAGAATCACCATCTATGAGACATTTACTGCAAGAAATACATTGCTACATAAAAGCACTCCAGAAAGTGAGTAAAGAGAGAAGACTAAAGGTCCAGAAGGCTGTGCATTGGAGTGACAGGGTTTTACTGCTGTGAAAGGGGACATCTCTAATACATCCTTACACATTTTAATATGGTCTGGCCAGCCATATCTTAATTCTGTAACCCTCAGCCAGGGAATTACAAGCAATTTTTACTTTAACCCTATTGCTAGCCTTGGATAGAGAGAGAGAGAAAGATAGAGGGAAGAGTACCACAACCCCTATCATCACTGCAATCCATATACTGGTAACAGGGAGGACTTACACTGTGATCTGCCTGGAACTGTGCTTTAATACTATTGTATGTACTACAACTCCCATTCTACACTTTAGTAAACACAAACTTATTTATTTTCTACCACTGGTCTGGTTACTGACTCCAGTACAATTCGCTGGCCCCAGCACCTACATCTTCTGCCTTGCACCCTTACAAATAGATTGATACCAGTGATACCAGTAACTACCATCAGACAGTAATACCAACATCAGGGTGTGCCATGAGGGATCAAAAGGTGTTTCTATCTGTCACTTCCCTGGCCCTAGTGAGCATGGGTTTTAGGTCTGCCACTGTGCTTTGTATGACCTACTGTCACTGCCAGAGCCTCTACCATTCCTATTTGCCGTTCCGCTCCTTCTGGGCTTAGGATATATGGACACTGGCGGGGCATGTACCTCAGGTATTGGATACAGGGAGTGGGCACTAACAATTATTTCCTATAAGACACATTCTTATCTTACCTTCTTGGAGGGGTTTGGTGCTGAAAATGAATAAAAAGAAGGTAAATTACCAATTAGATCTTTATTAGTGGCAAATAATTAATTTTACTTGGATTAGAAGCCATCTATGAATCTAAGGACCTTACCTCCTTCCATTGCTGTGGTTTGGGTTTATAGACTCCTGAAGAGGATGAGTAGGATAAATGCTGTTGAGAAGTTAATAGGCATTAAACAGATTAAAGGAACGCTGTGTGCAAAGTGTATACATTGCATTATGCCTAGTGTCGGAAGTTCAGGCGGTGCACACCTCAAGGATTCTCTCTTTCATGTTCTTTTAATGAAATTCATGAACATCTCATTGATTTCAATGGGCATGGTGCTTTATTTCTGCTGTAGGGAAACTTATTGTTAGGTTTAAATGGCCCCTAAACCAGAGTAAGCTGTGTATAGTGTGAGCCTGAGTGCGGTTATGTAATTTTTATTTTTATACTCTCCTGCATTCCAAAGCAGATAATTTCTCAAGAAACTCTGATCTAGGAGAAATGAGACTGTGTATATGAATGATAACTTTTGTAACAGATTACCAAATTGGGACTCCAAATTGAGCTGGTAGACTATAGTCCATGTATTCTAAAAATAGACTATTCTACTGTTAGGGAAGAGGTAGTTTATAGAGAATCAGACAGCTGGGCTCACTGTAACTCCTGTAATTCCTCTACTAGAGGAATTGGTTTCATACTGTATTTATTAATGTAGAGTCATATATTGGTTGCTTCAATATTATATACAAAGTATGTGGTTAGAAGTTGATATACTTTCTTCATTATAACTACAGATCTTATGTAGTAAGTAGTCCAGTAAACCTTGTATTATATACCCGGACATCTGACAGAACAGAATCCACTGCTGATAATTTGCTTGTCCTCACATATAAAGTGGGTGGTTGGCATCACTTTCTGTCATTATATTTTTTAATAACTTGTTACTCAATTATGAGTCTGGTTGAAAAGTCATAGGGATAATTAGCATTTACAAGCCGGCTTTCTGTTTCTATAGGATACAGAGTAATAAAAAAAAGTATAGGTGTAGCCCACTGGTAAGTGGTACAAATCCAGGTGGTTCTAGCAGCCTGGCTACACCATTGTTGGGGCACATTAAGCAGAGGAAAACTTGCAACATGATGTGTTATTGATTATGGTTAGTTTTTTTGGGGGAAACGTACTCAAAACAGAAATGTTTTATCCTGAACCAATTATGCAAATTGTACAATCACGCAAAATGATCTGATAATGCAAGCTGTAGGAATTCCAAATTCTTTGTGGCTTCTATCAGCCAATTTGCTCCATAAACAGACTGTATATTACTCATATATTTCAATAATTGCTGCTTATAGAATCAGCTGTTTCCATAACTTCCACCATACAGTCTGTGTGTAATGACTGCACGGATAAGGAACCTCTAAACTCCTCTTCACCATGCTTGTGGTAATGAGGAGGAACAAGAGCAAGGGACCCCCATAGTAATCATAAATAGGTCTCTCTTGCAATTACCATGTATCACTTGTGCATAGGTGAAGGCCCTATAACATGTCCAGGCTTTCCATTTTAGCAACCTATCCCTGAAACTCAAGAGTCCCTCCTAAGTATAGTCCCTATAAATTTCCTGAAATGATCAACAGAAATCATTATGCAATAACGTATAATGGTATAAATCAAAAAGTTTGTCCATATAAAAAAAATTATGTTTTATCTATAGATGGATATCTGATATATTGCATGCATGAATTCATAGGTATGTTACACTAGTCAGTCAAATATAATCTATTAGTTCCCATGTCCCTATGTTGGTCCAAAGGAGCACGAAGAAAGAGAAACCTCACAAGCAATGTCTTGGAGAAAAAGTCACCAGGCTGAATTTTCTAATATGGATGATCTTCTAGTAGTAGTAGAAGTCACCTACCTTGAGCAAGCAGCAGTAGACTCTGAGATGCAACTGTCCATCTCACTCTATTTATACTGGAAGAATAGGTGGATCTAAACGCTATGGAATCCAGCCCAACCAAGGTGTGGTCATCAAGACTTCACTGACATAAATATAGTATAATGTAATACATATAAGTTTCATAAAAAATAATAGCTCAGCAAAGACATAAATGAAACATTTGAAATAGGCCGCAAGTTAATAACTGTAATTTCAGTTGTGAAATAATTACTATGATTATTTTAGATTCCTAGGAGGCCCTAGGAATAGTGCCATAAGAAAGTGCATCTTGTCCCGCAAAAAACAAGCACTCATATGTGAATAAAAAAATAAAAAAGGTATGTATTTGGGAACGCTGGGGGTAAAAAAAATCTAAAAATGTGAACATTTTCCAGTTATTAAGGTGTTAAATTCTAAATTTTTATTAGAAAAATAGCCCTAAAGTGGACCATTTTGTGCCTTAGCAACGCCCCCTGTCTTCTGTTTACTTAACTGTATATATTTGTATAGGAGAGAGGAAATGAGGGCAGCAGCAGTCAGTGTGGAGCATGTCTCCACAGTTAACAGAAGACAGGGAGCGTTTCCACAAAAAGAGCTATTTTAGAGCTATTTTTTAATAGCCATGTACGATTTCAGTAATTAAAGTATATTACAAAATATGTTCAGTTATACTTTAAACGTAGAAGCCCCATTTATAATTTAAATATACACCAGTAACTCACAAAAGTGAGTACACCCCAACTTTTGTAAATATTTTATTATATCTTTTTATGGGACAACACTGAAGATCTGACACTTTGATACAATGTAAAGTAGTCAGGATACAGCTTATATAACAGTGTAAATTTGGTGTGCCTTCAACACATAGCCATTATTGTCTAAACTGCTGGCAACAAAAGTGAGTACACCCCTGTGAAAATGGCCAAATTGTGCGAAAAGTGTCATTATTTTCCAGCACTGCTGGAGGCTCTTGGGCATGGAGTTCACTAGAGCCTCACAAGTTGCCACTGGAATCCTCTTCCACTCCTCCATGATGATATCACGAAGCTGGTGGATGTTAGAGACCTTGTGCTCCTCCACCTTCCGTTTGAGGATGCCCCACAGATGATCAATAGTGTTTATTTCATTATGAAAAATTGTTTTTTTGAAAAATTCTTGGGGAATTTCTATGGGAAGGGTTTGGAAAGGGTACAGAAATTTTGGTAAGATCATCATTTTTATTACGTTAATTCTGCCAAACCATGACAGCCATAATAAATCCCATTCTTTAAGCTGTATTTCAGTAGATTTTAAAAGTGGGATGAAGTTGCTTCTATAGGCATCCAAAATATCAAAACAAACCTTGACCCCTAGATACTTAAAAGATTGAGGGGCTGGTTTTAATGGGCTTCGTGTTTTAACCTTCTCCCATACTTTGCTATTTAGGGTAACTGTGGTGTTTCGAAATGTCAGCCTTATACAAATCACGCATCTGTGAGGTGACTTGTTGAATCAGACATCCTCCACTTACAGTTTACGCATCAGACACCCAGGAGTTAATCAAGTAGTCTTTTAATCTGGAGATTGTATTACAAGATATGCAGGGACACCAGATGGTAAAAGAATTATGCCACTAATATTCTACTTAATAAGAACATGAGATACACAGATTCTCCTCAGAATCTCCTCAGAATTAGAGCACACAAAACAGCAATGCATGACAGGGTAAACAGGAAGTGGCTAAACTGAACCAACTAGAAGCAGAAACAGAGGGGGGAGGAGAAGAGAGGAGCATACCAATACACTATTCAAGATATTGAAACAGAACACGTTGAACATTTCAGATTTATTCAAGTTAATTTTGAAGTCAGAGACACTGTTGAATGAATCAAACACATTAATCAGTTCTGGTAAAGAGTATAACGGATTTGTTAAGGCAAACAGGGTATCGTCTGCATAGGCCGCAATTTTATGCTCCTTGTTTTGAGTGCATAGACCTTTTATTTTGGGGTTGGATCTGATTTTTGCAAGAAAGGGCTCTAGGCAGAGGACAAATAAATGTCTCTGTATGGTCTGCATTGTGGAACTCCTTGATAGGAATCACATAACTGCAGGTTTTACATCTAGAACTGCCGCACCGTGTGAATCCTGTGTAGCACATCCAGGTTTTAGAAGTGCGTTTTTCTGTGTTGTAGAGGGAAGGGGACAAGCGTGTAGTTAGGGCGGGAGCTCGTCTAGACACAATTCGACAACCTTCTCTTAAAATATCATGGAGAACCTCATTTTCAAATAAGATGGGTATGCAATTTTTTACAATTGCAGGAAGAAATTGCACCAGACAATCCAGCAGTGCCGGACATCCTTTTTTCTTGAAACTACTTTTCAGATGCTTTTCTGAACGACCGTGCACGCTGAAATCGACATATGGGTGAGCTGGAAATTTTCTTTAAAGTTCCAGCATATTAACTCTGGAGTATACTTGTTTAATATCTGATTTAATTTCGGCAAGTTCAGATTTGATAGTATTTGTAAGTTCTCATGTCCCTCATATTCTCTGATGTTGGTAATGTTTTAATGTACCTTCTCAAGTCATCTTAATCTTCCTGGTCCCGGGAAAAGACTTCTTCACTTCTTCATGTCAGAACCCGAGCCCAAGCCCTGAGAGGGAAGGAACTTGCTTTTGTTCTTTAAGGCCCTGCTTGCATGTTCAGCTCCTAATGGGAACGAGTTTAGAGGTTTGCTTGAATCAAAAGAATTTAGTTGCTGTCTTAGAGGGTCTGTTTTCTTCTGTTAATCCTCTTGGTTTTCCCATGATCTTTGTAGTAACAACAGTGGGGAATCACTGCTATGAAGAGATGTTAGTTGGAATCAGTCCTTAAGGAACTTCTATGTCGGAGAGGATATAGGAGACAGCTACTTTAGTATATGTTATTTTTTGCACATGAGAGGGTATGCACTTGGTTAGGTCAAAGGCCAAGCATCATTGGTATTTCTTCATATTATTAAAAGATATAGCTGAGGTCAACCCCGTTTCTTCTATCCGATTGCCAGGAAGTTGGTGGGCCTGCAATTAGTTCTGCTCAATAGTGTTTCTGTACACAGCTCTGGGGTTTATATTTTAGGCCGGGAATCACAGGCTCTATCAAGCCACAATGTCAATTCATCTCCCGGGGATGTTAGGCCAGCAGTAACAGGTAGTCACGAACAGTCTATTGCCTCTCCTGACAGTCGGGGCTCCACCGGATCTATCTGATTATGTATTCTGGAGGGAATACATATGTGGCCGGGGATCTAGACCGCGGCTTTGCGGCCTAGTCGGACCGCGATCTCAGTTCTCCACTATCGGTGTCTCTGCTGTCTTAAAGGGACAAAAAAAGCGGGATCTTGACATAGGGGCCACTTAATATGGTGGATTTGGTGATCTTTGTAATGGAGACACCCCTTTGCTTGGTTTTCCTTCCTTTGAGGGATATCTGGCTTTCATTGTGTTGTAGATCAATAACTGGGGCTCCACATTTATTTTGCATATTCCTGTTTCCCAGGGAGCTTTGCACTTCGGATTGCTGTGTTGAGACTCTTAAGTGAGGCTCCGCGGTGTTTTTTGTAGCTGGTCTCCCTGAGATCAGCTATTGTTGTGTTTGTGTAGTCTCCGAGGCATTGCTCCCGGTTAGCCAGAATCCTACTCCACACTGATGAGGGGCAACACCCCGAGACAGCTGTCTGTGGATGGATACCTGACTTAGGTTTTCCCCGTCACATCCTTAAAGCTTGTAAAAAAGCGGGATCTTGACATAGGGGCCACTTAATATGGTGGATTTGGTGATCTTTGTAATGGAGACACCCCTTTGCTTGGTTTTCCTTCCTTTGAGGGATATCTGGCTTTCATTGTGTTGTAGACCCATAACTGGGGCTCCACATTTATTTTGCATATTCCTGTCTCCCAGGGAGCTTTGCACTTCGGATTGCTGTGTTGAGACTCTTAAGTGAGGCTCTGCGGTGTTTTTTGTAGCTGGTCTCCCTGAGATCAGCTATTGTTGTGTTTGTCTTAAAGGGACACAGAGTCTCCCCCACCTGATGTCTGGGTTATGTGGGATGCAGGATGGGCGTTTAGGCCCTCGGAAGGTGCCGCTTGGAGGTTTGCCAGCGCGTGGTAGTAACTTTTGCCCGGGGCTTAATGCGACTCACCAGGCCACAATCTTTTCTCTGAGTCTTCCTAGTGCTGTTTAGAGCTTCTCTGTGCTGGTCCCACCTGTCGGGTCTCTGCCAGATCTTGTTTGGGCCTGCAGAATGCTCTTTATGGAGATAGAACTGCCGGGGGTGCTGGATATCCAAACCGGGGTCTGTCGGCCCGGCCTAGTACACGGCTGCGATCCCTTACCAGCAAATAATTCCTTTCGGAAAGGTCTCCGGTCGGGCATAAAGGTCTCAAAACGTAGCCTGTAGTGCCAGAAATACCCTGATGTTATCGGGCAACACTTTTATGCAATCAAAGTAGATGGATGACACTGGATTGCATCTCTATACACAGGAGCTGCAGAGTTATACGTCCACTCGCTTCAGTGGTTAGCTCCGCCCCCTGTGACCCAGTTTTTGAAGGGAGAGGATCATGCTCTGCGTCAGTATGTCACAGGACATGTTGGCATTTGCGGCTCCCCACAGCCGGCAGCAGTCATGCAGCCCCAAACTGTGACACTCCCACCACCATGCTTGACTGTAGGCAAGAGGTACTTATCTTTGTGCTCCTCTCCTGGTTGCCACCACACACTCTTGACAACATCTGAACCAAATACTGTAATTGTACCTTGGTCTCATCAGACCGCAGGACATGGTACCAGTAATCCATGTCCTTAGTCTTCAGCAAACTGTTTGCAGGTTTTTTTTTGTATCATCGTTATAAGAGGTTTCCTTCTGGGATGACGGCCATGCAGACCAATTTGATACAGTGTGCGGCGTACGGTCTGAGTTAGACAGGCTGACCTTCCCCCCTTCCCCATCCCTTTAACCTCTGAAGCAATTCTGGCAGCACTCATACAACCTCTGGATATGACACTGAGCATGTGCACTCAACTTCTTTGGTTAACCATGGCGAGCCTGTTCTGAGTGGAACCTGTCTTGTTAAACCGCTGTATGGTCTTGGCCGCCGTGCTGCAGCTCAGTATAAGGGTGTTGGTAATCTTCTTATAGCCTAGGCTGTCTTTATGGAGAGCAACAATTCTTTTTTTTTCAGATCCTCAGAGAGTTCTTTGCCATGAAGTTCCATGTTGAACTTCCAGTGACCAGTATGAGAGAGCCATAACACCAGATCTAAAACACCTGCTCCCCAATCACACCTGAGACCTAACACTAAGGAGTCACATAACATTGGTGAGGGAAAATGGCTAATAGGGCACAATGTAAAGATATAATAGGATATTTACAAAAATGTATCTCACTTTTGTGAGATACTGTACTTGGTTTATTTCACCTTATGTTTTTTTAGGAATGTGGCACAGTTATAAAATCCTGGTCTAATGTGTTAATTTACAGCAATTTTGGGTCAGTTTAACCTAATAATAAATATTACTGTGCTGCTAATGTGTGTGAAGCCGCAGTATACACTTAGGCTGATATTGCATTTACTTATCTTTTTTTCTTTTTTTCTATATGGACTTCTCCAAAGCATTTGACACTGTACCACATAAAAGGTTAGTATATAAAATGAGGATGCTCGGACTGGGAGAAAATGTCTGTAAGTGGGTAAGTAACTGGCTGAGTGACAGAAAACAGGGTGGTTATTAACGGTAGATACTCAGATTGGGCAACTGTCAATAGTGGGGTACCTCAGGGGTCAGTACTGGGCCCTATTCTCTTCAATATATTTATTAATGATCTTGTAGAAGGCTTGCATAGTAAAATATCAATTTTTGCAGATGACACTAAACTGTGCAAAGTAATTAACACTGAAGAGGACAATATACTGCTATAGAGGGATCTGGATAGATTGGACGCTTGGGCAGATAAGTGGCAGATGAGATTTAACACTGACAAATGTAAAGTTATGCACATGGGAAGGAATAATGCAAGTCACTCGTACATACTAAATGGTAAAACACTCGGTAACAAGGATCTAGGAATTTTAATAAACTGCAAACTAAGCTGCAAAAACCAGTGTCAGGCAGCTGCCGCCAATGCCAATTAGATAATGGGTTGCATCAAAAGGGGCATAGATGCCCGTGATGAGAACATAGTCCTACCACTTTACAAATCGCTAGTCAGACCACACATGGGGTACTGTGTACAGTTCTGGGCTCCTGTGAACAAGGCGGACATAGCAGAGCTGGAGAGGGTTCAGAGGAGGGCAACTAAAGTAATAACTGGAATGGGGCAACTACAGTACCCTGAAAGGTTATCAAAATTAGGGTTATTCACTTTAGAAAAAAGACGACTGAGGGGAGATCTAATAACTATGTATAAATATATCAGCGGTCAGTACAGAGATCTCTCCCATCATCTATTTATCCCCAGGACTGTCACTGTGACGAGGGGACATCCTCTGCGTCTGGAGGAAAGAAGGTTTGTACACAAACATAGAAGAGGATTCTTTACGGTAAGAGCAGTGAGACTATGGAACTCTCTGCCTGAGGAGGTGGTGATGGTGAGTACAATAAAGGAATTCAAGAGGGGCCTGGATGTATTTCTGGAGTGTAATAATATTACAGGTTATAGCTACTAGAGATGGGTCGTTGATCCAGGGAGTACTTCTTTCCTCTGGATCAACTAGCAGGATGACAGGCTGAACTGGATGGACAGATGTCTTTTTTCGGCCTTATGTACTATGTTACTATGTTACTAGTATGTTTTTTTTATCAGTTTCACTTGGTGGATTCCTGTATCCACATTTTGTGTACATCTCATATGTGATCACGTGGGTAGGTCATTTAAATAGTAGATCGGGAACACCATCTGTTTGTACTTTGTTAAGACTAAGGGTGCATAGCAGTCCAAAGAGTTTTATCAGGGTGCTTTCTCCCCAATATGTAATGCTTTGATTCTATGTGTCTTCAATAACCTTGGATTTGATTCTGCTGCTGGACAACATTATTGGACGGTATTATCTGCCTGAATCTAGCAAGGTCCATGCATGGAGACCCTTGGAAGAGCTGGGAGAGGTTAGCGGGAGCTTTGTGTATATGTTCTAAGTTAGTTTTACTCTCTTTGGCAAGGAGCCTCTTTGTCTCCAACTTGCTTGCCTTTATCTGTCTTTTACATATTCAATTTTTTCCTAATAGTTTTTTTTTGTGCTTCTTTGTTCCATTCTTGTTTTAGTAATTTATATGCATTCTGTCATTTATTGCTCCTTTACATTTCTATTTATCCACATTTTGTTTCCATATTCCTAACCCTTTTATTCCCATAGGGTATGTAAGTCACAATGAAATTAAAATGTCAGATGCTTTTAAAAATATTATTTTGCAGACATTGTCCCAGTTAGTGAGGCTAATTGCTTTTAAAGTTTGCTTTTAAAACACCCTATTGAATGACAATTAGAAGTTTATTATATTATGGTCACTATTTCCCAGGTGTCCCCCAAACTGCGCCACTGTTATTCTCTCAGGTCTATTGGTTAGTAATAAGTCCAGTGGGGCCGTCCCTCTAGTCGGGTCCTTAACCAGTTGGGAAAAGTTATTGTCTTTGGCTATTGGCAAGAATCTGTTTCCTTTATTAGATCCTCGGTTTCAGTTTCCCATTCTATATCTGGGTAGCTCAAGCATCCATAATAACGACCTCATTATGATTTGGCGCCACATCTATTTCCCTTAGTAGTAGATTTTCTGTGGACTCTGGTTTATTAGGTGGTTAATGGTTCAATTACTTTATTAAGCATTTAAGTACAAAACTGTACCAGTAGGTGAACAATGTAACAGTGTAAAAAGTCAAGGTGCCCAAAAGTCATTGGGCATCAAAATACACCAATAACAGCAGTACAAAAGTAAACTTGTTAAGGACATTAACATGGTATGGTGCAGGACATAATCAGAGCAGCAGTAGATAAAGAGCAAGAAAACCAGAAAAAAAGAAGCCATATGAGTTCTGGCTAATCATGGACAGACTCCGATAACAAGGTAAAAGAGGAATAAAAAGGACTCTAGGCACAAAGGAAGCGTCCCGCCGACAACCGCAGATGGGGCTATATAGTGAGACCAAGATGTGACAGCAAGGCAAGGCATAGCACTGGTTGGAACTGGGAGAGAGTGCACCCCAAATCTAGTGACAGAGAGCCATGGTCTGCAGAAGGAAGAAGGGCTTCCAAATTTGCGGCATGTATACCTAATACGCAAGCACCAGACCTCAGTGTCAAATACACAAGGGAGACAGACAAAGACTAGACAAGTGACGGAGGAAGAGGACAGGAAAGGGGAAGGGGGAAAATGTGTCGCGTATGCATCTAAACAGCAGGGGGGGAGAGAGTACCGTCAGCCAGCCATCCCGTAAACCCGGGAGAGCTTCTGAATTGCAGCCAGGGGTCCCGGGTTAGAGAAAAGCCGGGTACTCGGTTAAGAGACTCCGCCCTCAGTTCCTCCATCCAGGCCCCTCTTGAATTCCTTTATTGTACTCACCATCACCACCTCCTCAGGCAGAGAGTTCCATAGTCTCACTGCTCTTACCGTAAAGAATCCTGATATATTTATACATAATTATTAGATCTCCCCTCAGTCGTCTTTTTTCTAAAGTGAATAACCCTAATTTTGATAATCTTTCAGGGTACTGTAGTTGCCCCATTCCAGTTATTACTTTAGTTGCCCTCCTTTGAACCCTCTCCAGCTCTGCTATGCCCGCCTTGTTCACAGGAGCCCAGAAATGTACACAGTACTCCATGTGTGGTCTGACTAGAGATTTGTAAAGTGGTAGGGCTATGTTCTCATCACGTGCGTCTATACCCCTTTTGTTGCAACCTATTATCTTATTGGCCTTGGCGGCAGCTGCCATACCAGAAAATGCGCAAGGGGGACCATTTCTGGAGGCTGGATTTAATGGTTCTAGTTGAACCTGTAGAGATGGGCTGTATTAGCAAGTATATAGATTCCCAAATGTTTCATCGAGTTTGTGGCTAGTTTAAATGAGAACGAGTCCCGAATATGTGAAATCTCACTACGGGGTAAGGTGACGGGTAGGATCTCTGACTTGTTAATGTTTACTTTAAAGTTACTATGGCGTCCAAATCTTTTGAATTCCCTAAGCACAGAGGGGAGTCCGAGCCTCGGGTTTGAAAGATACATCAGGTCATCGGCAAAAAGAGAGAGTTTATGTTCAGCTGCCCCAAACACTAAGCCTTTAATAGTAGGATTCTTCCTAAGGGCATTGGCAAACAACTCCATCGTTAAGATGTATAGAAAAGGGGACAGCACTGGCGAGTCCCATTTCTAATGTTAAAGGGGGACGATAGTACACTATTGGCCCGTACCTGTGCTGAGGGCGACGAAAAAAGCGCCATAATCCTGCTAATCATTTTCGTCCCCAGGCCTAGATGCTCTAAGGTGAGGGAGAGGAAGCGCCAATTGACCCTATCAAAGGCCTTTTCTGCGTCCACAGAAAGCAGACACAGGGGACGAAACCAACCTGCTCTTTATGAATACAGCCAGGGATATGTGGCGACAATCTGAGGGCTAGTAATTTCACAGAAATCTTCAAGTCCACATTAAGTGTAGAGAAATCGGCCTATAGTTGGTGCAATAAGAGGTATTTTTGCCCGGTTTGGGTATGACTGTAATGTGGGCTTGAAGAGTTTGGGAGGGAAAAGTGGTATCTTTCGAGATAGCATTAAAGCCTGGAGGAGGAACGGGGATAATTCCTCTTTCAATAACTTATAAAAGCGAGGTGTCAGCCTGTCAGGTCCCGGGCTCTTCCCATTTCCGCGGCCGGATATGACGCCAGTAAGTTCCGAGAGTGTGAAGTCGTCCTCCAAGTGTAGTGCATCTTCAGGCGAAACACTAAGGGGGCCGAACTGATGTAAATAATTATGAGCATCCATAAGGTAAGAGTCCGAGTCAGGATCTCTCCCTGTGTTGAGATCATACAGTTTCCCATATAACTCTGATGTGATGTCCGAAGGGTCGTGGACGGTGTCGCCAGATGGGGTAGTTAGGGACGATACATGGGTCTGAGGCAAGCGAGGGTGTAGGGCCCTAGCTAACCACTTCCCGCATTTGTCGCCATACTCAAAAAATCCATATTTAACCTGGTCCCGAATACAAAGAGTTTTTGGTCTAATCCTAATCCTCTGGCGAATATGCGATATATCAGCTGTAAGTGAGTCAGAGGGGGACGTTTTGTTTAGAGTTTCCTTGTCGTTAAGGTCTGCGAGCAGGGCGGAGAGTTTATGGGCATGTTCCCTTTTAAATCGAGCCCTGTGAGAGATAAACACACCCCGAAGGACGCATTTCAATGCCTCCGACTTGATAGGGAGGGTAGGGTCAGAGCGGTGTGTTTGGGAGACGTCGGATATAGCAGAGCAAATATCCGACAAACATACCAATTCATTTAACAGGTTATCGTTCAATCTCCAAGTGAACGAGCGAGGAGCGTCAGTCCGCGGCCCTAACAGTCCATAAACTGGGGCATGGTCTGACCAAAAAAAACGTCCATCGAACAGTGGGGATCTGCGTCAAGCAGAGCTTGTGTAATGAAAAGGTGATCATAGGTACCATAGGTATTATGAGCCTGTGAGTGGAAACTAAAATCAAGATGAAGGGCCAGAAGATCTTTCCGAAAACTAAGTTGGGATGCCAGGGGAACCGAGGACTTACCAGTTGACGATTCGACAGAGGGGTCCATCACCATGTTGGTGACAAAGGGGTCCATCACCAGGTCACCGCCGAGAATGATTGGAGAACCATCCGCAAAATGGGAATATTTCCTCAGTAGCGCTGAGCCAAAAGCCGCCTGTCCCTGGTTGGGGAAATAAGTATATGTAAGGAGAAAAAAAAAGGGGGAAACAGCGCCTCATGTGCAGGATGTCTCAATGCGGTTTTTAAGAAAGCAAAAATTGCGCTTACCAGATTAGGTTGTGAGGGGAGTCACAACAACTATTCAAGCCTTGCTGGATTCTGCCCCGCCAGCTGAGGGAAGAGCCACGCTGCTGCCAGGTCCCGTCCCGCTTGTATGTGCGGATGAAAGAAACAAACTTGGAATAGAAAACACTGAGGTGGACCTTTACCACGGCGCTGCAGGCAGATGTAACACTCCTGGATGTGGATTATCCTTTTTTATTTAAATAGATAATTATAAAAGCAAAGTCTACGCATTTAAGGGGCTCATGCCCCCTTCATCAAGTACTGTCCTGATGAAGGGGGCATGAGCCCCTGAAACGCGTAGACTTTGCTTTTATAATTATCTATTTAAATAAAAAAGGATTATCCACATCCAGGAGTGTTACATCTGCCTGCAGCGCCGTGGTAAAGGTTCACCTCAGTGTTTTCTATTTCAAGTTTGGTTGGGGAAATAGACGTTAGCAACGGTATAAACAGACCGATCAATTAGCAGTTTAAAGGGGTTCTTAACTTTGTTACAACTGATGATCTATTTTCTGGATAGATCATCAGCATCTGATCGGCCGGGTCAGACACCCGGGACCCCCGCCGATCAGCTGTTTGAGAAGGCAGTGGCGCTGCAGGAGTGCCGCGGCCTTCTCACTGTTTACCGCTGCTAGCACCCCGCTCAGTGACGTCACGATTTGTATCAGATGCTGCCGATCAGATGCTCATGATCAATCCTGTGGATAGATCATAAGTTGTTACAAAGTGAAGAACCCCTTTAAGGAAGATATAGCGACCCCTGTGGTCAGTGACAGAGGACAACACCTCTGGACGAAAAGCAAGGCAATGGATACTCCACCCACCTTCTTAGAAGGGTTGGGGCTGTGAAACCATGCAGTGTAGAAGCCATAGTTACATTTAGGGACCGAATTCGCCCTAAAGTGTGTCTCCTGTAACATAGCCAGCATGACACGTTTCTTATGGAAACGGTACAGGATCTGGTTACGATTTTCTGGCTTGTTGAGATCCCTGGCATTGTATGTGCAGAAGGTAAAATAAGATGTTAGGACCGGCACAGGGATGGCTGACGAACGGACAAAGAAGGACGTGGACACGTGTGATAAAGTATAGCTTAGGTTAAAATACTAGGGAGGGGAGGACGGGCAGGGAACACGGATAACACAAAAAAAATTCAAAAAGCATGAGCCCAACTAGGAGGCTCAAGTGAAAACTAGAAAGTGACTATAGTCACAACCGACACTATGTGTCGTAGGCCCTAAGTGAGAGAAGGAGAGGCCGAGGTAGGACAGCAGCCCTACTACTCACCGGTCATATGAATGAGTAAAAGCGTATAAAGAGCAGAGCATAAGGTAAAGATAGTAAAAGAGAAAAGAAGAGAACAGGCATAACACGATAATGCAGATGCGAGCTGATGAAAGGCTCAGGTCTTCAGTTTCTGATGGCGTCATCAGATCCGCTGTGATTTAGGCGCCACTGTCGTCCACTCTCCTCGTTCCCGGGTGTTGTGCCTAATGGAAGGCCTAGGCCAGTCAGGAAGATCAACTGGAGGGAATCCAAATACATCCAAGAGTTTAGGGAGATCCTCCAGTGACTTGAAAACCGCCGTCTTTCCTTCTTTATTGGCGATATTGGTATACAATGGCGTTGTCTCGGCTTTTCTCAGCAGCAGCGTACATCTTGCTAAGTCCGGTAGGACGATGACTCCAGGAGGACCAGAGGCGGATTTTTCCGCATTCCGAGCGGCTCTGAGAATAGACTCCATCTCTTTGAAGAAATGAACCCGACATATAATGTCCCTCTGGGCTGAGCCGGGTCAGACAGATTAGGACCCAGCGCACAATGTATCTGATCAATTTCTATGGGCTGAGTAGGGTCAGAGTTCAGTAGCTTACCAAAATAATCCTGGTCCCAGGAGGCAAGATCTGGGGCGGTTATGGTTTCAGGGACTCCCCTGATGCGAAGAGTGTTTCTTCGGTTGCGATTTTCTATGTTGTCCAAATGCCAGGATGCTTTGGAGCTGCATGGTGTGCTCATTAATGATCAATTGGTGTGTGTCCAGTACGGTGAGCACGTGGTTTTGTACATTTTCAATGTCCTCCACTCTTAGGCCTACATGTTGGATGTCCTGGCGGAGCACCGCCAGATCTTCCTTATGAGATGCTTCTACCCTGCTGAGGACGGCATCAACTTCAGCTTTGGTGGGGAGTGCCTTAAGATGTGGTTGCCAATCCCAGTCTCCAGACTGGTTACAAGATGCAGGAGACCCGTCTATACGGGGGGACCGAGCCAGCAAGTTGCGCTGGGCGGGGGAGGCCATCGATGAGGCCTCTGCACTGCTGGCGGGGAGAGGAGAAAGTGCAGGGCCTGGGGTAGGACTCACCGCCGCCGCGTAGGAGGTGTGACCTCGCTGGGTCCAGAGAAAGGCTGTGTCCCATTAGATGCAGGTGCGGAGTTCCTGGGCGTACACGCCGGCTCCGCCATCTTGGATCTCGCTGGTCCCGCGCTGGAATCACTCTGCTGGCTCGGCGACCCAAAGAAGCGGGAGATGTCGCCCCGGGTCGCGGTCCGGAGGTGCAGGGGTGGTACTGGGAGCCTTTCTGCGTCCCATACCGGTGGTTATGCCTTCTAGGGAGCTCTGCAAGCGAGGGTAAGACCGGAGGCGTTCAAGAGCTCAGGCAGCAAGCTCCATATTAGGTGGTTTATAATAAACTCCTACCACTATTTTATTATTGTTTTTGGCTCCATGTATTTCTACCCACAGTGACTCCACATGTTTATGTCCCTCACTTATATCTTCTCAGACTGTGGGCTTTAGAGAGGACTTTACATAAAGGCAGACCCCCTCCCCCTCTCCGTTTTTTACAGACTGTAACCCTGTACGTTAACCGTCCTGTCATAGCTATCATCCAGCCATGTCTCAGTTATTCCCACTGTCATAGCTATCATCCAGCCATGTCTCAGTTATTCCCACTATGTCATAGTCCTCCTCACACATCATTAATTCCAGTTCTCCAGTTTTATTAGTCAGGCTTCTGGCATTAGTGTACATACAATTGAGAGTTTTTTGTAAATTTTTTACCCTACACCTTTACTTATGAACTGTTCTAGTCCCTCCATCCATTCCTCCCCCAGTCCTACTACCTTGCCCCTGGTCTCTAGCTGCACTATCTTCCCCTCCTATAACATAATCACCCTCCCCCCAGTCCCCAGTTTAAACACTCCTTTAACCTTCTAGTCACCTTCTCCCCCAAAACAGCTACCCCTTCCCCATTGAGGTACAGCCCATCCCTATGATAGATCCTGTAGCTGACAGAGAAGTCAGCCCAATTCTCCATGAACCCAAACCCCTCCTTGCTAAATCAGTTTTTGAGCCTTTTCTTCATCTCTCTAATCTCCCGTTGCTTTTCTGTTGTGTCTTGTGGTACCGATAGTATTTCAGAAAATACTACCTTTGAATTCCTTGCCCTGAGCTTGTGACCTAAGTCCCTCAAATAATTTTTAAGGATGTTTCAACCTACCTCTTTGTTATTGGTGCCAATGTGGACCATGACCACTCGGCTCTTCGTCCAGACTTTCCCAGTAATCTGTCAACCCAATCCGAGACAACACACCACCAGGAAGACAACACACCATTTTACAATCCAGCCCTTTCTCACAGATTGTCTTATCTGTACCCCTAAAATTCGAGTCTCCCACCAGCACTTGTGTTACCTGCCCTGCACTTCTTGTCTCCTTGCTGGAGCTGACATTTCCATGACTAGTAAAGAAGGTGTTTTGCTGTAGCAGTGAAATGGTGGAACTGTTTTACTACTTTAAATACCAAAATACTGTTTTTGTAGCTATTCTAAGAGAGAGATGTTGAACAATCTAATAATTTGCAACCAGCATAGATTAATGGAAACAGGTGGAGCTAATATTATTAGTTACTTTGAGGTAAGAGATATCTAGATTTCACAAAAGCACTTGATACAGTATCACACAAGAGCCTTATTCTAAAGCTACAAATGCTGGGACTATGGTGGGGCAATATATGCAAATGGATAAAGAATTGGTTATGGGACAGAAAAAAAAGTCATTGTAAATAGTATATATTTCAAATGGTCCAAAGTCAGCAGCTGGGCCTAGTTATTTTTAATCTTTTTTATTAATGACATTATGGGTGAGGTTGAAAGTAAAGTTGCTACGTCTGCTTCACTTAAAGTACGCAAGAGATAAATACTGAAAAACACCTGTTGCTTTGTAGTTGAAGTTATTAATAAAAATTGTGAATCATTGTCAAATGTACACTGCGGCACGTAATGTTTTGGCAGGCAGTCTTAAAGGGGCAGAGCAATTAATTATTTGAAATGCAACTGTTGCTATTTATAGACATTAGCCCTACAACCTTAATGTGGTCCCTAATGTTTCCACGTACATAAGTATGCTGTAAAAGGTAGAAATTCACACCAATGGTGACACAGGTTTCAGTAGGCCACCTGTAACCCACCTGTAACCCACAACAAAGCCACAGGCCTAAAGGCATAGATTTTATCCCAAGTATTTCACCAAGTAGGGGTTAGCTTCCACAGGGTCCGCCTAAGGTTCTCCACTCTCCCTGACCATAGAGTAACATCAGCAGATTGTTACCAACCTCGGTGGACTGTCTTGCCCAGTCTCATGAAGAACATATTATGGTTGAAAACCAGTTACTTTGTAGAAGGTCCTGTGTGATGTTTAACTCATCTTTACAACTAATTATGAGCACATTTGTTTAAATCAATTTGGGCGATTTGATTCAGCCTGAACTGAAAGTGCTGCAAATTGCTCTGAAGCATTGTAGATGACAATCTGGGGTCTCCTAGGTCTGTATGCTACTCATTTTAAGCTCTTTAACACCAAGCCGGCTTTAGTAATCCTAAAGTGACTGCAACATATATGGCCACAGTCTGTCTAAAAACAAACTGCACTGTAGGATTTTTTTATTTTTAAAAAAGAAGGTCTGAAAAATGTTTGTGTTTTGGTGGCAAATACATGCTGGTGTGTATGTGGTCCGTTTGTGATCTGAAAAATGGCTGATGCCAGCTTGAGAAACTTGTTCGAATTGAATTGCCAAAATTCAGATTCTGAATAGATCTGAATGTTTAGAAAATTTGAGTCCGATTTGATTAGTTTGGAATCGATTCACTTGTCTCTACTTACAAACTTATAAAAAAATAATGCAGCACACGAAAAAATCATAGTGACAAAAAGTGGACCTTCATTATTCATCCATAAGTCCATACTTACAGCCTTAGGCTTCACATGCCTTAAAGCTCAGCATTCTGTATAGAATTTTATCAATTATGGTAGTATATGGGGTGGTCCAAAGTGATAGATCCCCTTCAATCTCATCATTCTAGTCCTATGTTTAAGGGTGGCTTCACACGTCCATTGAACACAGACGTGAACTGTCCGTGATAACCTGGGCTGGATTCCTGCTTAAAGCAGGAGCGCACGGCGTCATTGGTTGCTATGATGTTGTGCGCTTCCTGCCGCCGCCGCTGTACAGTAATACACTGGTATGATCTATATGAGTGTATTACTGTACTGCAGCAGCGGCAGGGAGCGCACGGCGTCATAGCAACCAATGACGCCGTGCGCTCCTGCTCCAAGCAGGAATCCAGCCCAGGTTACCACGGACAGTTCACGTCCGTGTTAAACAGACGTGTGAAGCCACAGCCAGCCTTAAACATAGGACTAGAATGATGAGATTAAAGGGGATCTATCACTTTGGACCACCCCATATACTACCATAATTGATAAATACTATACAGAATATATAAGCATAATAATTATTATTATTATTTCTAAGCTTATAATTTATAAGCAGAAGAATGGAAAGGACCAATTTGGGGCATAACTGAGCCGAATGGGGCCTACGGACCCGGACTATAATGGGGTCCGTTAGGTGTCTGCTCAGAGGAAGATTTTTGAAGCGGAGACAAAAGTTATGCATGTTATAGTCTATGGGGCCCATACACTCCGTTCGGTTCAGTTATGTGCCAAATCAGTCCTTTTAGTTCTTCTGCTCCTATAACGGAGCAGGAGAACGGAAAGGCTGAACGCTGATGTAAACTCAGCCTAACACGTCATTTCTATTTTTATACTCCCTGGCTTTTCCCCTACAAATCAGCTGTGTGATCCATAGATAGGACTCCTGAGTAGACACAGGACTCCAGTTCCAGTCCTCTCTATGCATCACACAACTGGTTTGCAGACACACTATGGGGGAACAGCAGTGAGTATAAAGTTATAAATTACTGATTTCAACACAGCATTCTGTAAACTATTCATTTATCATTAACTTTTTAATGCCAAAAGTAGCAGGTCCGCATAGTGTTAAAGAAATGAAGCTGTAGAGAAATATGCAGACAGGCGGCTGAAAGGGTTAAGTGTTCTCCTAGTCCATGTATGTATGGAAGAGACTGATGAGCTGTAGAGCAGCTGTACAGTGGTGGTGTGTAGAGGGATCCACTAATGTGAGGCCCATATCAGGACCTACAGCCCAAGTAGATTAAAGTTGGATGACACTAATAAGTGCATGTATAGAACTGTACAAAAAGCACAATATGGTAAAAAGGCCCCCATCCCTCTGTGAAACACCTTAGATGCTGCGGTCGCTATTTGGGAAGTAGATGACTCCAATCAGAGTAGATGTAACTGCACTATAATCACAGTTTGCTAGTGCTACATTGACTGATTACTTTAGATACCCATCGATGCTGCTAAAATGGTACGGATGGGCTTCGGATGGCATGCATGAGAAGAAGTTGTGTGGGGAGCCCAAGCTGAACTTCTGCACCAAGGCCTGAAAGCCATTTGTCATTGTCCATTACTGAAGTTTGAGGCTGGCCTGAGTTGACAAATTCCCTTATAATTGCTAAAAAGCCTATGCAACAAATTCATTCACCTGGTGTGCAGCATTATGATGCTTAGAACATGCCGGTGGTGACAACTAATATATAGCATATACCTATGGAGCCACTACAAGTATATGAACAAGATGATGCAACCCTTCTTGAGAAGAGCACTCAATATTATTTATTCCTCATTGGAGCCAGGGTATATGAAAGAACTGGGCAAAGCCATTTAAGATATTGTAATAGCTGCCAAGTTCTATAGAAGGTTTTAATTATAGATGAGTAAAGGGTGTGTATGACAGGTAAGAGAAACTATATATAATTAGTGATATTGGGTTATAGAATTGTCTTAATTATGAAAATAATAACTTCCAAACAGACATAAATTAAAAACACACCTGATAGAAATCCAGGTGAGGTGCAGCTCTAAGATAAAACCATTTTAACTCTGCAAGAGAAAGGAATGTGGCAGCTAATCCTAACTAGGACTTTAAATGGGGGTCTTAAAGGGAGAGGCTTAGAGTGCCAGGGAAACAGAGCTCTGTCATGTTATGTTTCTGTGTAACACATAATACCATAGAAGCTTTATTACTACTTTTACATTTACAATGGACTACAGTACAGGTTGTGTCAGGGGGCTTAACTCACTTGGTCCTGCCACCCACTATCCATCAGATGTTGCATGGGAGCCACAAACTTTCATAGGCAGATTCCAATGACATCACAGTCACGTCTATGCAGTTGATCACGTGAGAAGCCGCGCTAGACCGAGTAACCAGCACGGGACGCCGCGGACAACGCATTTGCTGGTCCAATCCTGATATACATTCATGTGCTAATTGTTTTTATAATTTTTAGAATTTTTTAGTTGTTTGTACTGGTACTAATAAATACGTTACATTTGCATCAGGTCCAGTTGATCCTATTATTTATGTGTGCCCCCCACCATTCTTTACTCTCTTAGCTACCTCATTTGGCCTGGGTGTTGCCAGGGGTGAGCACCATACCATATTGGATCATCAGGTGAGCCACTGAACACATATTCTATTTTTAAGTTTCTATAAGGATATATGGGAGATACAGAAGGAGGCAAGCTTGCTCACTCACTCTGACTCTTGGAAAAATCAGAAAAAATGCCATCCTTACACTTTTATGCATCTCTTATTGACCTCAATTGGAGCTACATACAGCTGCATACGTATTGGATCCCTAGCAGTTTTAAATTTCCGCCCAAACAGAGGATTGATGAACCATATTGAAGAAACAGCACACCGACCTCTGATTATTGATAAAGGATATCAGAGTATTCAATTTTAAAATAAAGTCTACAACAGTGCCCATAGTTTTATCTGTTGGAACGCTCTTGGGGCTCCCTACCTTACCTTATTAATTGCTATATACTGATGCTCCAGGTAAAGTGAGGTGTGTCAAAGCATCTAATATAAGGCTAGATGAAGCATGCATAACCTACATATGTATAATGCTGCAATTTCTGTGTTGATGGCCATTGGCCTTGTGTCCATAAGTAAATAGATACAAGCATGTACAATTACCGCAAGTTAAACAGTATGTATGCATGAAACCTGTTATTATATTATTCAGCCCTCTGAACTCATTATGTATGAGCATTGGAAGGTATATTAATATTGAGCATGATACATGTAAAACTGAAGTGATGATTTATAATGAATGTTTGTATGTAGGGCGGCCTTTGGTGAGCCTACAAGTATACACTAGGGAGCTTCATAAATGGTAATTTACTTTACAAGTAGAAACTTTCCAATAGCAAAGTAGAGTAGCAGGATTAGCTCCAAAAGTCCAAACCCTTTGGCTTCCCTCAGTGGTATAAATAAGATGGTGGCTCTATAGCAAAAATGTAAGTGGGTCCACCATTATGGTACCAGGTTTTGCCACTGAGGACAGAAGACATTTCTTTCCGTTATTAGCTGAGTCATGTTCCTGATGTTTAAATGTGGCTAATGTATATAATATTGTGAGCTGGAATGTGCGTCGCCTGGGTGACTCAACAAAGCAATTTGCCCTGATGGATTATCTGCGCCCGTATTTCCCCGCTATTATATGTTTGCGAGAAACCCACTTTACGAAGGAGGGGGCACAGGCATTCTATAGGTCATGGATGAGCCATACATTCCACTCAGTGTTCTCTAGCGATTCCCGAGGGGTTAGTGTCCTGGTTAGTGATGAGCGAGCACCCAAGTATAATGGAAGTCAAAGGGAGACAATCAGGCACCCGCTGCTTGGATGATGGGAGGGTGCCTGGTCCATTGGAAAAGGTCAGAAAGTGACAGAAACACCACCGAAATGGATCTGAAACAGCATGGGGACCATGTCTGGGTGCATATTTGACTCCAATGTCGCTGTTGGGAACCATATTGTCCCAGTTGTCCGCCACTTTTACACAGCGACAAAATCACGCCCAAAATCCCGCTCCCTCAAAAAAAAAAAATTTTTTGAGGTAAAATTGCTTGGAAACATTCTTTTCTGTATATTCAATTGTATATACAGTGCAAATGATGCCACACATTACAAGGAAGAAGCACTCCAATACAGCCTGTATATCACATAAAGGAGGGTGCTACAATTGTTCAGGTACACTGCTGCACTCATAAAGCCTATGCACTAAGTGAAAGGGCTGGCAAAAATTACAAGGAACCGTAACTCCAATACACCCTTGATTACACATAAAGGAGGGCATCATACACACCCTTGAAAACTTATCATTGATGGCCTACTGGTGACCCTCAAAAACATTTGGAGCAAGGGCGTGCTGGTTACCCTCTAAAATATTGTAGTAGAGGGCCTGAAGGTGAGCGAACCCCATATAAACATTGCAGGGATGGCCTACAGGTGAGCAGACCATATAAAGCATTGGAGGTGAGGGACTGAAGGTGAGGGAACCCCATAAAGCATTGCAGTCATGGCCTACAGGTGAGCAGACGGTATAAAGCATTGGAGGTGAGGGCCTGAAGCCTGAGCGAACCCCATAAAACATTGCAGTAATGGCCTACAGGTGAGCAGACTGTATAAAGCATTGGAGGTGAGAGTCTGAAGCCTAGTGAATCCCATAAAACATTGCACTGATGGTCTACAGGTGAGCAGAAGGTATAAAGCATTGGAGGTGAGGGCCTGAAGCCTGGCGAATCCCATAAAACATTGCAGTGATGGCCTACAGGTGGGCAGACCGTATAAAGCATTTGGGGTGAGGGCCTGAAGCCTAGCGAACCCCATAAAACATTGCAGTGATGGCCTACAGGTGAGCAGACCGTATAAAGCACTGGAGGTGAGGGACTGAAGCCTAGCGAACTCCATAAAACATTGCAGTGATGGTCTACAGGTGAGCAGATCGTATAAAGCATTGGAGGTGAGGGACTGAAGGTGAGGGTACCCCATAAAACATTGCAGTAATGGTCTACAGGTGAGCAGACTGTATAAAGCATTGGAGTGAGGGCCTGAAGCCTAGCGAACCCCATAAAACATTGCAGTGATGGCCTACAGGTGAGCAGACGGTATAAAGCATTGGAGGTGAGGGCCTGAAGCCTAGCGAACCCCATAAAACATTGCAGTGATGGCCTACAGGTGAGCAGAGGGTATAAAGCATTGGAGGTGAGGGCCTGAAGCCTATCGAACCCCATAAAACATTGCAGTAATGGTTTACAGGTGAGCAGACCATATAAGGAATTGTAGGTGAGGGACTGAAGGTGAGCGAACCCCATAAAACATTGCAGTGATGGTCTACAGGTGAGCAGACCTTATAAAGCATTGGAGGTGAGGGCCTGAAGCCTAGTGAACCCAATAAAACATTGCAGTGTTGGCCTACAGGTGAGCAGACCGTATAAAGCATTGGAGGTGAGGGCCTGAAGTCTAGCAAACCCCATAAAACATTGCAGTAATGGCCTACAGGTGAGCAGACCTTATAAAGCATTGGAGGTGAGGGCCTGAAGCCTAGGGAACCCAATAAAACATTGCAGTGTTGGCCTACAGGTGAGCAGACTGTATAAAGCATTGGAGGTGAGGGCCTGAAGTCTAGCAAACCCCATAAAACATTGCAGTAATGGCCTACAGGTGAGCAGACCGTATAAAGCATTGTAGGTGAGGAACTGAAGCTTAGCGAACCCCATAAAACATTGCAGTGATGGCCTACAGGTAAGCAGATCGTATAAAGCATTGGAGGTGAGGGACTGAAGGTGAGGGAACCCCATAAAGCGTTGCAGTAATGGTCTACAGGTAAGCAGACCGTATAAAGCATTGGAGGTGAGGGACTAAAGGTGAACGAACCCCATAAAACATTGCAGTGATGGTCTACAGGTGAACAGACCTTATAAAGCATTGGAGGTGAGGGTCTGATGCCTAGAAAACCCCATAAAACTTTGCAGTGATGGCCTACAGGTGAGCAGACAGTATAAAGCATTGGAGGTGAGGGCCTGAAGCCTAGTGAACCCAATAAAACATTGCAGTGTTGGTCTACAGGTGAGCAGACAGTATAAAGCATTGGAGGTGATGGCCTGAAGCCTAGTGAACCCCATAAAACATTGCAGTGATGGCCTACACGTGAGCGGACCATATAAAGCTTTGAAGGTGAGGGCCTGAAGCCTGGCGAACCCCATAAAACATTGCAGTGATGGCCTACAGGTGAGCAGACCGTATAAAGCATTGGAGGTGAGGGACTAAAGGTGAGCGAACCTCATAAAACATTGCAGTGATGGTCTACAGGTGAGCAGACCTTATAAAGCATTGGAGGTGGGTGCCTGAAGCCTAGCGAACCCTATAAAACATTGCAGTGATGGTCTACAGATGAGCAGACCTTATAAAGCATTGTAGGTGAGGAGAAACTAAATATTGATCATCAAATGGATAATTTGGGTCCCATAAGTTCTAGAAAGAATATGACAGTGTAATAAAAGACACCTAAAACTTTATATTTATTTATAATATTTTAAAACCTGGAACAGAAGCCCAGGAAACAATAACCACAACAGAAAAGACTACACGATTCAGTCCTCCTGTCAACGCTACCACTCACAAATTGGATAGTGTTACTAATCTAAATATAGATGACACAATCGATTAATGAGTAGAATAAGATACATAGTTAAGATATCGGAAATGTCCAAAAAATTGTCAAAATGTGCAACATCTATAGGTATATGAGGCGTGGTGCAGGGAGATGATCGGGGATACTGGACATAAGCAGAAAGCAGCAGGGAGTAGTTAAAAAACACAGATATGTCATTAACCCTATAGAAAACCCTGTAGGTGCCCTCACCTATCCTATGCCCGGAGTCAACCCCTAAAGGTGGGATTACTCCGTCCCCGTACCTAAGCCTACTGACCCTATTGCACCCTGTATACTATCACGGTGTGGGGGGACCTAGATATGGCCAAACTGCCTTAAATCAAGATACCGCAATGTTGCTGGACACACAAGAAAAAGCCCCGACGCGTTTCCCCCTACAATGGGTTCCTCAGGGGGCCAATATTCATAATGATGACATAAGGCAATACTCAAAGGATGTAAATAGGGATAAATTGTACATGATACTTAAGGAGCGATGTCTATAGCCGGCCATCCATTCCCGCATTACACGTGTTCCACTCCGGCACTGATACGCAGCCTAGAAACATGAAGGGAAAATAGGGTGGATTTACAGACACCCAGGACAACCCGGCTAAGGAAAACCGTAGGCAAACAGAGAAAAGCGGGGAGTGCTTACCAGAAGAGGTTCCCTAAACGGGGCACGGCAATAGGTGCTAAGGATGACTCCGCAGATGACAGGAGCGCCGATGTGTTCCGGTTAACTTCCGGATTTTAAAGGGCGCGCTAAGAAGATAGCGGACATGAGGTAGCGGGCCACATCCGGTCTGGTGGAACGCATGTTCTACCCACCGGGGAACTAAATGGAACGCATAGCTAGCCGCATCACAGTTCGCAGGAAGTGATGTCATACTTCCTGTAAATGGGACGCATGCCCGCATGAACAAAATAACTGCCTGGAACGCAAACAAATACAGCGTCCATGGAAACAGGGGGGGGGTGCAGACTATGGTAAAAGGAAGTCTGCCAAAGTGACAGAAGTATTGCACAAGACAATACTAGACTACTAGGTGCCTACGGTAGGGGGGGGGGTGGGGGGAAGAGGGGGAAGAGGGGGGAGGAGAAGGGGAAGGGAGAGGGAGAAAAAAGGGGGAGGAAAGGGGAACTCTTTATAGAGAATAAGTGGGTAGCGATTTATACCTCATAGATAGACCTGAAGGTATAAGTTAATAGACATGCATATAACACATGTCAAGATACTGATGAATTTAACCCCTCAACAAAAGAAGGGGGGGGGGTTTGGCGTACTTACAGCAAGTACGGTGGCTATAGAAAATGCAACAATAACATACACAGAGGGAGTGAGGTAAGGACATAGAGACACCAGACTAAATAAAGCAACTAAAGGACAGTCTTTCATTAAGACCAGAAGGTGTCTGTGACTTCGTTCATGTGCAGGGCCAGAGGGGTGACCTCCTTTTTTCTGACATCATTGATGTGTTCGCATATCCTTCTGCGCAGTTCCCTGAACGTTTTACCTATATAGTCCAGGGAGCAATCACACTGGCAGATATATATCACCCCTCTGCTTCTGTAGTTCACGAAATCATGAATGGTTACAATTTCACCAGTAGCTGAACTGGTGATTGTCTTAGCCATAGAGATATATCTGCAGGCCTTACAACCACCGCACCTAAACATGCCCATGGGACGACGGTCAAGCCAGGTACCTTGTGGTTGGGGGCCCAAGTAATGACTGTGTATCAACCGGTCTCTAAGGCTCCTACCCCTACGGTACGTAATGCTCGGGTGGGGAGGAAGAAATGGGGACAATGGGGTCTGCACCCCCCCTGTTTCCATGGACGCTGTATTTGTTTGCGTTCCAGGCAGTTATTTTGTTCATGCGGGCATGCGTCCCATTTACAGGAAGTATGACATCACTTCCTGCGAACTGTGATGCGGCTAGCTATGCGTTCCATTTAGTTCCCCGGTGGGTGGAACATGCGTTCCACCAGACCGGATGTGGCCCGCTACCTCATGTCCGCTATCTTCTTAGCGTGCCCTTTAAAATCCGGAAGTTAACCGGCACACATCGGTGCTCCTGTCATCTGCGGAGTCATCCTTAGCACCTATTGCCATGCCCCGTTTAGGGAACCTCTTCTGGTAAGCACTCCCCGCTTTTCTCTGTTTGCCTACGGTTTTCCTTAGCCGGGTTGTCCTGGGTGTCTGTAAATCCACCCTATTTTCCCTTCATGTTTCTAGGCTGCGTATCAGTGCCGGAGTGGAACACGTGTAATGCGGGAATGGATGGCCGGCTATAGACATCGCTCCTTAAGTATCATGTACAATTTATCCCTATTTACATCCTTTGAGTATTGCCTTATGTCATCATTATGAATATTGGCCCCCTGAGGAACCCATTGTAGGGGGAAACGCGTCAGAGCTTTTTCTTGTGTGTCCAGCAAGATTGTAGGTGACGGCCTGAAGCCTAAGAAACCCCATAAAACATTGCAGTGATGGCCTACAGGTGAGCAGACAATATAAAGCATTGGAGGTAAGGGCCTGAAGCCTAGTGAACCCCATAAAACATTGCAGTGATGGCCTACATGTGAGCGGACCGTATAAAGCATTGGAGGTGAGGGCCTGAAGCCTGGCGAACCCCATAAAACATTGCAGTGATGGCCTACAGGTGAGCAGACCGTATAAAGCATTGGAGGTGAGGGACTGAAGGTGAGCGAACCCCATAAAACATTGCAGTGATGGCCTACAGGTGAGCAGAGGGTATAAAGCATTGGAGGTGAGGGACTGAAGCCGAGCGAACCCTACAAAACATTGTAGTGAGGGCATATATATTCTGTAGGAGGCAGATGAGAAAACAAGATTCAAACATATACCCTTTTTTTTGCAGTGAAAAGGGTGCATCTGAATCTTGTGGATTGAGTACATTATAAATCATACATTTAAATTGCGTTTTTGTCTCTCATTAGCTCAGCTTTCCTCTGGTTGAGTAGAAGTGAGGGGCAATCCAGGCCTTGTTCATTTTTATCTGAGTCAACCTGTCAGCATTGTCAGTGGACAAGCAGATACGCTTATCTGTTATAATGCCACCAGCAGCACTAAATGCACGCTCAGACAATACGCAGGCGGCAGGGCAGCCCGCACCTCCAAGGCGTAGAGCGCAAGCTCGTGCCACGTGTCCAGCTTGAACACCCAGTAGTTGTAAGACACTGTGGGATCATTCAGGACGCTGACACGGTCTGCAATGTATTCCTTCACCATCTTCCAAAACTTTTCCCTCCTTGTAGCACTAGACCGCGATTCAGGGTCAGGTTGCTGGAGGGGTGTCATGAAAGTGTTCCATGCCTTGGAAAGTGTTGCCCTGCCTCTGTTGGAACTACTGTGTGTTCCCCTTGTCTCCCTTCACCGGTTGCCTAAGGAAGTACGGACTCTGGTGGCTGCATTGTCAGATGGAAAATTTTGGAGCAATCTGTCAACAAGTACCTTCTGGTTTTACTGTGGAGAGATGAGAAGTTCTCTTTGTAGTGGGGGTCGAGAAGGGTGAACACCCAGTAATCTGTGTTACCTAAAATGCGTATACCGTGAGGGTCGCGGGAAAGGCAGCCTAACATGAAGTCAGCCATGTGTGCCAGAGTACCAACGGGCAAGACGTCAATGTCAACTTCAGAATGACTCGCCATACCCCACCCTCCTCCTCTTCTGCCCATCCACGCTAAACAGATGGAATTAAAGTTCCATGGGTACTAGCCTCTGTAGCAGAGGCAAGTGTCTCCAGCTCCTCCTCTTCATGGCCCAATTTGCGCTGAGAAGACGAACTGGGGGAGGTTTGGCTCCTGTGACATCTTCTCCCCCATTACCTCGTCTGCCACATTCAAAGCATCCTCCATAATTGTGAGCAGCGATCGTTTCACAGCAGTGGGATGGTTACACTGATAATAGCGTTATCACCACTAACCATCTGTGTGGATTTATCAAAGTTTTTTAAAATCGCACATAGGTCTGACATCAATGCCCACTCCTCGCTTGTGAATAGTGGCAGTTGACTGGAAAGGAGACGACCATGTTGCAGTTGGTATTTCACAACTGCCCTCTTCTGCTCACAAAGTCTGGCCAACATGTAGAGCATAGAGCTCAGCCGCGTTCTCACGTCGCACAACAGTCGTTGAGCTGGAAGCCGCAAGCGCTGCTGCAGCGTTGACAGACCGGCTGAAGCTGTGGACGACTTTCAGAAATGGCACACAAACGGCGCACCTTCACTAGTAGCTCCTGCAAATTAGGGTAGGTTTTGATTAACTGCTGAACCACTAAGTTTAAGAAGTGGGCTAGACATGGAATTTGTGTCAGGTTGCAGAGCTCCAAAGCCGCCACCAAGTTACGGCCATTGTCAGACACAACCATGTCTGTTTCTAGAATGAGTGGCGAGAGCCACAGCTCAGTCTGGTCCCTTATACCCTGCCACAGCTCTGTCTGGTCCCTTATACCCTGCCACAGCTCTGCGGCGGTGTGCTATTTGTCCCCCAAACAGATCATCTTCAGCACGGCCTGTTGACGCTTACCCACAGCAGTGCTGCACTGCTTCCAGCTAGCGACTGATGGCTAACTGCTGTTGGAGGTGGAGGAGGAGCAGGCGCCGGAGGAGGAGAAGTGGGGGTTGGAGCCAGTAAAATAGCTGCTGGTGGAGACCCTGATGGACGTAGGGCCCGCAATCCTGGGCGTGGGTAGCACCTGTGTCATCCCAGGGTACGACTCACTCCTGGCCTCCACAACATTTACCCAGTATGCGGTCAGGGAAATGTAGCATCCCTGGCCACCAGCACTTGTCCATGTGTCCATGGTGAGGTGAACCTTCCCAGTAAGTGCGTTGGTCAGGGCATGGGTGATGTTCTGGGACACATGCTGGTGTAAGGCGGGCACGGCACACCGTGAAAAATAGTGGCGGCTGAAGACTGTGTACCGAGGGACGGCCGCCGACATCAGGCTGCGGAAGGCCTCAGTGTCTACAAGCCTATATGGCAACATTTCAAGGGCCAGTAATTTCGAAAGTTGCACATTTAGTGCTATGGCCTGTGGGTGGGTGGGAATTTGAGCTTGCATTTAAATGCTTGTGTTATTGACATTTAAACGCTGCGCTGGGACAGGGAAGTGGATGTTGTTGCTGACGGTTCATGCGAAGGTCCAGTTCCAGGGCGAGGGGCATTCGACGGGATTGGCCAGCAGTGCATAACACAGGGGAAGTTGAGGCAGTGGTGGGACCCGCAGAGTGTGGACCCAGGTGTTCGGCCCATTTATTAGGGTGCTTGGATGCCATGTGGCGGATCATGCTGGTGGTGGTGAGGTTGCTAGTGTTCACGCCCCGGCTCATTTTGGTACGGCACAGGTTGTAGACTACCACTCTTTTGTTGTCTGCGCTTTCCTCAAAAAAGCAACATACTGCGGAACACCTACCCCTTGGCAAGGTAGATTTACGCATGGGGGTGCTCGGTGAACCGGTTGTAGGCCTGTTTGGTATGGGCCGACATCTCCCTTTTGCAACGCCACTGCCTCTTCCAGACTGATGTGGTGCTACGGATCCCTCCCCCTCTGTACTGCTGCCCTTGCTCGGCTTTTTTCCTTCCCATGTTGGGTTAGTGACCTCATCGTCCACCACCTCCTCTTCCACTTCTTCATTCTGCTCATCCTTTTGACTTGACCTAACCACCACCTCAGTGATTGGCAACTGTGTCTCATCATCATCCACCTCGTGAACGAATGATTGCCGTTCACCACCGTCATCTTCTTGAGATTGTGAAGGCTCATGAGATTGGGAATCAGGGCACAATATCTCAAGTACCTCTTCAAGCGTGTTTGGCGAGAGAGCCAAACCAAGTTCTGGGGATGAAAAGAGGTCATGTGAATATCCGAGTGTGAGCTCACTTGTTTGGAACCACCTGTTCCCACTGGTCCGACTTGGACAGTGTTGTCCTGCGCCGCTTAGCTAAGTTGGACAAAAAGTGTATTTTTTTGTTTTTTCTGGTGCACTGGCAGCAGGCACAGTTTCATTGTGCACCATCAGCATCACAACCAGGGCCACGGCCTCTGCTTGAACCATCAGCATCACGCTCAATTTTTCGCCTTCTTTATATTAATGGTTTTGTCTGTAGATGTGGCGCAGATTGTTTTACTGTCCGCTAAAGACACAGTTTTCTGATGCAGGAAAGTACTGGATACAGAAAAATACAGATTTTCGGCACTACACTAGCCCAGAGATAATGTAATTTTTACAATACACACTGTATTGGCTTGCTGTAATGTACTGGAGTCAGAGAAATACAAATTTTCAGCACTACACTAGGCTATATATAATTAAATTTTTACAGTACACACTGTATTGGATTGCTGTAATGTACTGAATACAGAAAAATAATGATTTTCAAGAGTACACTAGCCCAGAGATAGTGTAATATTTACAATACACACTGTATTGGCTTGCTGTAATGTACTGGATACTGAGAAATACAAATTTTCGCCACTACACTAGGCCACAGATAATGACATTTTTACAGTACACACTATTGGCTTGCTGTAATGTACTGGAGACAGAGAAATGCAAATTTTCGGCTCTACACTAGGCCACAGATAATGAAATTTTTACAGTACACACTGTATTTGCTTGCTGTAATGTACTGAATACAGAGAAAATAAAGATTTTCAGAAGTACACGAGCCCAGAGATAATGTAATTTTTCCAGTACACACTGTATTGGCATGCTGTAATGTACTGGAGACAGAGAAATACAAATTTTTGGCACTAGACTAGGCCACAGATAATGAAATTTTTACAGTACACACTGTATTGGCTTGCTGTAATGTACTGGAGACAGAGAAATACAAATTTTCAGCACTACAGTAAGCCACAGATAATGTAATTTTTACAATACACATTGTATTGGCTAGCTGTAATGTACTGGATACAGAGAAATACAGATTTTTGGCACTACACTAGCACAGAGATAATGTAATTTTTACAATACACACTGTATTGGCTTGCCGTAATGTACTGGAGACAGAGAAATACAAATTTTTGGCACTACAGTAGGCCACAGATAATGAAATTTTTACAATACATACTGTAATTGCTTCCAGTAAGATACTGGATACAGAAAAATACAGATTTTCGACACTACACTAGCCCATAGATAATGTAATATTTACAATACACACTGTATTGCTTTCCAGTAAGGTACTGGATACAGAAAAATACTGATTTTCGGCACTACACTAGCCCAGAGATAATGTCATTTTGACAAAACACACTGTATTCAGATGTAGTTCTATATTGGATACAAATTTGTCCCCAATAAAATGTATTCTCTGCGGGAATACTGTATAAACGGTTGAGGCCTAAATGCACACACAGATGTGCCCAAAACTAGTTAACTAAGGCCAAAATATAAATCACTCTGCTGGAGAAATTAATATAATGGTAGCGGATTGAATGCACACACAGATGTGGCACAAGTTAGGTTAATTTCCCCAGAACAAATAATTTCTCTGATGGTGCAGTGTATATCTCAGTAGCAGGCACACTGTTGTGAATAAGCCCCTTTTTATAATGTCTGCCCAACACACTGCTTAATGATGGCGTATTGTAGATGTCACTAATCGGAAATCTTTCTGTCTTTTAGAAGTTAAAAAATACACTCCCTCGAATAATTGAATTAGTCAATCTATTCTCTGACCCTTCTGGCCTGGAGGTTAACTGGGGGAAGACTGCTCTTCTCCCCGTAGACGAACTGCGAGGATCTATGGAAAATTTTGCCAATCGGGTATCGATCTCCAATTCAATAAAATACCTAGGGATAACAGTTTCTGCCAAAACCCAAGATTATCTTCAACTCAATTTGATTCCTCTATTGTCAAAGGTGAGATCCAAAATTAAGATATGGCAAAAAATTCTGCCTGCAAGAGCAGACAGAATTTCACTAATAAAAAAGCTGGTGCTGCCCCAGGTTCTCTATGTCCTTCGCAATTCGCCTGTTTGGATTGAAGATAAGTATTTTAGGTTGATAGAACGGATGATTAATGATTTACTATGGGGAAGGAAGCGGGTGAGACTAAAGGTGCTTTACTTTTCCATGCCTTATAGTAGGGGAGGCCTTAACCTCCCCTACTTTAGGGGTTATTTTATGGCTTCTCAACTTTGCTTTTTTAACGACTGGGAAAATAGCCAACTCTGTAGAAAATTGGTGAAAGACTCAGGTTTTTCAGATTTATTTACAGTATTAGAGTCTGACTATTTACTTAATACACAGATTGGATATAAACCTTTCTGCAGAATGGCTACAAAGGCCTGGCTGGTTATAAAGAGTTGGTTTAAAATCAAGGCATCACTTATTTGTACCCCATTATGGTATAACTCAAAGCTTTTGAATTTAGATGATCCAAATTGTTGGCAATATTGGAGAAAGAGAAATATTCAATATTTGAATCAGGTGGTTAGAGATGGGCAAATCCTGTCTCTTATGGAGCTAAAACAAAATTTAAACGTAGGTGAGGTGGCTTGGTATGCATATTTTCAATTGAGGTCGGCACTTCTTAGTATTGCCGATAGTCATTCACTTGAGGTAGACACCCCTGAATTTTTGCACAATTTGATTTGTAAGAAAGGTGGTATGAAAGTTAAGTTATCACATTGTTATAGACACTTGATGAAAAGTTTTTTTTCGGAATGTTCTTCTCCAGGACAGAGATCCTGGTCTGTTTTATTGTAAGAGGTGGTTCCCCCGGATTGGGAGAATCTAAGTTTTTTTTGTCAAATCTTTATTTATAGAAAGACATATTCAACATTATAATAATAATAATAGGGCATTACGGCCCAAAGGTCATAGAGCAGCATTAATAGCACATAAAATGCACATGGAAACTTATACATACATATGTCCATTTTTCCCTCTTTGTCGTACATTAGAAGGTATAGAGTAAATGAGTCAGGCAGAGCATTACACAATCAAGACGGAGGAATCAAATCACATCTAGACCGAATGCCGAGGGGGATTAAGTACAAAGTGTTAGGAGGAGTAGGGGGATGTCGGATGACTAGAGCGCCACCTTAACCATGGAGACCAGAGTAATACATGTTTGTCGTGTGAAAGAGTTTCCCAACTAGATAATTCCTCCATTCTACAGATATCATCTACCTTATGAACCCATTCTGCCAAAGAAGGTGGAGAAGGGGACAGCCAATGTAAGGGGATGAGCAGTTTGGCTGCAGCTACCAGTTGATAAGGTAGAGGAAATGTCGCCAACGGAATATGTTGGCTTGGCACATTCAGTAACACCATCAGGGGCGTAATATGTTCAGTTATAGAGCAAATTTGGCGTATCAACGAGGAAACGCTATTCCAAAAAGAGGTAATGCTAGGGCAAGTCCACCATATATGGTAGGCCGTGCCCTTATCGTTGTGGCATCTCCAACAGACGGAGGGCACTGTTGGATTGATTTTGTGGAGCAAGTCAGGGGTCCTATACCATCTTGTGGCCAATTTATAGGAATTCTCCTGTATTCTTATACACTTCGAAAAGCCATGGGAATATTTCAAAGCTGAAGAGATTATATGACCAGAGAAGGACATGCCCATTTCTCTCTCCCATTGCAGTAGAAAAGGGGGGGGGGGGGTGGGAACATGGTACAAGTCAGACAACTTGATGTAAAGGAAAGAGATCAATTTCTTTCTGGGCCTGGTTACATTAATAATCAAGTCATACCAGGATGGGACATAATCTGATTGTGCAGTGGCTAAGTATTTCTGACAGTAAAGCTTGAAGTGAGAATAGTGGATGTGAGACCATTTGTGCACAGAGAACGACGTCCGGAGACCGGCCAGGGTAGGCAATTTCCCACCTTTCAATACGTCCCCCACCAACGACCCCTTAAAGGCTTGCCAAATGTTTAGGGAGTCAACGTAATCTTTCTGAAGGAGGTATGGCAATAAACACATAGGCATGAAAGGGGAAGGGCTCTTCTGAAGACCCAAATGCGGTGCTAAGGAGGCCCAAGTTGACACAACCCCTTAAACACGCTAGTTTTATCGACAAGATCAGGTGAAGTGGGGTTTCTCCAAAGAGAGGCAAGAGTGGATGGTGCAATCAACAATCTGGCTAATTGACAACCTAATTTAATAACGTGAGGGTTGACCAATTCTGAATGTAGCCTCAGCTGTATGGAGTGGTAATACTAACGTCTGGGAGGCCAAAGCCACCTTTGTGTTTCGGCTGAGACAGCATGGAATAGGCCAAACGAGGCTTCAGCTTCTTCCATATGAAGGAAGATATGAGCCTGCGAACGGCCAAAAGAAAAGACGGAGGGAGGTAAATGGGAAGTGTCTGCAGCGTGTATAACAGTTTGGGGACTATATAGGTTTTGATCAGGTTCTTTCTACCTATCCAGGACAAAAATGGGATCTGTAGATCCTGTAGTTGCTTTTAATGTCCGCTAATAGAGGTGGGAAATTTAACTGGAAGACATCTCGTGTATTTTTAGGTATCTTCACACCCAGATAAGTGATATATGACGGGGCCCATTGGAAAGGGAATTTACCAGAAAGAGTAGAGACCAAGTCAGACGGCATGTTTATCACCAAGGCGACACATTTGGAGAGATTTATTTTAAAATTTGATATATCACCAAATTCACTGAGGAGTCCTAATAATGTCAGGAATGCGACGCTGGGGTCAGTAAGGAACAACAACATGTCATCTGCGAAGGCCGCAACATGATGCGTAGAGGGACCCGCCACTAGCCCTTCAATGTTAGGCTCTTGTCTAATGGCCTGGATCAACGTCCCTAAGCATAAAATAAACAATGTAGGGGAGAGGGGGCACCCCTGACGTGTTCCATTTCTGATTGCAAAGGACGATGACAGAACCCCATTTACCCTAACCCTAGCCGAGGGAAAGGAGTACAGAGACATAATGGCCCGGATAAAGGGCGAAGGAAAACCAAATTTATAAAGCGTGGCTTCCATGAACTGCCAGTCTACTCTATCAAACGCCTTCTCAGCATCAGTGCTGAGAAGGGTAAGGTGCGCATCATTGGCTAGAGCATATTCTACGGCGATTAAGACCCTAAACGTGCTGTCTCTGCACTCCCTCCCCCCTACAAAGCCAGACTGCTCCGGGTGGATTAAGCCTTGAAGAAACGGGGATATCCTAGAGGCAATCAGCTTCGCCCATAACTTCATATCCGTGTTACAACAAGGATATCGGTCTATAACTAGAAGGGAGTTCAGGGTCTTTAGGTTTCGCACAATTTTAATCATACTGTTGTACAGTTTAATATTATACACAAAATATATGTGACACCTTTATGGCTCCATAAGAGGGGATTTAGAGCCTCCTCTGACTGTCTTCGCTGTGGGAACCCCAGGGCAGATCACTTACATCTGTTCTGGGATTGCCCGATAGTGAGCAAATATTGGAGAATGATTCAAACAATTTTGGCTCAGAGACTTAATATAGATATTCCTCTATCTCTCAAGGTATGGGTTTTGGGGGATTTATCAGAGGTTAATTGCCAGCCCTCGAAGGGCCGACTACTGACCAAAGTGATGTTTCTGGCCCGGCTTCTTGTAGCCAGAGAATGGTTTTCCCCTTTTTCTCCAGATTGTAATAATTGGTTATGTTTAGTTGATAAGGTGAAAATCTATGAGAGGATTATGTACAGACAAAGAGGGTCCTACGTAAAGTGGGGCAATATTTGGAAGGATTGGGACGATTAAGTAAATATTTTTTTTTCCCCTGCAGGATTGGGGGGGGGGGGGTCATGGGGGTGTGGGAGGAATGGGGATGTTTTTTTTTTTTTGTAATTCTGTTTTATGGATTGTATTTCTTGAGATGATTAATAAAAGAAAAAAAAAGATAAAAAAAAAAAAAAAGAAGTTAAAAAAGATATTTTCAAGCCCTGCACTATCTGTCCCTTCCTGGTGTCACCTGTCCCTGATAGTGCTGAAGCAAACCCCTTCTTAAAAAATAAAATAAAAGGTGCTGCACTGCTGTCAAACACACACTCTAGTCCTTAAAAGGACTGTCAGGTCTTTCAATAAGGTTTTTGGAGTGAAATCAGTAGGTTTGGAGCAAAACGCTATCTGTCCCTGCCTACTGTCTGCTCTCCGTGACGCTGAATGAGCCGAGCGCCAGACCTCAGCTCCTACATGAAATGGTATCACGTGTTCCAATCAGTGTAAGGCTTACAGCTAACATTGCTATGGCCTTACACTGAGGGGAATTACTTACCTGGACCTTTATTGGCTGCTTAGAAGGCGCCAAACGTGCGGGGAGGAGACTCGAGCAATGCGACGAATGCACGTGGTGCTCGCTCGCTCATCACTAGTCCTGGTCCATAGATCTATGGAGGGCAATCGTCCAGTATTGACCCTGATGGCTGCTTTATCTACATACTTTGTAATATCTTCGCGCAGGAGTACCTGCTGGTGTCCTTATATATACCTCCACCTTATAGCAGCGTGTCGTTAAGAGGCGCCCTGACATTTATCAACAGTGACCCTGATATAGCAGTTATTATGGTGGGAGATTTTAGCAATACTATTCTTCCCTACTGGGATAGACATGGGGGGGGGGGGGGAATGCGGATTCTGATGGTCCTGTATCCGCCTTTGGCAGATTATTGGAAGAGCTGGCCCTGATACACCTGTGGCGTGTCCGACATCCCAGTGTGCGTCAGTTTTCTTGCTATACCAGTTTGCATGAGGCCTTATCACGTATTGATCTGGCATTGGGATCTGAGTTGGTGTGCGGACAGGTGGTGGAGGTGAAGTACTTGGCCAGGGCTCTGTCTGACCATTCCCATTTGTTTCTGCGTCTGTCCACCTCACCCGTGGTTCCCATCTCTCAACGGCTATTGACATTCAATTCCTTCTGGTTGCAGATAATTGACTGTTTATTCATTAATTCTACTATACAGGAGTATTTTATCCTCAATGTAGGCTCATCCGCGAGCATGGTGGTATGGGATGCCATGATGGCTTGTCTACGAGGAGCGTTTATTAAAGGGATTAGTAGAGCCAAACTTAAAAGCCGACAATTTGGAGAATTTTTGAGGGATCGGGTTGGGGTGACGGAAGCTAACTTTGTGGAGAAGGGCGATCAGTTGTCTTTATCTGTCTGGCAGGAGGCACAGGATGCATATAACTCGCATGTTGTGGAACTTGCCCATACAAAGCAAGCCTTTTAGCGACAGAAGTTTTATGATGACTAGTCCTTGTGGCTAGGGCACAGTCCACGTCGGCATACATTACCGCTATACAGGAGGAGGATGGGACAGAAATTGTGGATAGCCAGGCCATAGTGTCTGTATTTAACTCCTTTTATGCCGATCTGTATCAGTCAAGTCTAGGTTGTAATAGGGAAGATATATTATCATATCTACATGGGGTATTCTTGCCTAAGTTGTCAGATTCAGATAGAGCATACCTTAATGGTCCGCTACAGTTGCTGGAAATCCAGGAAGCAGTGGCTTCTACCGATGGGTTACTGGTAGAAATTTATAAGAAGTTTGGAGATATTTTATTACATCAGTTATTGATGGTTTACCAGGAGGCCTCGGAGACGGGGACGCTTCCCGTCTATTATAGTTGTTCTCCCTAAACCGGGTAAAAATCCCCTCCTCCCTGATTCCTACCGCCCTATATCATTGTTGCCAACAGACATAAAGATATTGGCCAAGGTTCTGGCTTTGCGCCTCTCTAGGGTCATCTTCTCCATTGCGCATATGAATTAGTCTGGATTTTTACCAAATTGGTCCATGGCGATTAACATTAGACGCCTATATCTACCAACACTTTACCCCCCAAATGCGCCCCCCACTTACCCGTGGAATCCTACCCGGACTATCTTATCGACACCCCTACATCACCCTCCCCCTCTCCCAGACTACTAACCGCCCACCAATTGTAAACTTGATCATTGTAAGTGTAAACTTGATCCGTGTAAACACTGTTCTTGTATGGCATTGTGCCAAACCAAATTCCGGACACGACCCTGTCGTGTTTGGCGAAATAAACCTGATTCTATATCTAACTATGCAGATTATGATGGACAATCCAGGGGATAGGGTCATCTGTTTCCTGGATGTATCCAATATAGAACTGCATCCGAATGCATTTGATAGTATTGAGTGGGAGTATCTATGGGAGGTGCTGGAGTGGTTTGGTTTTTCAGGACAGTTTCATAGCATGGGTGCGGCTGTTATATGACAGGCCTACAGCGCGGGTACGGGTGAACTGATATCTATCAGAGGGATTCCGGCTCTACAGGGGAACCAGGCAGGACTGCCCTTTATCTCCGTTACTGTTTGCCCTCGCCATCGAGCCATTGGCGGCTATTGTTAGGAGTCATGACGGGATCACTGGGTTTAGCGAGGCGGGTCACAGGAAACAATTGCATATTATGCGGATGATGCCTTGTTGTTCCTGACCGAGGCTAGGGAGTGACTACCGGTGGTTATGGAAGTGATCGATACTTTTTGGGCGCTACTCTGGCTTGGTTTTCAATTGGAGCAAATCGTCCCTCCTTCCTATAGATAATGTGGATAATAGTGATGAGCGAGCATGCTCGGCGGAGTATTGATTCGGCTCGAGCATCGCTATGCTTGGTACTTGGCTTAACTCGGCCGATCACCACGTGCTTTCATCGCATTGCTTGAGTCTTCTCCCCACACATTTGGCTGAGCAGCCAATCAAGGTCCAGGTAAATAATTCCTTTAGGTGTAAGGCCATAGCCATGTTAGCTGTAAGCCTTACACTGATTGGCTGGCCGGAACACGTGATACAAGTTCATATAGGAGCTGAGGTCCGGCGCTCGGATCATTCAGTGTCAATGAGAGCAGACAGTAGGCAGGGACAGATAGCATTTTTCTCTAAACTTACTGATTTTACTCCAAAAACCTTATTGAAAGACCAAACAGTCCTTTAAGGACTACAGTGCGTGTTTGACAGCAGTGCACTTTTTTTTTTTTTTTCTTTAAGAAGGGGTTTGATTCAGCACCCCTTCAGCATCAGGGACAGGCGTCATCAGGAAGGGACAGATAGTGCAGGGTTTGAAAATCGCTTTTTTAACTACCCAAACTTTTAAAAGACAGAAAGATTTCAGAATAGCAACATCTACAATATGCCATCATAAAGCAGTGTGTTGGATCCGACATTATAATAAGGGGCTTATTCACTACAGTGTGCCTTCTAGTGAGATATACCAAGCAACATCAGAGAAATATTTTTTCTGGGAAAATTGACCTAACTTGTGCCACATCTGTGTGTGCATTCAATCCGTAACCGTTATATTAATTACTCCAGCAGTGAGTGATTTATATTTTGCCCATAGTTAACTAGTTTTGGGCACATCTGTGTGTGCGTTTAGGCCGCAACTGTATATACAGTATTCCAGCAGAGAATGCATTTTATTTGGGACAAATTTCTATTCAATATAGAACTACATCCGAATACAGTGTGTATATTAAAAATGACATTCTCTTAGGCCTAGTATAGTGGCCAAAATCATTTTTTTTTTGTATCCAGTACCGAATTGCATCTCAATGCAGTGTGTATATTAAAAATTACATTCTCTTGGGCCTAGTGTAGGGTCCAAAATCTGTATTTTTTTGTATCGAGTACCGAACTGCATCTCAATACAGTGTGTATATTAAAAATTGTATTCTCTTGGGCCTAGTGTAGTGGCCAAAATCTGTATTTTTTTGCATCCAATACCAAACTGCATCTCAATACAGTGTGTATATTAAAAATTACATTCTCTTGGGCCTAGTGTAGTGGCCAAGATCTGTTGGTGTTTCTATCTAATACTGAACTGTATCTGAATACAGTGTGTATATTACAAATTACATTATCCTGCACCTAATTTACTGTCAGAAATTTGTTGTATTTGGCTTCCTATACTGAACTGTATACATGAATCTGAATAAAGTGTGTATATTACAAATTCCATAATCTTGGGCCTAGTATAGTGTCCCAAATCACTTTTTTTTGTATACAGTACCAAAGTGCATCTCAATACAGTGTGTATATTAAAAATTACATTCTTCTGGGCCTAATGTGGTGGCCAAAATCTGTATTTTTTTAGTATCCAGTACCGAACTGCATCTCAATACAGTGTGTATATTAAAAATTACATTCTCTTGGGCCAAGTGTAGTGGCCAAAATCTGTTGGTTTTTCTATCCAATACTGAACTGCATCTCAATACAGTGTGTATATTAAACATTACATTCTCTTGGGCCTAATTTACTGTCAGAAATTTGTTGTATTTTGCTTCTAATACTGAAGTATATCTGAATACAGTGTGTATATTACAAATTCCATTCATCTGGGCCTTGTAAAGTGTCCACAACCTGTGGGTTTTTGTATCCAATACTGTCCTGCATCAGAAAACTGTGAACAGTAAAACAATCTGCGCAACATCTGCAGACAAAACCATTAATATGAAGATGGCGCGCACAAAGGGAAGGGAAAGTGGGCGTGATGCTAATGGTTGATGCAGAGGCTTTGGCCCTGGGCTCAATGAAACATAGTTAAAATAATGTAGCAGAGGGCCTCAAGGTATGCTAACCCTCTAAAACAGGGAAGGCGATGGCCGCACCTCAACCGATTTAGCTTTTTGGGTTTAGCTCCGTCACTGGAAATTGTCGCCGGATCTATATGGTCAACCTTGCAGTAGGAGCTGTGCTGTAGTAATGAGCAACGTGGGTGCCGAGGAGCAGGTAAGTGCAATCTCTGTGAGGGGCCCAGGCATTTGGGGGGGAATTATAGGGGTTCGATAACACCTTTAATATTCTGTAGGTTTCAACCGATGTAGAATCCGTTTATAATTTTTTTTTGATATTTTATATACAATATTGAACATTTACCTTCTGTCTCCTGATGTACTTAATATGCCATTATTATTATTATACTCACCTATGTAGCGCTGACATATTCCTGACATTAGCATTACTCTATACTATTGCGTCAAATGTGGTGCTAACAGCATTCACACTGGGCGTAGCTGTAATATATAGAAAGCAAAATAAATAGCAATAGTGTTGTTTGTGCGTTTTCCTCAAAATTAATTCATATATATTAACCCCTTGAGTCCCAGTGCCATACATTTAGGGCGGAAGGAGGGGATTTAAATATGGCATGAGTGCAATGGGCTTGTGGAATTGCATTTTTTGTTTCCAATTTCACCCCATTTGGAAAAAAAATTCAGCACTACTTTGTATGCAGTATTAAGTGGTGCCATTAGGAAGTACTTGTAGTGACGAGTTCAATCCACTACAAAGTAGATAGAGCTGTCTGCTTTTAGGGGTATTGCAAAACATCTGATTGGCAGGGGTACAGGGTCCTGAGGCTAGCCCATCACTTAATAAAAGGCAGGCAACCCCTTTAAGCATTAACATATGAACCCCAAAACAGTACATACAGAAAGGATATCATAATCTCTATCATCTGCTTTAATGCAAAAAACAAAAGTTATAAAAGTAAAAAAAAAAAACTTGAGAAGTTAAAGACTTTTATGTTGATCAGTGGGGGTCTAACACCCAGAATCCCCTCTGATCAGCTATTTGAGAAGGCATTGGCATTTTTACCACATTGAAATAAATTAACTTTCGAATGTATTTGTACTTGAAATTCTGCTGCCCTGATACTTTGCTGGCTGAGGTTCATCTCTCATGTGTACACTGGATTTATCATAAATACAGTAGAGTTTTTAATTTAAATAGATTAGAACAGTGGTGCCCAACCTACGGCCCGCGGGCCAAATCCGGCCCGCGAAGCCGTGTCATGCGGCCCGCACAGTACCCGAACCTTTCCCTCATTTTTTCAGTGCAAGGTGCGCGGCAAACAGCACAGGCAGCAAAGCGATGCTGCCTGTACCTGCAATAGCCAATAGCAAAGCTCCAGGCAGCAAGGAGCTTTGCTATTGGTTGGACTGGGAGGGCGCCGGAGAGTGCCTGCAGTAGGGAAGTGGCGGGAGATTAAAGGAAGAGGGGCAGCTCCGGTGGTGGCTAAAGCATGGCAGCGGAGGTTCCGAAGCTTACATCCCAGGCAAAAAGAGGGACCTGCGGAAGAAGGTGACATCACAGTAATGTAAGTAATGTATCGATGTGTGTAATGTATGTATTGCAGTGTGTGATGTATGTAGTGCAGTGTGTGATGTATACATGTGTGGAATATATGTAGTACAGTGTGTGATGTATACATGTGTGTGATGTATACATGTGTGATGTATGTAGTGCAGTGTGTGATCATCACATTCTGCACTACATACAAACACATGTATACATCACACACTGCACTACATACATCACACATGTATACATCACACGCTGCACTACATACATCATACACAGACATGCATATATCACATACCCCTCACAGTAATAATGGACAGATATGTGTCCTCTTGACAGTAGTAATGTATATGGGCATTACTACTGTGAAGAGGGCACATATCTGGCCATTATTGCTGTGAGGGGGCATATATGTGCAATAGTACTGTGAGGGGGCAAACGTGAGCATATCTGGCCATTATTATTGTGAAGGGGCATGTGTGAGCATTACTAACATGAAGAGGGCACATATCTGGCCACTATTGCAGTGAGGGGGCACGTGTGACCATTACTGAAGTGAAGAGGGCACATATCTGGCCATTATTACTGTGAGGGGGCACATGTGTGCAATAGTACTGTGAGGGGGCACACGTGAGCATATCTGGCCATTATTATTGTGAGGGGGCATGTGTGAGCATTACTAACGTGAAGAGGGCACATATCTGGCCATTATTACTGTGAGGAGGCACATGTGAGCATTACAAAAGTGAAGAGGGCACATATCTGGCATAACTACTGTGAGGGGGCACATACCTGGGCATTACTACAGTGAAGAGGGCACATATCTGGCCATTATTGCTGTGAGGAGGCATTACTAAAGTGAAGAGTGCACATATATTGCATAACTACTGTATATCTGGCCCCCTCACAGCAATAATGGCCAGATATGTGCCCTATTCACAGTAGTTATGCCCAAATATGTGCCCTCTTCACAGTAGTTATGCCCCAATGTGTGCCCTCTTCACAGTAGTTATGCCCAGGAATGTGCCCCCTCACAGTAGTTATGTTAGATATGTGCCCCTTTCACAGTAGTAATGCACATGTGCCCCCTCACAGTAATAATGGCCAGATATGTGCCCTCTTCACAGTAGTTATGCTAACACGTACTCCTCACAGGGGCATTTCTTTCTAGCAAAGCTACTTGGTTCCGGCCCGCGAAATTTATACCAAATCTAGTGCGGCCCTCGGATGAAAAATGGTTGGGCACCACTGAATTAGAATATTCATTTATTTGTATTGACATCATGACTTATGGCTAATACCAAAAAACTCTTTTAATCCTGGACAGCCTCTTTAAGTAAACAAGTTCTTTGCTATTAACATTAACTCACCATAATGTACAGTACATAAATGTATGTTATGATGATCATGCAGACAGAAGCAGTAGCTGACAGCTAGAGGTCACCTTTATAACAGCTGGTATCACCTTTAACCCCTTAGATGCCAAAACATCTCAAGTGTTTGACAGAAAAAGGACTTTTCTCTCTATTGGTGCCCAGTTACATAATCATGCGGTGCTGATGGGTTACTGTGGCAGCCGAGGGCCTACCAAAGGCCCAAAGTCTGCCATGAGCTTCTGCCCATTAGGCCGTACAATAGATTGCTTGTCAGTGTAATATAGACATGCAATTAATGCTTTTGAATACAATTTAGTAGAATGCATTACAGTATGTGAGCTATCGGAGGGATAAAAAGTAAAACTAAATTTAATAAAGTTTTGTTAAGAAAAAAAGTCTCCCCCCCCCCAAATAAAAAGAAAAAAAAAATAGCTCTTAGAATGTGACAATTAAAAAATGAATTTTATTTATTACAAATTTTGAAAACCATGTATCATTTTCTTTCACTTCACACATACTTGCTACTTTGTTTCACATAAAATACCATTTAAAGGGTATGTACACCTTTGAGGGCAGTTTTTTTTATTTTTGCATTGTACTCATTTTGAGCTAAAAATATATTTTTTAATTGGACTTTATTAAAAATATAAAGTCTCTTTTTTCTGCACAGAGCTGACATGCTCTAGTAGCACCCTTTGTATTTTCCGTCACACCAGGAGCTGACGGACTCCTTATCTGTGCTCTCTGACCTTATAAACACTCAGTTATGCTCAGTTCTTATCTTACTGATAATAATGTTTCTTAAAAAAGTGTTTATGACCTCTTTGTAGTTTATTAGATGACCAACACAAAGTGAAAGTACCAGTCACACAGCTAGAAAAACAGTTAACCCTTTGTGACAGAACAGCTCAATATTATTAATAAAATCCAATCAAAAAAATGATTTTTAGCCAAAAATAAGTCACATGCAATCATAAAAAAATTGCCTCTGAAGGTGTACATAGCCTTTAAGTTTGTGGGTATATTGTGAAAAAATGTGGAAAGCTCAAGGGGTATGAACACTTTTTTAAGGCACTGTATGTGAGGTACAGGGCTGGTTCCAGCTTTGTAAAAGAGACTCATGCACTACATGATTTCTGATTTTGTTTTTTTTACATTTACTGTAATCTTGGGCTAATCCTTTAACATAAAAAAATAAGCAGGTCTTAAGTGTCTAATATTAGATGTAGTGCTATATGTATAGGGCATTCACAATAACCTTTATGTTTTTAAATCTTTATATAAATTGTGTTTGGCTGGTAAGTATAGCTAGTATATATGACTTACTGCAATAAATCCCGGCTGATTTGTGGAAAACATTACATAGCAAAGATGGCAGGTTTATGAGGCAGTAAAATAAAACTAACACTGTATAATCCTTACTAATTGTCAAAATGCCTATTTATGATACATATGAAGGACCACAATCAAAACCTTCAATTTGTGTCAGATAACAATTACACACTTCATCACTCACCTGACTACTTACTGAAACTGTCTTATCTAAATCCCATATACTTGGTTTTATAGTTACTAGCTGGCATTTTGCCTCTATGATTTACAGGTTTATCATCCATTAATGGTGACAACTATGATCTTTTATGTGACAGTAACTAGTAAAATAAATATAATAGTATGTCATAGAAAACCACAAAAAGTTAATGAATATCAGTAAAGAGACACATCACAATAAATATGGCCACGGAGCTTTGTTATGAGTTACATTGTAAAAGACTTCTTATAATTTATAAATTAATAAACATAAATAAATCAATCTATATTACATAAAATCAAACAACTTATACCATTGACTGACACAAAACTTTATTCACCAGGCATCAGCAGGGTAACTAATCCTACTAATACCAGACAGTGACAAGGGATGGGAGGGCAGGGCGCAAATTTTGTTGTCTTCAATGGTGACCCAACCATCAAAAGAGCTCCTATTTATAAAATACTTTTGCACAATTTTATTTATTTATTAATTATTTATTTTTGCCTTCCTCTGGATCAACTAGCAGGCAGACAGGTCGGACTGGATGGACAGATGTCTTTTTTCGGCCTTATGTACTATGTTACTATGTTACTACTTTTACCTGAACCAGAATCGGGTGAGAATTTTTCCAAACCTGCACATGGATAACTATAGCTGACCTGTACTTAAAGGGGTTGTTTGGACTATAGATGTTGATGACTTATCCTGAGAATAGGTCATCGGTATCAGATCGGTGGGAGGGTTTGACAACCAGCACCCCCATAGATTAGCTGTTTCGTGGAGTTGAGGCACCAGAAACTAGTGGTGCTATGTACACAGTGTAGTGGCCATGTTGGGGTACTAAAGCTCAGCTTCCATTCAAGTGTTGTAGTAGGCCTGCCCCAGAAACATTACAGTGTATGGAGCCTTCTGCGTCCTACACTTTATAGTTTCTAGTACGTGCTGGGTGTCAGAACCCCAGCAATACAGTGATGAGTGAGGGTAGGATATCAATTTCTGTAGCCCTCTTTACCTTCAGTACACATTGGAACAAACCATTATTCAGCCATGGTTCATGGTTTACTGGAAAGATTTTAATCTAAAACAGATACCTTTGTTTCATCAAAAGAGCGCTTTTTACCAACAGAAAGTCTCTACCAGATGACGTTGTATATCACGTGGGACGCCACAAATATACACACATCTGAAAACTGAAAGTCCCTGAGAGAAACACGCTAATCCACGTGCAGAGGACGCCTGACTACAGAGCACATCGGCACTCACCGCTTCACTTCGCTGCTTCATTCAATTCCAGCCAGAGACGCAGAGAGATACTGGAGACATCTAGCCACAAATTAGGTGGTGAAGACACGGTAAAACCGTATAAAATCATATAAAACCATATATGTCCATAAGATCATTCATGACTGCATAATGTCCACCGTAAATACGGTGAATTATAATAATAGATGTAATCCTTTTGACACTCCTACATTGAATGAGCTATGAGATTGGGAGCACTCCGGATTGAAATACTCTGAAACATTCTTATATATGTTTATTGGAGAGGATTTCTGAATTCACTACCAAAGATACCAGTACTTGGAACAATCCACTACAGTTTGAATGACTATTCCCTTGCTCTCTTGTTTTATATTACCAGTCCTCTAAATCCTGGCTATGGATACAGTTTGCCTGAGTATCATCTGATACAACATCTGTTACAAACATACTCTGCCATAGCTACATTTGATGTAACAGATTCCTCTAGCGTTATATGTCAGCAACACTACTCTCACCCAGTATGTGATTTACACATTAATCCAATAATACTATCTAGTGGTTTGACAATTGACAAGTACTGATGCTGACATACTCTTTTTATATATTTTTATAAGTTTGGTATTTTTTATATTCCTTTATAATTTTATAATTTTGTTTAAGGCTCACTCAATTTAGTGTGGGCCCCAATTGATATACTTGGTCTACTATAAACATTGCATTTGTGATATTTTGATATTTTTATATATTTCCAATAAATGTTTTCAGTGCAGTTGCATATAGTAGAGTGCCCGTATTAATTTTAATTTTATAATATAAAAGGTTTCAATCTGTTTAGAAAGGATTGTCAAAACCGGAGAGGTGGAGGGGTCTGCCTCTATGTGAAGTCGTGTCTAAATCCCGTAATTCGAGAATACATCTCTGAGGGACATGAACATGTGGAGTCACTGTGGGTAGAAATACATGGAGCAAAAAACAATAATAAATTACTAATAGGAGTGTATTATAAACCACCTAATATACCAGACTGCACAGAAAATCGACTACTAAACGAGATAGACGAGGCGGCAAATCATAATGAAGTCATTATTATGGGGGACTTCAACTACCCAGAGATAGACTGGGAAACTGAAAGCTGTACATCCCAAAAAGGAAACAGGTTCTTGGCAATAGCCAAAGACAATTACCTTTCCCAACTGGTTCAGGACCCCACTAGAGGGACGGCCATACTGGACTTAGTATTAACCAATAGACCTGATAGAACAACAGATATGCAGGTTGGGGGACATCTGGGAAATAGTGACCATAAAGTAATAACCTTCCAATTATCCTTCAAAGGACAGTTTCTAAAGAGAGGAACAAAGATACCAAACTTCAAAAAAGCAAAATTTAGCCAACTAAGAGAGGCCATAGGCCTAACTAACTGGGACAAAGTCCTCAAAAATAAAAATACAACCATAAAATGGGAGATTTTTAAAAGCATTGTAACATCTAATTGTGAGAGGTACATACCTTATAGGAATAAAAGGCTAAGGAACAATAAGAAACCCATGTGGATAAATGGAACTGTAAAGAAAGCAATAAATGACAAAAAGAAAGCATATAAATCGCTAAAACAGGAGGGGAGTCAGGAGGCACTGATAAACTATAAGGAAAAAAATAGAATATGTAAAAAACTAATAAAATTTGCCAAAGTAGAGACCGAGAGATTAATTGCCAAAGAGAGTAAAACTAACCCTAAAATGTTCTTCAATTATATAACTAGTAAAAAATATAAATCTGAAGGAGTCGGCCCTCTACATAGCAATGAGGGGGGTGTTGCAGAGAGCGACAAGGATAAAGCAAAACTATGAAATATTTTTTTCTCCACTATATTCACTGAGGAAAATAAACTGTCAGATGAAATGCAGAATGTAAAAGTAAATCCCCCATTAAAAGTGCCCTGTCTGACCCAGGAAGAAGTACAACAGCGACTTAAAAAGATTAAAATAGACAAATCGCCAGGACCGGATGGCATACACCCCCGTATCCTAAGGGAATTAAGTGATGTCATACCCAGACCTTTATTTCTGATATTTACGGACTCTATACTGACAGGGAATGGTCCACAGGATTGGCGCATAGCAAATGTGGTGCCAATATTCAAAAAGGGTCCAAAAACAGAGCCTGGAAATTATAGGCCGGTAAGTTTAACATCTATTGTTGGTAAACTGTTTGAAGGGTTTCTAAGAGATGCTATTTTGGAGTATCTCAATGACAATAAGCAAATAACGCCATATCAGCATGGCTTCATGAGGGATCGGTCATGCCAAACGAATTGAATCAGTTTCTATGAGGAGGTAAGTTCTAGACTTGACAGCAGCGAATCAATGGATGTCGTATATCTGGACTTCTCCAAAGCATTTGACACCGTACCTCATAAAAGGTTAGTATATAAAATAAGGATGCTCGGACTGGGAGAAAATGTCTGTATGTGGGTAAGTAACTGGCTGAGTGACAGAAAACAGAGGGTGGTTATTAACGGTAGATACTCAGATTGGGTCACTGTCACTAGTGGGGTACCTCAGGGGTCAGTATTGGGCCCTATTCTCTTCAATATATTTATTAATGATCTTGTAGAAGGCTTGCACAGTAAAATATCTATTTTTGCAGATGACACTAAACTGTGTAAAGTAATTAACACTGAAGAGGACAGTTTTCTGCTACAAAGGGATCTGGATAGATTGGGGGCTTGGGCAGAGAAATGGCAGATGAGATTTAACACTGACAAATGTAAAGTTATGCACATGGGAAGGAATAATGCAAGTCACCCGTATATATTAAATGGTAAAACACTCGGTAACACTGACATGGAAAAGGATCTAGGAATTTTAATAAACAGCAAATTAAGCTGCAAAAACCAGTGTCAGGCAGCTACTGCCAAGGCCAATAAGATAATGGGTTGCATCAAAAGGGGCATAGATGCCCGTGATGAGAACATAGTCCTACCACTTTACAAATCACTAGTCAGACCAGACATGGAGTACTGTGTACAGTTCTGGGCTCCTGTGAACAAGGCAGACATAGCAGAGCTGGAGAGGGTTCAGAGGAGGGCAACTAAAGTAATAACTGGAATGGGGCAACTACAGTACCCTGAAAGGTTATTAAAATTAGGGTTATTCACTTTAGAAAAAAGACGACTGAGAGTCCCATCATCTATTTATCCCCAGGACTGTGACTGTGATGAGGGGACATACTCTGCGTCTGGAGGAAAGAAGGTTTGTACACAAACATAGAAGAGGATTCTTCACGGTAAGAGCAGTGTGACTATGGAACTCTCTGCCTGAGGAGGTGGTGATGGTGAGTACAATAAAGGAATTCAAGAGGGGACTGGATATATTTCTGGAGTGCAATAATATTACAAGCTATAGCTACTAGAGAGGGGTCGTCGATCCAGGGAGTTATTCTGATTGCCTGATTGGAGTCGGGAAGGAATTTTTTCCCCTTAAGTTGGGAAAATTGGCTTCTGCCTCCCAGGTTTTTTTTTGCCTTCCTCTGGATCAACTTGTAGGAAACAGGCCGAACTGGATGGACAAATGTCTTTTTTCGGTCTTAAATACTATGTTACTATAGCAAAGGCAGGTGCACTCTGCGGCAATACTAAACCCTCACACTGATGTTAAAATTGAGAGGTTAGTTCGACATATCCTACTAGGAGGACGTGTTTTAAGCTCGGACACCTCGTCAAGGTCTCTCAAGTAGCCCGAGACCCTACCACTCAACCTACCTGTGCTGTATGGGCGATACCAGGGGCCGTTGTTTGTATAATATGTTTGGAGGTGTATAAACTCCAATTTAAATGTGCCTGCTTTTCATCTACAGGCTACATTCAGGTGCACCTGGCAGGCTCTGGGCCATATCAGCCGGTCTCAGGTGGGGCTCACAGGCACCTCCCACCTCCGATTGCAAGCATGGTTACATGCTAGAGGTCACTGGTGAGCTGTTTGTGAGTCAGGCCTTGCGCTCCCGTAATGCCCAAAGGCCCCTGGTATCGCCCATACGGCACAGGTAGGTTGAGTGGTAGGGCCTCGAGCTACTTGAGAGACCTTGACGTGGTGTCCGAGCTTAAGACATGTCCTCCTAGTAGGATATGTCGAACTAACCTCTCAATTTTAACATCAGTGTGAGGGTTTAGTATTGCCGCAGAGTGCACCTGCCTTTGCTATGGTTATGTTTTTAAATGTGAGGGTATGCACACACGTCGAATAAGCTCCAGATGGCCCAGAAAGGCCACCGGTTTTATCTACTGACGAGCACAAGCAGTTCCACAGTTTTGTTGTCCATCATCCAGACACAGGTGGCACCTTCATTACACACGCCTGTCTATGCCAAGGCCTTTTTCCAGGTGCTTAGTAGAAGGGGAAATTTGGTGTCACAGTACCTATCACGTTTCCTGCTTGACAGCCAGCCACTGTAGCCTTTGTTTGCACTGATGTCGTGAACAAGAAACTTGGAATGCAATGGACAGGAACCATATTGGCTTTAGCGAAGAATTCAGGTTCTGTTTAGGATCCGATGAGGGTCGGGTTAGAGTATGGTGGCCTGGTGGTCAGTTAAATCCTGCCTCTGCTGTAGAGCGACACATTGCCCTAACTGCTGGTGTGATGATCTAAGAAACCATTGTATACGACGGTCAGTTACCCCTAATAGTGATATGAGGAACACTAACAGCTCAACGATATGTGCCACATGTTGCGTTTTATGGTAGGGCTTCCAACTGACACTTTTCAGCAGGATAATGCTTGTCCACACACAGCAAGGGTTCCCATCGTCATATTTCAACACTTAGCCTGCCCGTTCACCAGATTTATTGCCAATCAAGCATTTATAGGACCAGCCAGGATGCCAGATTTCGGCACCTATGTACGAGTGTGCAGGATCTAAAGGCCTAGCTGCATCATCTGTTGACAAATGGGCCTCAGGATACCAAATGGAACCTATAAGCCTTCATGCCGTCCGTATCTAATGCAGGGTAGAGGTTGCCCAACATGGTCCTAGAGCCACATCTTTATTCAATAAACTGTGCCTTTCACTCTAATATTGTAATCACTTACATACATATATCATCATTACATCCACACCTAGAAAGATTCATTAAATTACAACAACTCCTTCTCAGTGATTCATTTTTGTCAATAAAAGTGTGTATCAAAAATATTTAAAAAAAACAATTAAGAAATAGGGTACACCAAATTACATTCTGAACACTTGGTCATAATTGTATTATACTAGGTGGCATAAAAAAAATTTAACAGTATTAAATAGACATTCTATTCGATTACAGTTTCTTAAGTAACTAAATTACTTAAAACCTTTTAAGGTGGATTTAGACAAGCAGATAATCGCTTAAAGGGACTGGCACTCTAAAAATATTCTACAGTTTTCAAACCAGCACCTGGATCTCAAAAATAAACGTGGCCTAAATGGGTGGGACTGCTCCAGACCCCAAACACTGTGGCGTGTTTCTAACTGGGGGGGCAGTTCCTCCGCATGTGGTTCGCAGCGAACGGCTATCCCCAGCAAAAATTGCATACAATGGAGGATGCCGGCGCGAACCACAAGCACCACACAAACATCCTACACAAAATAAAACATGTGCGGATGAAAATATATAAACACATAACTCACAGAAAAAAGATGCACCACATGGATAAGCAACTGACAACACTGGCTAATCCCTCACTCTGGTGTTAAAAGCTGAGAGATTCGCCAATATTTCCAATCAGGAACATATCGGAGCCCCTTTAGGCACCACTACACGGTATCTCAGCATGACATGGGGTCCTACCACTAGACTACCTATGGTGTGTGAACAAGGTCTGAACAGGTATTAAGTAGCCTACAGCCCCATCCCACTCACCTGCACTGCAGGACCAACAATGCAATGGGGAACACATGAGGCCATAGCTACACCTACAACAGACCATGTGACACCGGCTTCCAGGTGCAACAGAATGTTTACAAGCCATATGCAATGGCACATTCAATACATATAAAACAAGAATCACAAAAATAAACGTGGCCTAAATGGGTGGGACTGCTCCAGACCCCAAACACTGTGGCGTGTTTCTAACTGGGGGGGCAGTTCCTCCGCATGTGGTTCGCAGCGAACGGCTATCCCCAGCAAAAATTGCATACAATGGAGGATGCCGGCGCGAACCACAAGCACCACACAAACATCCTACACAAAATAAAACATGTGCGGATGAAAATATATAAACACATAACTCACCTGGATCTGCATACTTTTGTAATTGCATGTAATTAAAAATGGAGCCCAGCCACTGAGCTATTCAATAAAATGTATCCGTATAACGCCACCTGCTGTTTGTTTTTTCCTATTTCTTTGACCTGCTCACTGAGATGGACGCCCATGCTCAGTTTCATTCTTCATCTGCTTCCTAAGCTGTCATAGGGAGAGCTAAGACACACCTCCTGAGCTGTGATAGGGAGAGCTGAGACACGCCCCCTGATCTGTGATAGGGAGAGCTAAGACATGCCCCCTGAGCTGTGATAGGGAGAGCTGAGACACGCCCCCTGATCTGTGATAGGGAGAGCTGAGACACGCCCCCTGAGCTGTGATAGGGAGAGCTGAGACACGGCCCCCTGAGCTGTGATAGGGAGAGCTGAGACACGGTCCCCTGAGCTGTGATAGGGAGAGCTGAGACACAGCCCCCTGAGCTGTGATAGGGAGAGCTGTGACACCCCCCCTGATCTGTGATAGGGAGAGCTGAGACACACCCCTGAGCTGTGATAGGGAGAGCTGAGACACGCCCCCTGAGCTGTGATAGGGAGAGCTGAGACACGGCCCCTGAGCTGTGATACGGAGAGCTGAGACACGGCCCCCTGATCTGTGATAGGGAGAGCTGCAGAGCAATGAATGGGGAGATCTCTGGATCCATGTGAGGTACAGGGCTGGTTCTAGATTGTCATGTCCTATATGATGTCTGATTTCCATTTTTTACATTATTCATGGGATAACCCCTTTAAGCGATCCCAGGCACCAGTGACTAAACGACCAAACGTTGTAGCAGACAACTGATGATTGTACTTGTTTGCACTAACGATTTCACAGGTGTGGAGCGAGCATTTTTTGTCAGATCGCTAAATCATTAAAAACATTTACATGAAACGATAATCGTTCATCTTCTGTCGCTAGTGTTGGATTCATAACGATTATCTGCTCGTCTAAATCCACCTTTAGACTTGATATTAAGAAACCACCATAGAAACCACCTAATTATGCATACTAAAGTGACACCTAGCATTCCTGGGTGGTTTCTCACTGGCAGAACTAAAGGTGTTAATTGATTTCGTTAACTGGCTTGCAATTTATTTAGGTGTGTGGGACATAAGTAATTAAGGTCAGCAATTGCCAATGGCGGACTGGAAACTTAGTGACCCTGGGAAAAACTAAAATTGTCCCCATATTGGGGCCAACACAACACTCTTCCGGCCTAAGGCCCAGTGCGAGTGGTTGTGACGATATTGCTGCACCGCATGCATCTAAGCCCGTCGTGATAACGTTAGGCCTCTTTCACACGAGCGAGTTTTCCGCGCGGGTGCAATACTTGACGTGAACGCATAGCACCCGCACTGAATCCTGACCCATTTATTTCAATGAGTCTGTGTACATGAGCGTTTTTTTCCACGCATCACTTGTGCGTTGCGTGAAAATCGCAGCATGTTATATATTCTTAGTTTTTCACACAGCCCTAGCCCCATAGAAGTGAATGGGGCTGCGTGAAAAACGCATTGCATCTGCAAGCAAGTGCGGGTGCGTTGCGTTTTTCACTGATGGTTGCTAGGAGATGTTGTTTGTAATTCTTCAGTTTTTTTATCACGCGCGTGAAAAACGCATCAAAACGCATTGCACCCGCGTGGAAAAAACTGAACAACTGAACGTAATCACAGGCAAAACTGAATGGCTTTGCCTGCGAAATCGCACAGTTTTCACTGAACGCATCTGGACCTAATCTGGACACGTTTGTGTAAAAGAAGCCTTATTCTACCACTTTAACCCGAAGTTTTGAACAAAGCGACTTCAGATGTAGCATCAGAAGTTCGCTTCGCTCAACACTACCCATCAATACTCTGTACTGTAGACCATTCACGTGATTGCAGCACTGATGAAACAGTCTTATGCCTCATTCACACAGTGTGTGTCAGTGTCAGTGTTCGGTCAGTGATTTCCATCAGTGGTTTGGAGCCTAAACCAGGTGCGGCTCTAAACACAGAACAGGTGCAGATCTTTCTATTACACCTTATCTCTGTGGAGGCTCCAATCCTGGTTTTGGCCACAATCACTGATGGAAATCACTGACCAAAACACTGACGTGTGAATGAGGCATAAGGCAGAATAAACATTTTCCCTTAGTGACTTACAGTTGACATCTCCTTCTGAGCTGTTCTTGTTCCCTTTCTTCTATCCAGTTCAGACTGCCATGATGATTTCTTCTAAAGCTTCTTGCTTTATCAACCCAAACTCTTCTTAGCGCCACATGCTGTTCCCTGAATATAATAGCAGCTAGCACTGTGCCCTTAAATACAATCATGTCACATAATATGCCCCCTGAGGAAAAAATGGCACACACACGTTGCCCCTAATGGTTGTGCCCTCTATAGATAGTTTCACATGCCCTGCACATAGCAGGGAGACATGTATGTGGCACTACAGACTCCGTGACCCTTGTATATAGTGTCAGGTTCTGGACCCCCTGTAAATAGCGCCAGGGTTTATGTTCCTTTTTTATAGTGCATCCTTGCTCTGTTCCCCTATGTGCTAAGATCTCTATCTTTTTATAATGCCATGATTTGTGCCCACTGTATATAGTGTCAGGTTCTACATACCCTTTAACAAGTGCCTTTTGCTCTTTGCCCTTTGTTCTGTGGCCCATATATATAGTGCCAGGTTTAGTTTCCCATTTATATAGAACCACTTGCTCTGTGCCTCCTTTATATAGTGTCAGGTTCTGTCCCCACTGTTTATAGTGCCAGGATCTTTCCCCTTTTACATAGTGCCTCAAACTCTGTGGCCTGTTCTGTGGCCTTGTGTAAACCTACTCGCCTGTCTCCAGTCCCACAATGTCACCCAGCGACACAGACCTGACCTCTTTTGGTCAAGGCTGCAGAACGACGTAGGCAGTTAGATGACACCATTGCACCTCTTGCATCACAAAACACAGCAAATGGAGGGGCAAGGAACTTATTGTATGAACTGATCGAGAAACGCATTTATTAGTTGTGAATAGTTGGGGTTGTATAGAGGATTCGAGGAAATCAGAGCCCCACCACCACCACTTTGAATTGCCTCTCAATGCCCCCCAATCATGTGCCAGTAACAAGTGCCTCTCCCCCCCAATCATGTGCCAGTAACAAGTGTCTCTTCCCCCCAATCATGTGCCAGTAACAAGTGCATCTCCATGCCCAACACATATGCCAGTAACAAGTGCCTCTCCATGCCCCCCCATCATGTGCCAGTAACAAGTGCCTCTCCATGCCCCCCCATCATGTGCCAGTAACAAGTGTCTCTCCCCCCCAATCATGTGCCAGTAACAAGTGCATCTCCATGCCCAACACATGTGCCAGTAACAAGTACCTCTCCATGCCCCCCCTCATGTGCCAGTAACAAGTGTCTCTCGCCTCCAATCATGTGCCAGTAACAAGTGCATCTCCATGCCCAACACATGTGCCAGTAACAAGTGCCTCTCCATGCCCCCCATGTGCCAGTAACTAGTGCCTTTCCATGTCCCCCCCCCCCCCCATCATGTGCCAGTAAGTGCCTCTCCATAAAAAAAAACAAAAAAAACTTATACTTACCTCCATGGCAGCGATGCAGTGCAGGCCTTTTATGGCCTGTGTCCCACGCTGCACGGCTTAGGGAAGACGGCTCCCTTCCCTGCCTGGCCGCAGCACAGCCATCTGTATCGCTGTCCTGAGGACGGCAATACAGATGAATGACTATGGAGATAAGCGCTTCCACAATGGAAGCGCTCATCTCCCTGTGCCCTGCCGCACATTATTGCGGCAGGGCTGCGGGCCCCCTTCACTGCTGGGCCCAGTCGCACACGCTGTGACCGCGGTTGTTACGCCCCTGGGAATAACCCTTTAATTTTATACTGTGTAGTAATATGCAGGGGTAATAAGTATGTATCAAACTAAGATTGAATGTCATTCTTCAGGTTTGTTTGGATAAGTGATTGGATATTGTATGCATTGATTATAATCTCCATGGCTTAGTGTAACTACGTTATTAGCATTTGTATGTAAATGACTGGGAACATTACCATGAATCAGAAGCTGCTGAAATTTTCAGGCTATTGATATTCTTCTACCTACTACAGAGCAGCAACATGGTATGCACTTCATGGGCTTATAGCTGACGTATGAGTAATTTAAGGGGAACTTACAATACACTGGCCATTTAATTGACTCTGATATGCAGCAGATTCAGGAATGAAAGTGTGCCCTACAGCTGAAGATAAAATATTTTACATTTCTACTCGTAAAATATGTCATAATCTGCTGGCTCCAGCGTAGCTATGCTCTAATTAATGAGGTCCTCTGTTTAAACTAACTTGGCTTTACCTTCTTTAGCTGATTGCTTTTGGTCACTTGCTAGCCCCTAGTCTGTAAGGCTACATGCACACGACAGTTGTTTTTTGCTGTCCGTAAAGCGGGATTCCCCAAAAAAACTGATGATCCGTCAGTTTTTTTTTTAAGGATTCCTTTGTTTTCACAGATCCCTTGTAATAAATGCCTATCCTTGTCCGCAAATGAGAAAAAAGTAGGACATGCACAAATTTTTTGCTGAAGGGAAACACGGACAACGGACGTGGAACACAAACGGATGAACTGTCAGCATTTTTTTGCTGACCCATTGAAATGAATGGGTTCCTATACTATCCGCAAAAAAAGCTGAAATAGACAGCTGATCCACGGGGGTACGGTGCACTGAGGAATCGGGCAGAACCATAATCAGGGACAGGCTGTTGATGAGTCTCTCATTGCTTTCCTGGGGAGACTCAGTTTCCGCCAGTATGTTCCCTCAAAGCGTGAAGCTGTACAAACTTTGTGAGAGTACCTCAGGGTACACTTGCAAGTTTCGTGTATGTGAATGTCCCCCCACTAGATAAGGGTTACTATATACTGGAGAGTGAATCTGGATCGCACATCCTCAAAACTATGCTTTTGATATAACAACTGTCTCAGCATAATTACGTGGCATATCCGCACAATTTGTAATACATAGTATGCTTTGCAAAAGAGGCATTAGTATACAGTTTGATCAAAGAGCATAGGCCCACTTACCGCGACAAGGTTGCCTCTACAAGTGGGAAACTACTCTAACCTATAATGGCGCAGCTGTGCGCGGCGACCACCGGTGCCCCAGCACCGCACCAGCAGCAGACGGCGGGACCCAGAAGCCTCACAGTGACCCCACTGTGCAGATAAGGGTTACCACCTGTACGTGGATAACTTTTATACTAGTATCCCCTTGTTTCAGTCCCTCGCCGCCAGATCCACGTCCGCTTGTGGGACCGTGCGGAAAAATTAACGCGCCTCCCTACCTACCCCCTCCAGGTACCTATCCCCAGGTGTGAGACCCGTGCCCTTTTCAGTGAAAGCCTGTTGCTGTTCAGATATAAGGACAAGAGGGATATTCTTATACTGACCACAATTCACGGTAACGGCATCTCCCCTGTCCCTGTGCGAGGTACCACGGCAACGGTCCTCAAGCCTGATTGTATCGTCGACTACAATCGGTATGTGGGAGGAGTTGATCTATCTGATCAAGTCCTCAAGCCATATAACACCATGCGCAAAACTCGGACATGGTACAAAAAAAGTTGCGGTCTACTTGGTGCAGGTTGCTATGTACAACTCTTTTGTGCTGTCTCCGAGCGCTGGAAACTTCCTCCCATTCTATGAGGCAGTCCTCAAGGCCCTTATCTTTTCTGACCGGTGAAAAAGAAGGTCAGAGTACCTCGGGAACTGGAGACGCCCAGATCGTCCCAGGCCAACACTTTCCAGGTCCGGTCCCCATACTGAAAAGAAGGGACAAACCCCCAAAAATGCAGAGTGTGTCACAGGAGGGGGATACAGAAGGACACCACCACTCAGTGTGACACGTGCCCCGATCATCCGGGCCTCTGCATTGACGGTTGCTTCAGGGAGTACCACACTTCCATGGAGTACTAAATTTATTACCCCCTTTTCATTTAGCCACTGACAATCGGATAAAAACTATGGTTCTCAGACTTGAGACACCCCAAATTTTTTTTCAAAAATGATAGTTCATAAATCAAAAATAATTTTAAAAATACTTTAAAAAGTTGACAAATTAGGTATCGCCGCGTCCGTAATAATCTCCTCTATAAAAATACCCCATGAATTTTTTTGTCACCTTACATAACAAAACGCCTAATAGCAAGCGATCAAAAAGTCATATGCCCCCCAAAATAGTGCCAATGAAACTGTCCTCTCATCCCGCAAAATATGAGCCCCTACCGAAGACAATTGGGTAAAAATGTAAAAAAAAACTGACTGTTAGAAAGTGTAGATAGTAAAAATTGTTTAGTTTGTTTCAATTTGGATAATGTAGTGTTAAACAAAAAATTTTTTTTTTTTAAAAAAGAAGACAAATTATGTATCGCCGCGGGGGGAAAAAAAAGATGCAAGGTGTGTCACCTTATATAATAAAACGCGTAATAGCAAGCGATCAAAAAGTCACATGCACCCCAAAATAGTGCCATTAAAACCGTCCCTTCATCCCGCAAAAAATTAGCCCCTACCTAATACTAAAAAACTTTAAAAAAAAATGACTCAGACTTTAGAGATACAATTTTTTTTGTATCAAAAAGGATAATCTAGTCTAAAACCTAAATAATTGTAAAAAAGTAGACTTGTTAGGTATCGCCACTTCCGTAATAATCTCCTCTATAACAATACCCCATGACCTAACCCCCCAGATTAACACAGTCCAAAAAAATAATTAAAAACGGTGCCAGAACAGTCTTTACCGGTAAAAAAGCAAGAGTTAACAGCCAAACAAAACATTTATTACCCTGATACTGCAGTTTACAGAAACGCCACATTTGTGGTCGTAAACTGCTGTATCATTAAAAGGCAGGGCGCAAAAGGGTAAGGACCAACATGGTTTCTGGAAGGCCGATTTTGATGGCCTTTTTTATTGACACCATGTCTCTTTTGAAGCCCCCCTGATGCACCCCTAGAGCAGAAACTCCCTAAAAGTGACCCCATTTAAGAAACTACACCCCTCAAGGTATTCAAAACTGATTTTACAAACTTTATTAACCCTTTAGGTGTTCCTCAACAATTAATGGCAAATGGAGATGAAATTTCTGAATTTCAATTTTTGGTAACCTTACCTCACAAAAATGTAATATAGAGCAACCAAAAATCATATGTACCCTAAAAATTCTCCCAACAAAACCGCCACCTTATCCCGTAGTTTCCAAAATCAGGTCACTTTTAGAGAGTCTCCACTCCAGGGGTGCATCAGGGGGGCTTGAATCAGGACACGGTGTAAATAAACTGGTCCATAAAAATCAGCCTTCCAAAAACCACACGGCGGTCCTTTCCCTCTACGCCCCGCCGTGTGGCCGTACAGTAGTGTACAACCACATATGGGGTGTTTCTGTAAACGGCAGAGTCAGGGCAATAAATATACAGTCTTGTTTGGCTGTTAACCCTTGCTTTGTTAGTGGAAAAAATGGGTTAAAATGAAATTCTGAAATTTCATCTCCATTTGCCAATAACTCTTCTGGAGCACCTAAAGGGTTAACAACATTTGTAAAATCAGTTTTGAATACCTTAAAGGGTGTAGTTTCTAGAATGGGGTCATTTTTGGGTGGTTTCTATTATGTAAGCCTCACAAAGTGACTTCAAACCTGAACTGGTACCTAAAAAAATGGGTTTTTGAAAATGTCTTAAAATTTCCAAGATTTGCTTCTAAACTTCTAAGCCTTGTAACGTCCCCCAAAAATAAAATGGCATTCCCAAAATGATCCAGACATGAAGTATACATATGGGGTATGTAAATTAATAACTATTTTTGGAGGTATTACTATGTATTATAGAAGTAAAGAAATTGAAACTTGGAAAATTGCAAATTTTTCAAAATTTTGGTAAATTTATTATTTATTTATTTTTTTATAAATAAAAACGAGGTTTTTTTTAACTTCATTTTACCAGTGTCATGAAGTACGTGACGAAAAAACAGTCTCAGAATAGGCTGGATAAGTAAAAGCGTTTTAAAGTTATTCGCACATAAGTGACACTGGTCAGATTTGCAAAAAATGGCCTGGTCCTTAAGGTGAAATATGGCCGTGTCCTTAAGGGGTTAAGAGACATTGAAGTATGGGTGCCCTACAGACTGAGAAGGGGAGGCTAAGCCGGCAAGCAGTCTGAGCTTTGACAGCGGGGGATATGAGCTTTTGCATATGTACCTGCGTTATATATTTTGTTATTTGTATTTAACCAGTGCCTTACATGCTACTAGTTCTATATTTCAGTGGATATATATATTCCACGCCCCCTCTGTGGTTTGAGTATGAACCTGGACTTTTAATCACCGCGTTCTGACCTGGGTACTATTTTGATTTGACCCTGTCAAATTGAATTATCCTTACCACCTCCATAATGCCCTGCAGTCAGCCACAGCCAATCAGGAGGGACCATAGCTATGATGCCAGTGGACGTCATAGGCACAATCTAAGGTCCCACTTAGGACCTGCTTGTGTTTTGTGTTTTTTTTCATGACTTTTCTCAACATTGGGTCTTAGCGCTGTCCGATGGTTTTTACTAAACTGGTGTAGCTGAAGTATATAGAGAGATGTGCCTTATTTATTTAAAGGGATCTGCCTCTTAATAAATTAGGCATGTCTCACTCCAGCAAAGGTAGATCAAGATCAGCATATGGGAGCACCAGTCTTGATAAATGTCCCTCAATGTGTTGTTTTCCAACTTATTCATACTTCTTCAGGGAGATTGGTAGCAATTTTAGACTGCTTCTGCTACTGTGCAGAGTGTAAATCTAAACTATTACATTTATTATTCATGTGAATCAGCACAATCTTAATCACATAATTTATGATCAAAGGCAGACAGTCATACTGCCGCAGGGAGTTTTACATCCAGAAGATTAGTAAATGTTGCGGCATTTAATCCTATGCAACTCAATTTATTATTAACCCCTTAAGGACCCGCACCGTACATGTACGGCGCTGGTGGACGTGACTTAAGGACCAGCACCATACATGTACGGCAGGCTGATCAGGTGGGTGCAGGGGCTGCGCCCGATTCGCGACACGGACCCGGCAGTCACTGACAGCCGGGCCCCTGCTACATACGCTAGCATCTCCATAGGGTCTCCATATTATGTATCACCGCGTCCGTAAGAACCTGCTGTATAAAAATATCACATGAACTAACTCCTCAGGTGTACGCCGTAAAAAAAAAAAGATGTAAAAAATACCATTTTTTGTCACCCTACATCTCAAAAAGTGTAATACCAAGCGATCAAAAAGTCATAGGAACCCCTAAATTGTACCAATCAAACCGTTCTCTTATCCTGCAAAAAATGAGACCCTACCTAAGATAATCGCCCAAAAAATAAATAAAACTATGGCTCTCAGAATATGGAGACACTAAGGCCTCTTTCACACGAGCGTGTCCGGATTAGGTCCGGATGCGTTCAGTGAAAACTGTGCGATTTCGCAGGCAAAGCCATTCAGTTTTGTCTGCGATTGCGTTCAGTTTTTTCCGCGCGGGTGCAATGCGTTTTGATGCGTTTTTCACGCGCGTGATAAACTGATGGTTTACAAACAACATCTCCTAGCAACCATCAGTGAAAAACGCAACGCACCCGCACTTGCTTGCGGATGCAATGCGTTTTTCACGCAGCCCCATTCACTTCTATGGGGCTAGGGCTGCGTGAAAAACGCAAAATATAGAACATGCTGCGAGACGCACAAGTGATGTGTGAAAAAAAACGCTCATGTACACAGACTCATTGAAATGAAAGGGTCAGGATTCAGTGTAGGTACAATGCGTTCACGTCACGCATTGCACCCGCGCGGAAAACTCGCTCGTGTGAAAGGGGCCTAAGGCTAGTTTCACACTAGCGGCAGGACGAATCCTACAGGCTGTTCACCCGACGGAACAGCCTGTCGGATCCGTCCTGCCACTAGTGAACGCGCGCCCCCGGACTACCGCTCCGGCCCCATTGACTATAGGAGGCAGAGCAGCGCACGGCGAGAGGCTGCCGGAATAAAACTACTGTCCGACATTTATTCCCGCAGCCCCTCGCTGTACCTCTGCAGGAACTCCATCCCGTCCCCATTTTGGTCAATGGGCCGGAGCGGTAGTCCGGGGTCACACGTTCACTAGCGGCAGGATGGATCTGACAGGCTGTTCCATCGGGCGAACAGCCTGTCGGATCCGTCCTGCTGCTAGTGTGAAAGTAGCCTAAAACATGATTTTTTTTTGTTTCAAAAATGCTGTTATTGTGTAAAACTTAAATAAAAAAAGCAGACATATTATGTATCGCCACGTCTGTAAGAACCTGCTGTATAAAACTGTCACATGACCTAACCCCTCAGGTGATCACTGTCAATAAAGCCATTTTTTGTCACCTTACATCACAAAAGGTTTGATACCAAGTGATCAAAAAGTCATATGCACCCTAATATAGTACCAATCAAACCGTCATCTCATACTGAAAAAAATGAGTCCCTATATATGACAATCCCCCGCCCCAAAAAAATAAAAAAATTATGGCTTTCAGAATATGGTAGTCCGGGGGCACACGTAAATTACCATTTTTGGGTGGTTTCTATTATGCAAGCCCCAGAAAGTGACTTCAGACCTGAACTGGTCCTTTAAAATTGGGTTTTAGAAATGCTCTTAAAAAATTTAAAATTTGCTTCTAAACTTCTAAGCCTTCTAACGTCCGAAAAAAAGAAAATGTCATTTACAAAATGATCCAAACATGAAGTATGCGATCCAGCACAGGGCAAGGGAGTGCATCAGAGCATGAAATGCTCCAATGCTCTCGTCAGGGGGGCTGCCTGGGTGAAACTATAGGTATGTCCGGGTTCAGCTCTGAACCCGGACAACCCCTTTAAGGTAAAAAATGTCAGGATCCTGAAGGGGTTAATGTTAATCATCACAATCACAACAAATGTAAGGAATTACTGGATGTGATGATGAACACCTAGAAAAAACAAACTGCACCAGGCGCTACATAGAGTAAAAACATGGTTAGAATCTGTCTCCTCCAAAGAGAGATATATTGGATCTATTCCCGACCCCCGAAAGTACTTGTCATTTTAATACTTTCATCTTGTTACATTATTTGGTAAATGTCAATAGTTTGGAGATAGCTGATGTTTTTGAGCATGTTTGTATTTTGATTGTTTTTGGGTGGGAGAGAGTGGGATATTACCAGTTTTAGCACTTGGGTAGGACATGGTTTTATTAGCTAGTTAGACTGTACACCAAATAGCCAGAGATTTAAAGCTTCCCACAGAGGAAGTTAAACATTTGCCTTGCCACCTGCTGCTCTACGATAACATGGGTGGCAATGACAATATTTAAAAAAAAGAGTAGTGCCATCTGGATACATTTTCTGACTCTGCAGAATAAATGTAGTCTGCTGAACTTTGAATGTCCAAAACAGAACACTGCATACAGAACCACGAACCAGGAGCTGTCAGCAAACAAGATAGTAGAGAATTGGCCCAAGGGTCTTCGAATGGGTGCGGAGGGGAAATAAACAGCAGGTCCTTCTGTGCTGAGTGGCAAAAGTTTGGGCAAAAATAACAATTGACCTGCTTACCTAGTATGAAACCTTGCTGGGTACTGTTCTCCAGTCACCCTCTTAACACTTGCTGATGACCGTACTCAAGACCTCCCAAGTGTCCCTCTTCTGGAAGGGCAATACAGACTTTTGACCCAAGTCCCTCTTTGCTCCTTAAAGGGAACCTGTCACCTAGAAATCGGCTATTAAACTGTTTATAGTACCTTATAGTGCCCCATAGTCGTGTCCTAATGTAGTTTTTCTTCCTTTTCCTGGATTTAAATTCATGTAGAAATCACTATTTTAATCTTGTGCTGCCCCGTGCTTCAAGTCATGCTTGAAGTCAAGGGAGCAGCTGCCTGCGCGTCTGTAATCCAGCTGTCCCCGCCCCCCTGTGCCTTGATTGACACGCCACATTTTCACGCCGGGACCGCGCTCTCACCCCGCATGCGCTGTAATGGGCTGCTGTAGCGCCGGAGACGGGATCGCACTACAGCAGCCCATGTATCAAACTAAAATTGAATGTCATTCTTCAGGTTTGTTTGCATAAGTGATTGGATATTGTATGCATTGATTATAATCTCCATGGCTTAGTGTAACTACGTTATTAGCATTTGTATGTAAATGACTGAGAACATTACCATGAATCAGAAGCTGCTGAAATTTTCAGGCTATTGATATTCTTCTACCTACTACAGAGCAGCAACATGGTATGCACTTCATGGGCTTATAGCTGACGTATGCATATACATCATGTAAATATCCTAAGTATTAAATAGTATAAGAGTAATTTAAAGGGAACTTACAATACACTGGCCATTTAATTGACTCAGATATGCAACAGATTTAGGAATTAAAGTGTGCCCTACAGCTGTAGATGAAATATTTTACATTTCTACTTGTAAGATATGTCATACTCTGCTGGCTAAACTAACTTGGCTTAACCTTCTTTAGCTGATTTCTTTTGGTCACTTGCTAGCCCCTAGTCTGTAAGTCTGATGTAATAAATCCTTATACCCTGACACCGGGCCTTGTTTTCTTCATTGGTTGTCATTTCAGAGAGGTTTGTTCTCATATCTGTTCTACCTCTGGTTCCATCATTTGACTATGTGTCACATACAGCAGTTTGTGTGGAATCTGTTGGCTTTGGGCTATTCTAAAGGGCGTTATCCTGACAATTCCATGTTTTTCACCCTTTAACCCCTATACAGGGATCTGCACTTCACTGCAGAGGAACTACCAGGCCACAACCTCCTGGAGTAGTCTTTATGTGATTGACAGCTGACCCACAGGTCAACCGATAAACAGGCTGATGTCAGGTCAGACAGTGAAAGGTCAATACGGAGTCCATGCAGTGGTTAGTATCTGGGAAACGTTGTGTTAGGCCTAATTCACACGTCCGTTGTGTTTTGCGGATCCGCAAAACACCTTGCCACCAGCCCTATAGAGATGCCTATACTTGTCCGCAATTGCGGGCAAGAATAGGACATGCTCTACTTTTTTGCGGAGCCGCCGACAGTGTGTGCTCTCCGCATCCATCACGTCCCCATTCAAAATGAATGGGTCCGCACCCGTTCCGCAAATTTGCGGAACGGGTGCGGACGAACATTGCGGACGTGTGAATAAGGCCTAAGCCTTGGATGGGCGTGGGGTCCCCAGGATACAGCGAAGTCACGAACGATGAAAGCAAGTCTGACACCAGCTTTTGAAAAAACTGAATTTTACTAACGCGTGATAATAAACACTACAAAAGCTGAGAACATAAAATAGATCTACATACACCCAACCGGAAGGCTGAGACCCCTGTGTTGCACAGCATGACAGCACGGCACCCCTTGATGGATGCCAGCGGAAGTCTTGCGGTAATTTACCTACTGGCGGGCACAACTAAAACTGCCTCGCCGTACCTATTATTACCCTGATACAAACACGAACAATTGGTTGGGTGTTTAGTAAGGGCTGGCCTGTAGTGCAACACAACAGTTTACAATCTTACCGTGCTCTATATTATTCCCCCTCCCATAACTAGTCCGGTAGCACGTGCCTGATTATTACTCTTGAGCAAAACACTGAACTGGATGGAGTTAGTGGGGGTCTTTATCAGCTCCCAAATGTGCAATGTCCCTTTTAGTAGACCTGACACAAAGCAGAGACCCTAACTATCTAAATACAGGCCTAAGGCCCCTTTCACACGGGCTGGTTTTCCGCGCGGGTGCAATCCATGAGGTGGACGCATTGCACCCGCACTGAATCCGGACCCATTTATTTCAATGGGGCTGTGCACATGAGCGGTGATTTTCCCGCATCACTTTTGCGTTGCGTGAAAATCACAGCATGCTCTATATTCTGCGTTTTTCACGCAATGCAGGCCCCATAGAAGTGAATGGGTCTGCGTGAAAATCGCAAGCATCCGCAAGCAAGTGCGGATGCGGTGCGATTTTAACGCAGGGTTTCTAGGAGATAAATGTCTATTCACTGTATTATTTTCCCTTATAACATGGTTATAATGGAAAATAATAGCATTCTTAATACAGAATGCTTAGTAAAATGTGGGTTGAGGGGGTTTAAAAAAAAAAAATTTTTTTTTAACTCACCTCTTCCATGTGATGGACCTTGTGACGAACGCAGTGACGTCACCAAAGGTCCTTTGCCTCCCAGGTCCTCAACCAAAGGCAGAAGAACAGTCGGGCTGCGCGAACAAGTGGAAGAGGTGAGTTAAAATTTTTTTTTATTTTTTTTAACCCCCCAACCCACATTTTACTAAGCATTTTGTGTTAAGAATGCTATCATTTTCCCTCATAACCATGTTATAAGGGAAAATAATACAATCTACACTCCAACTAACTCAAAACAGAACTTCATTGAAGAAGTTTGTGTCTGGGTACCACATTCAGTTTTTTCTCACGCGCGTGCAAAACGCATTGCACTCGCGTGGAAAAAACTTAACCACGCAACACAATCGCAGGCAAAACAGCTTTGTGTGGCAGAACATAAAAAATGGAATTAGAAAAATGAGTGAAACAAATCAGAAAAGATCAAATTTGTTCCAATGTCTGAAAAAAAAAAAAAAATTAGCTCCACAACCCATCCCAAAAAGAACCCTCCCTCCCTGGAAAGCCCACACACTAAACAGAAAATAAAAATAAATTGACTTCCTGAAAAGAACCCCCACCAACACTTTTTGGTATTAAATAAAATTAATAATTAGCAACTGTATGGTACGTCTCAAAACAGGGGTAATTGCAGAGGCCGGGTTGTGATGGGCAACTGGGGCAGTAAATTGAAGTGTCCCTCCTTCTGTGTTTGCTACCCACCCGGTAACATTTTTGAGGATATGTCTTGCTGGTAGTGGCAGGGACGGGGTGAGGAAAGTGGCGTTCTGAAAGCCTTGAACATCCTCAGATTTAAAGGTTTGCCCAGGTGCGGGGGACTGAAACAGAAGACTCTCAACCACCTTCTCCTGGAACTCGATTAAGTTGAGGGTTCCTTGGGCCTTTTTGAATAAAACAAAACTACTATAGGTAGCAATCTGAATGAGGTAGACTGCTACCTTTTTATACCAGGCCCTGTTTTTTCACTTCACCAGGTAGGGTTGAAAGACCTGGTCAGAGAGGTCTACACCTCCCATAAATTTATTGTAGTCTGTCACACAGACCGTTTTGTGTTTGTCCGCAGTAGCCCTCCTCTCCCTAACGGCTACTGTGGTGTCTGTGTGCACGGAGGTGAGCATGTAGATATCCATTTTGTCCTTCCATTTCACTGCAAGCAGCTGGTCACTTGCAAGGGCGAAGGATGCTCCTTTCTCCAAACGCTTGGACACCAGCAGTTGTGGGTATCCCACTCTTTTTTTACGGACTGCCCCACAAGCCCCTGTGTTTACAGCATGGGGGGTTTATAAAGGGGTGTACTGGTGTAAAAATTATCCGTGTACATGTGGTACCCTTTGTGCAGGAATGGCGCCAATAGATCCCACACAATTTTTCCTGATTTCCAAATATTTTCAGGCAGCCTGGGGGGTTAAGTTGGGAGTCTCTGCCCTCATATACAGACAGACCGCAGGTGTAGCCGATTCTGCTCTCACACACCTTATATAATTTTACCCCATATCTGGCACGCTTGGAGGGAATAAACTGACGGAAGGAAAGGCGGCTTTTAAAGCTAAAAAGGGATTCATCGATGGACAGATTTTTTTCAGGGGTATATCATTTTAAGGACAAATTCTTAAGGAGGGAAATAAAGGGTCTGAATTTATTTAGGCAGTCGTAGGCTGGGTCAGTTCTGGGGGGAAACTTGGGAATTGTACGAAAAATACATAAACTGCATTAGGGCTTCATAGCGGTTTCGGGACATAACTGCTGCAAATACAGGGGTTGAGTGGACAGTACTCGCAACCCAATATAATCGGACAGATGGCTTTTTTACAATGCCCATGTCCAGGGTAAGCCCCGAAAATGTTTTAATTTCAGGGACACTTGTGGGGTCCACCGTCTTATATAGATAGAAGTGCGCTTTTGTACAGCAAACTGTGTGGCGTACAGATTAGTCTGCTACACAATTAACTCCAGGACTTTACCGCCCACAAATAAATGAAAAAAATCATAAGGGGTAAAATTGGTGATATCCACATTCATTTGGGGAGTTGATAAAAATTGGGGTACTTGGGGGGAAAATGAAGTAGCAGGAACCCACGTGGTAGGAGGGACGGGACCGCTGGGTCGAGAAAGAGATGAGGTGGTGACTTTTCGCACCATAGGGCTATGGGGTCTGGGGATGGAAGCGGAACTAGAGTCCCTGCTGAAGATATTTCCGCTTCTGAACAGTGTCAGATTTAGAGTGGTCAGAGCATAGAAATGCATATTCCCGCTCTGCACTGAATAATCTCTGACTCTGAGCCATATTTTTTAAATAAAAAGCTCAGAAACAAATGAAAATAACTGACCATCCCTAATAGACTAGTGACAGACACCCACTGACGGACACCCACTGACCACCAGTAACAGACGAACACAGGGTCCCTAATGAAAATAATTGACCGTCACTAATAGACGCCTAATGGCGGACACCCACTGAACGCCAGTTATGGACGGACAGTTTATAAATAGATTTTTTTTTTTCACACTAAATCACACAACCAGGACAGAAGTCTGATCTGTCTCTCTCCTCACAGAACAACTGCACTGAGGGGAGAGAGAAGCGCAGCCCATGTCCTGGCTGTGTTAGTAAATATAATGGATGTGATCTCCATGATAGGTTTATTATGGATACCACATGATCAGGGACCATAACTATTGGTCCCTGATGGTTACTGTGCTGAAGGCAGATCTTCAGCACAGTAACCAGTGTGTGTGTCTGTGTCATTTATTTATTTTTTTACTGGTGGGGGCTCCTGCCCTTTATTAAATACATTGGGAGCCATATTGCCCTGGTCGGGGTGCTGCGGGACCTGATCGGGTCATAATTACTTATTATCTCTCCTCTACTGAGGAGAGAGGCATACTGCAAGGGGTGGCGGCGGGCGGCTTATAGTGTGCGCATGCATCGGGCCGCCGCCGCCATCTTTCTTGAGGATGGAGGAGGAGGGGGGGGGGTGAGGATCGGGATAGCTGCAGGCACGGAGCTCCAACGCTTGATTTAAGTGCTAACTTGGGCTGAAGTGCCGCCATAAAAGCTCCAATAGTGACACTTCTTATGAATATAGAAATATTTATGTAGTCAGTCAGCTGTGCCTAAGAAACAGCAGCATCTTGTGGCCAAACAGCAGAATGTCAGTCCAGAACATTTAAATTTAATCCACACACAAACAGTGTTCAAACAATGGGAGCTGTTTCTCAATCTCACAGTTTATACACGAGGTACAGGAGTCGGCGTCTTCTCCACGGGCTTGAACATTGAGCGGCCGTGTCAGCACTTGCTGACCCGTTCTCAAAGATCGAACAAAGGCCCTACAATCCCCAGACCGTGGTGTAAGAACGAAACAAATTTTAAGACTTGAGAAAGGGGTATGTCACCCCGAAACGCGTCGTCTAACTAATAAAGTCAACCTGAACTACATCATCTGATTGTTTGAGTGCGCCCCTGGCAGTCCTGCGTCTGATCTGCTAGCTCTGACGCTTTCCTCAACTCCATTTCGAGCCAAACTGGTGGACTGGCCACCGCCACAAGGCCCCGGACAAAGCCTAGGCTGCACCAACAATCGCATTCTGGTCATCCTCACTGTACACCTGCACTGGGGTTGTGTCCAATTAACACAACCCGAATAGGTGAGCAACATCACACATTTAACTTATCTAACCAGCTTTGACGATATTACCCTATGAGCGCCTTTTATCTCTCCATGTGCCATTAATTACAGTTTATACACGGGCACACATACGAATACAGCACACATTTCCAGAAACTAGCAAGCTAGACAACCTATTGTTCAGCACCCTCCCATTGGGAAAAGTGCCTTAAGTACCTTGCCATTGGCTGATGCGAACTAGTGTGCGCCAGCTGGCCCATGAAGTGTGGGTGCCCTACAGACTGAAAAGGGGAGTCTAAGCCGGCAAGCAGTCCGAGCTTTGACGGCGGGGTATATGAACTTTTGCATATGTACCTGCTTTATATATTTTATTATTTGTATTTGACCAATGCTCCTACATACTACTAGTGCCATATTTCAAATGTCCACTAAGCCATGTAGCGGATATATATATATTCCACCCCTTTCTGTGGTTTGAGTGTGAACCTGGACTTTTAATCACCGCGTTCTGACCTGGGTACTATTTTGATTTGACACTGTCAAATTTCAGGGTACACCAAAAATTAGTACCGGGCTACTTATCTCAGTAAAAATGTGGAGGGAAAAACATAGATCATAGATCACAAAAATAGCAACACTGCACCTCCAAGTATAATATTATAGCTTTATTAACATGTAAGTAGTACAAAAAGTGTAAAAGACATAGTTACGCAGCAGTAGATACACCAGGGGAGAGCAACCAATATGGAGAGACCACAGGGTCAGCACATAGCTGGTAGGGGTATCATAGTAAAGCATACACTGTATAGGGGGAACAGGACAAAGTGCAACCCCCACTCACAAGTCCCTGTCAGGGATGAGAATAAATAAACAGTGAAAAAAAAAATTGAAGTAATCGATACCGATATGTGCTGGTCTTGTGGTCGCCTCCTCCCAACGCTGTTTCGCCATTAAATGGCTTCTTCCGGGGATAAGGAAATGCAGACACAGGTTCCTTCTTAAATACTGCCCTCCTATCATTAAAAACATATGTAGCAACACCTGAAACCAAGTAACAGCAGTTACATCATGGGCATAACAGCCAATAATTTCTTGGCCTTGCATCACGTGACCATGGTGCGATCTGCACATTGTTAAGGGTACCACCCCACATTCACAGACACACCAATCGTACACTAAAATGGATCGGGGCGGGTCATGAATATGCATGACGCGCTCATCACATAGTGTTACTGGGGAGAGGAAATGGGCGACGTCATCAGAGATGCGCCGCCCCACATGGACGGCGTAGTGATGAGACGTCCACCGCCTCACCAGAAGTGCGCAAATTGTGCTAATGACGCAGCGGTCACATGACCACCGCGTCATCAAAGCGGGATGTAAACAAATGCAGAAAAGCGCGTCATATATAGCCATAGTAACGCCACTGACTAAAGGTGGCTGTCTAAAGATACATAACAGTGAGCCAGCAGTATAGATACATCACATGATGCATCGTCGATGGACAAGCATCTAGGCCAATAGATGGATTCACTCATATATATATACTAATGGAAAAAATTTATGCATATATGCATATGATGTGCACACTATATCTATAAAGGTATTACAGTTTTAGAATTTTTTAAATATCAGGGTGTTACATGAATTTACTATGTTCATTTCATGTGAAGAATTAATTGATATAGACAAATTGTTTATCATCAAATTTAAGAGCGAATATCAAAACACACACACAAAGAAGTGCACCGTGAGTGAGAAGGGGGAGTGAGTAAAGGGGTGTGCAAAATATATGATGTTAATTCAAATATACAAAAAATGCATAATACCAGGTAAATAACATTATAAGCATTTACAAATCCAGGATATATACGGTTAAATCCATAAGGAAGGTATAGCTGACCAAGTTATAAAAATGGCGGCCATGTGACCACTGGCACGATGTGTCAGCGGGCACATGGTATAAATATGTGAATAGATGGTACACAGAGTAAGGGCCAAGAATTCCCAATGTACATATTGAATAAATACAAGATATGTTGACACAGTCCCGAGTGTTGAGGCCGAGGTCCCACCATAAGTAAAGGGGCCCCAGTCTCAACAGTCATGGATTGAAGCAGCCTTCGAAATTGGATATCCAAATGGCGCCATCCAAAATGAGTAGCAGGTGTGCATCAACTAAAAGGAGGAAACAGAGACAAAGACAATTAAGAATTAAATTGAATATACTTAAAAAAATAATAGCAAATGAAGGATTTAAAACATGTCTAGGCCGACAGACCAGGAGAGACTTGGTGGGGGATAGTGATACCCCACTACGTCATAGGAAAGGTGCAAATGATATCTCCTCATTTAGTCCCCTAGGTGTAACGCAATCCATTTTGTATATCCATCTTGCTTCCCTTTGAGCTAACACTTTTTTTCCAATTGCCACCCCGTAGTGAGGTAAACACCTTGTCAATACCTTTAACTCGAAACTGGGAGCTGTCACACCCATGGTATTCTTTAAAATGTCTGGGGATGGTCTTAAGTATAGTCACATCATTCTCTTCTTTCGCCGCCTCGATACCCAACACATGTTCTCGCACCTGTCTCTTTAATTCATGTTAAGGCCTCATGCACACAACCGTTTTTTTATGCTGTCCGCAAAAAGGGGTTCCGTTGTTCAGTGATCCGTGTCCGTTTTTGCCTTCCTTTGTGTTTCCGTGTGTCTTCCGTTTTTTTTAGCGGACATGACCCAAAAGATTTTACCAAAAGACAGGCTGACAATTTTTCCCAAGTGCCTGCCAAGGGATCCGCAAAAAAAACGGACACGGAACGCGGATGACACACGGATGGCCATCCGCATTTTTTCACGGACCCATTGACTTGAATAGGTCCGTGAACCGTTTTTCACGGACAGGAATAGGACAAGTTATATTTTTTTGACGGACTGGAATCACGGACCACGGACGCGGAGGACAAACGGTGCATTTGCCGAGGTTTCCACGGACCCATTGGTTTTCAAAAATCACGTAAAACGGAGCAACGGACACGGAATCAAACAACGGTCGTGTGCATGAGGCCTTAGTCATGCCAATGTAAATACGCTGGCATGGACAGGATGCCAGGTAAATTACCCCTGTTGTGTTGCACGAAATCGAGTGTGTTATAACGTATTGTCGATTGCTCACAGCAGGATTAGAGAAATGTGAGGCTCTGTCTACATTAGGACAGGCCACGCATTTACCACATGGGGAGCATCCTGATTTGGGGCCCCTAGAACCAAAAATCCCAGATCCCAGTTCGGTCCTGGATGGTGGCTTTTTACCAGGATATCTCTGAGGTTTCTTGCACGTCTTTAAGTGATCGACGGGATTTAGGCAGAATTGGGTCCAGATGTAGTACGTCCCAATATTTGGTTAGTATAGATTTCATCTGCCCCCACTGAGGGTTATAGGTTGAGATGAAACGTACCTGATCATCCATACTTTTCTTTTGCCTGCGATGTTTCTGTAGTAGATCCTCTCTTTTGGCTGTCTTTGCTTTATTATATCCTTGTGCAATGCTTGTCTTGGGATATCCTCGTTCCTGAAACCTCCTCTGAAGGTCGCTAGACTGTACCTCAAAGGAGGCATCGGTAGAACATATCCTTTTGGCTCGCAGGAACTGGCAGTATGGTATGTTATTAATCAGTCTAGATGGATGACATGAGCTGGCATGTAGGACCGCGTTCGTGGACGCCTCTTTGCGGAATAAATCCGTATGTACTCTACCCTTCTCGTCAATTAGAATGTTAACATCAAGGAAGTTAAATTTCATTATCCTTACCACCTCCATAATGCCCTGCAGTCAGCCGCAGCGAATCAGGAGAGACCATAGCTGTGATGCCAGTGGACGTCATAGGCACAATCTAAGGTCCCAGCTAGGACCTGCGTGTGTTTTGTGACCTTTTCATTACTTTTTAAGCTTCTTGCCACTTTTCTCAACATCGGGTCTTAGCGCTGCCCGATGGTTTTACTAAACTGGTGTGATTTGTAGCTGCAGTATACACCAGCCCCTGGATGGCATAGACTTCAGTTTCTGGTGCACAGACTTCCAGAGATGTGCCTTATCTATTAAAGGGGATCTGCCTCTTAATAAATTAGGCACGTCTCACTCCGGCAAAGGGAGATTAAGACCGGCATATGGGAACACAACTCCTGATAAATGTCCTTCAATGTATTGTTGTCCGACTTCTTCAGGGAGATTCCTTCACAGTGAGGAGGCACTAGTTAGTTAGATGTGTAAGTGTTTTTTAGAGAAAAAGATAGGTTTTAAAGACAGAAGTCAATAGGAGGTATTTATTAATACTTTAACACCAAAATAGTGGTGTTAAAAAGTCGAAAAATAATGGGGCACGGCACGCCATATGTGTGCCATAATTTGCAACTTTTAAAGCCTCAACTTTTCTAAAAATGGGGTCTTAGCACTGCTTGACGGTTTTTACTAAACTGGCGTAAGTTGTAGCTGAAGTATACACCAGCCCCGGGCTGGCGTAGACATCTGTTTCTGGTGCACGCACTTCAAGAGATGCGCCTTATTTATTAGGAATCTGCTCCTTAAGGCTAGTTTCACACTAGCGTTAGACATCTCCGGCAGGGAGAAGACTGCCAGAGATGTCTGGATTCATTATTACATAGTAACATAGTAACATAGTATATAAGGCCGAAAAAAGACATTTGTCCATCCAGTTCGACCTGTTTCCTGCAAGTTGATCCAGAGGAAGGCAAAAAAACCCTGTGAGGTAGAAGCCAATTTTCCCCACTAAAGGGGAAAAAATTCCTTCCCGACCCCAATCAGGCAGTCAGAATAACTCCCTGGATCAACGACCCCTCTTTAGTAGCTATAGCCTGTAATATTATTACGCTCCAGAAATACATCCAGTCTCCTCTTGAATTCCTTTATTGTACTCACCATCACCACCTCCTCAGGCAGAGAGTTCCATAGTCTCACTGCTCTTACCGTAAATAATCCTCTTCTATGTTTGTGTACAAACCTTCTTTCCTCCAGACGCAGAGGATGTCCCCTCGTCACAGTCACAGTCCTGGGGATAAAAAGATGATGGGAGAGATCTTTGTACTGACCCCTGATATATTTATACATAGTTATTAGATCTCCCCTCAGTCGTCTTTTTTCTAGAGTGAATAACCCTAATTTTGATAATCTTTCAGGGTACTGTAGATCCCTCATTCCAGTTATTACTTTAGTTGCCCTCCTCTGAACCCTCTCTAGCTCTGCTATGTCTGCCTTGTTCACGGGAGCCCAGAACTACACAGTACTCCATGTGTGGTCTGACTAGTGATTTATAAAGTGGTAAGACTATATTTTCATCACGGGCATCTATGCCCCTTTTGATGCAACCCATTAACTTATTGGCCTTAGCAGCAGCTGCCTGACACTGGTTTTTACAGCTTAGTTTGTTATTTATTAAAATTCCTAGATCCTTTTCCATGTCAGTGTTACTGAGTGTTTTACCATTTATTGCCGGATGCTACCTGATACCGGCCAGCCGGATTAACTATAAAGGGTGACCGGCGGAAATCTGGTCGCAACCCGGGAACTATGTTGAGAATCGGCTAGACAAAAAACGCTGCACACATCGGTCTTTGTCTGATCGTTTCTCGGCATACACAAATGGCATGTAGTAGGCACTTGCTCCCTCCTGATTCTCAGCATAGTTGCCAGGTTGCGGCCAGATCTCCACCGGTCTGCAGAAGGATTCGGCTGGCTGTTCCCTGCCTGAACAGCCTGCGGAATCTAAAACCGTGAAACTAGCCTAATTAATTAGGTGCATCTCACCTGTGAAGAGTGATCAAGACCAGCATATGGGAACACCAGTCTTGATAAATGTCACTCAATGATTGTTTTTCAACTTATTCACACTTCTTCAGGGAGATTGGTAGCAATTTTAGACTGCTTCTCCTACTGTGCAGAGTGTAAATCTAAACTATTACATTTATTATTCACGTGAATCAGCATAATCTTAATCACATAATTCACGATCAAAGGCAGACACTCATACTGCCTCGGGGAGCATTATCGGACTGGGGTACCTAGGGCCCACCAGTGTAACTGATTCTGGGGGCCCATCTTAGAGCTCCTGCACAAAAACGTATTTTTTTTCCATGTCCGTACCGTTCCCTTCACTTCAATGGGGCCGCAAAAAAGATGTATGTCCGCATGGCCATTCTGCAAAATGATAGAACATGTCCTATTATTGTCAGCATTACAGACAAGGATAGGACTGTTCTATTAGAGGCCGGCTGTTCTGCATAATGGGGAATGCACACACCCGGTATCCATGTTTTGTGGATCCGCAACTTGTGGACTGCAAAACATCCAACGGTCGTGTTCATGAGCACTTACAGTGATAAAGATATTAAAGATGAAGTATGATGAGTATGAAAACATTCACAGCACAATACACAAACATACATGTGGCAGAATTTACACATATATGGATATCCTGCACTTAAGTCAGAAACAAGACACATGCAGCGTACACCAATCACTCATTGGACACAAGACACTTATACAAGGCTCACATGCCACTGATGCATATGTCACATGCTACACATACAAAAAAAAAAGGGGGTCAGTCAGCACGTCCCTGTATGCAGGTGCACGTAGCCATGGCAAAATATACATACAAACACAGAAATGCCACAGCACTCTGCAGCCAGCACTCTGCTCTGCCTCTATGCTAGAAGTTAACAGAGGCGTCCGTGTACATTTTGATCAAGTAATAAGCCACTCGCCCCGCCATGGCCCCCTCTATGAGTGGTCCTAACACTAAATCCTACCTGTTATGGAAGTAAAGAGGACCTTTCACTGGTCAAACAATTGTTAGATAATGCTATATACCGTATGTGTAGAGCGGCGCCCAGGGATAATAGTAAGTGCAGGGAGATCCATGGGCACTGTTCTACACATACATATCATTTTCTCACAATCGTTGGACCAGTGAAAGGTCCTCTTAAGTTTCAGCATGCAGTATACTGGCGTATAAGACGACCCCCGACTTTTGAGAAGAGTTTCATGTGTTAAAAAGTAGTCTTATACGCCAGATAATACAGTAAGTGTAGCACACTTAAGGGGGTTAAAGGGGTTGTCTCACTTCAGCAATTGGCATTTATTAGGAAGAGAAAGTTAATACAAGGCACTTACTAATGTATTGTGATTGGCCATATTGACTCTTTTCTATCACATGATACATAGCCCGTATCTGTGGTTATTACCACAGTGTAATCCAGCAGTGGTGGCCATGCTTGCACACTTTAGGGAAAGGTGTTGGCCTCTACGCACATCCAGCCTTTCCCTATAGTGTGTAAGCACAGCCACCACTGCTGGATTACACGGTGGTAATAACTACGGATACGGGCTATGTATAATGTGATGGAAAGGAGGCAATATGGACAAACAAAGCCCAAGCAAAGGTGCTAGAGGAGCAATGTGAGCAAAGGGCACAAATGGAGGGTCATAACTGAAGCAGAGACAGTAGGGTAACCTAAGGCAATAGTGGGGATCCTGGAGCAGGGGTAACTGGAGAAGAGGCAATATTAGTGGTGCATTTAGAGTGGGGGCATTGGGGAGCATCTGGAGCTGTGGCACTAATGAGGGTGCACCTAAAGCAGAGGCATTGGGGGGACCTAAGGCAGAGTCCCCCCAATGCCACTCTGAACTCTGCAGAGAGCAGCACACATACACAGATCTGAGTCTACTACAAAAAAAATCCCCTATTTCCCCCTTACATTCTCCTACAGCTCACTACTGTCACACACCTGTCAGTAGAGGAGTCCTTCTCTCCAGTTTTCTGACAGTAGGGAGGGCAGGAGGATGGCCAGACATGTTCTCTCCTCCTTTACTGCCAGCAGCAGCAGGAAGTTTAGAAGATACTGCAGGGCCTCCTGTACAATTTACACCAGTAGGAGGCTGCATTGCTGTACGATACTGCCACCTAGTGGCTACAATAATTATCTCCTCTTAGAATCAAGAGAAATAATTACTCCTCCGTGGGCCAGTTCGAGCCTGTCGGGGGAGTCTTAGATCCAGGAGATTAGTGAATGTTGCAGCATTTAATCATATGCAACTCAATTTATTATTAATGTGAATCACCACAATCAAAACAAATGAAAAGAATTACTGGATATGAATAATGAACACGTCGACAATATGAACTGCACCAGGTGCTACATAGCGTAGTACCATAACTACAGTAGAAAATTTAAATCAATGTCAGCTGGATAAGCTACAGGCAACTGGATCCCGTCATAGTATGCCGCTGGATGTCAATGGTGGACAGAAGCTTGCAGAGCAGCTAGCACGGAAAAAAACAGGACATGTACATGTCCCTTCATCTTGTTACATTATTTGGTAAATGACAATAGTTTGGAGATAGCTGATGTTTAGCGTGTTTGTATTCTCATTCTGTTTTTGGGATTATGTTACTGTAGAAAGGAATTATTACTATGACCTGAACGTAGGTCTATATACTGTATATATGAGGGTGTGAGGTCAAACCACGCATGCGTAAGACGGGGAAGAGCTCTCCTGAAAAACATTGCTTTGATGTGCTAAGACTCCCTGTTCTACTCCATGTTGATTCTCTGCTAGGACTTGTGACCTGATGGGTGGGTGGATACCGCACTGGACTTTTAATGCCCCAAGGATGATCAAGTTGGGACATGTAATGTGTTTATACTGCTATTTACTGAAAATTTTAAAAGACGATTGATCTGAATAAGAAACAAAGTGCTACTGTGTGCTTATTCTTAGGTCTATACAAGATAAAGTCTATCTCTCATGATGTCACACTCGGAATACTCATACAAACACTATTAAACAAGTATGAAATAAAGAGAAGACACAACATTGAGGATAAAACTTGGCCGTAGTCCTTTATTAACAGTTTCATAAATATCAATGAGAAATAAATAATAATCATGAACCATTTAATCAAATATAGAGCTTTTCAAATCAGCTCTGATCATTGGCAGTGGGGGATCAGGGGGCAGTAGGAAAATAAAAAATAGTCAAATGGACTCCATATCAGCAAAACTACTCATGTATAGATAATGGTCCAAAATTGGGATGACAGATTCCCTATAAAAGGATCCCACGGAAACATTGGCCCCTATTACTTAAAGGCTATGTACACCTTTGGAGGTGATTTTTGTTTATGATTGGATTTCACTCATTTTTGGCTAAAAATCATATTTTCAATTGAACTTTATTAAAAATATTGAGCCGTTCTGTCACCAAGGGTTAACTATTTTTTTTCGAACTGTGTGACTGGTACTTTCACTTTGTGTCTAACCCTTAGAGGTCACAAACACTTATTTAAGCCACATTCTTATCAGTAAGATAAGGATTGAGCTTTGATGAGTGTTTATAATATAATGTCAGAGAGCAGAGATAAAGAGTCTGTCTGCTGTCCAGATGACGGAAAAGGCAAAAAATCCGCTGGCTGCTACTACAACTACATCTCAGCTCTGTACACAAAAAGGATTCCATATTTTTTTAATAAAGACCAATTAAAAAATGAGTTTTTAGCTCAAAATAAGTACAATGCAATCATTTTAAAAAAATTGTCCCCAAAGGTGAACATAGCCTTTTAACCTCTTAAGGACGCAGGGCGTACATGTACGCCCTAGCGTCCTGGTACTTAAGGACTCAGGGCGCACATGTACGCCCTGAGAAGTTCCGATCACCGCAGCGCTGCGGGTGGTGATCGGAACAGGATGCCTGCTGAAATCATTCAGCAGGCATCCTGTGACAATGCCGAGGGGGGTCATGTGACCCCCCCGTGTCGGCGATCGCAGCAAACCGCAGGTCAATTCAGACCTGCGGTTTGTTGCGTTTCCGGGTACATCGCGTCACCTGTGACCCGATTACCCGGAAATGACGGTGATCGGATGGCGTGAGGACACCATCCAATCACCGTCATGCATGTCTGCATGCCCTGTGATTGGCTGCCAGAGGGCCCCTGTGATTGGCTGCCGGGGAGGGAGGTGGCTGCTGCGGCGGCAGATTCAAATCTCCTCCTCTCTTCGAGCAGCTTCCTTTTGGTTCCTGCTCTTGGAGAGAGGAGACGTGCCCCGCAGCCCCCAGCAGCCCCCAGAAGCACCGATCTTCAGGGTAAGTCAGGGACAGGGTTAGGTCAGGCAGGGTCAGTTCAGGGACAGATCTTTTTTTTTTTTTCCATCTTATTAATTTTTTTGCAAGTAGTTGGTGTCTGGGGTCCACAGCACACTCAGCTGTGAGACCCTAGACCCTGCTGTAGCCCGCCCCTCCTTTTAGTTGTGCAAGTTTTTTTTTTTTTTTGTGCACTAATTTTGGTTGGCGCTCTTTAGTGTCCGGCCACTATTAGTGCATCGCACAACTGACCGACCGCTGATCAGTTTTCTACTGATCAGTGAGTTTGACTTTTTTTTCACACCTCCCTTTTTTTAGTTAGGTTTTTTTTTTTTTTTTTTAGTGGTACATTTGTTCGTGAACACCCGGCCCCACACACACGCACACTAAATAAAGTTTATTTTACACGCACGCACACACGCACAACACACACACCCATGGACCGCCGGCTGTTCACGGTGGAGGAGGCATACGCCCAGATGCTCTCCGACACCGAGAGCGCCAGTGAGGATGAGGATGACCCCACCTTCCTCCTGTCGTCCTCATCATCATCATCTGATGATGATGAGCCCCCAAGGCGGCGGAGACGCCGCCAGGCGGAGCCAGGGCCCTCACGCGCTAGGGACCCCGTGGCCCATCCCAGTACGAGCAGCCCTGGGGCTCGTACTGGTTTCCCGACCCACCAAACAAGTGCACCGGAGCCCCCACCGGTGACCTTAGCTGGTGTCCCCCAGTGGACTTTGAGCCTGCGATTCCGGATTTTGCTGGCAATCCTAGAATCCAGATTCCCACAGTGGGGTTCACTGAAATGGACTTCTTTAGTTTTTTTTTCAGTGACCCGCTGGTGAATCTGATGGTGGAGCAGACGAACCTGTATGCCCAACAGTTCGTCGCTCAGCACCCAGGCTCTTTTTTGGCCAGGCCCGATGGCTGGACGCCAGTCAGTGCAGCCAAGATGAGGACGTTTTGGGGCCTCGTGCTGCATATGGGCCTGGTCAAAAAACCCAGTGTCAGGCTGTACTGGAGTGGGGACGTCCTCTACCAGATCCCACTGTACAGTTCAGCCATGACACGTCCCAGATTCGAGGCCATCCGGAAATGCCTGCATTATGCAGATAATGCAGCATATCCCCCCGAACTGATCCCGCCTATGACCGGCTGTATAAGATACGGCCGATTATCGATCATTTCGGGGCCAAGTTTGCACAGGCCTACGTACCTGGAAGGGAGGTCGCGATTGATGAGTCTCTCGTTGCTTTCAAGGGGAGACTCGTTTTCCGCCAATACATTCCCAGCAAGCGAGCGAGGTATGGCGTGAAGCTCTACAAAATTTGTGAGAGTACCTCAGGGTACACTTACAAATTTCGTGTTTACGAGGGGCGAGATTCCCGTATTGAACCCCCAGAATGTCCCCCCACTCTGGGTGTTAGCGGGAAAATCGTGTGGGACCTTTTGCACCCACTGCTTGATAAGGGTTACCACCTGTACGTGGATAACTTTTATACCAGCATCCCCTTGTTCAGGTCCCTTGCCGCCAGATCCACTTTCGCTTGTGGGACCGTGCGGAAAAATCAACGTGGCCTCCCTACCTACCCCCTCCAGGTACCTATCCCCAGGGGTGAGACCCATGCCCTTACTTGTGGAAACCTGCTGTTGGTCAGGTATAAGGACAAGAGGGATGTCCTTGTACTGACCACAATCCAAGGTAACGGCACCACCCCAGTCTCTGTGCGAGGTACCAGGGCAACGGTCCTCAAGCCCGATTGTATCGTCGACTACAATCGGTATATGGGTGGAGTTGATCTATCTGATCAAGTTCTCCAACCATATAATGCCATGCGGAAATCCCGGGCATGGTACAAAAAGTTGCGGTCTACATGGTGCAGGTTGCCATGTACAACGCTTTGTACTGTTCCGAGCGCTGGCAGCACAGGGACTTTCCTCCATTTCTATGAGGCAGTCCTCAGGGACCTGATCTTTTCTGACCGGGAAAGAGCAGGTCGGAGTACCTCGGGAATTGGAGGAGCCCGGGTCGTCCCTGGCCAACACTTTCCAGGTGTGGTCCCCCATACTGGAAAGAGGGGACGAACCCAAAAAAAGTGCAGAGTGTGTCGCAAGAGGGGGATACGGAAGGACACCACTACTCAATGTGACACTTGCCCCGATCATCCGGGCCTCTGCATTGATGGTTGCTTCAGGGAGTATCACACTTCCATGGAGTTCTAAATTTTTATAATTTTTATAATTCCCGACAGGCCCCTAGAAAATATATAAAAAAAGTATGGCTCTCAGACTTTGGAGTCACATAAACAATATTGTCACCTTGAATCCCAAAAAGTGTAATATCTAGCAATCCAAAAGCCATATGCGCCCCCAAATAGTGCCAATAAAACCGCCATCTCGCCCCGCACAAAATGAGCCCCCACATTAGATAGTCGCCCAACTAAAAAAAAAAAAACTGTAGCTCCCAGTCTAGAGATAGTAAATTTTTTAATTTTTTGTTCCCAAAATGATAACCTAGTGTAAACTCTTAAATAATAAAAAAAAGTAGACATATTAGGTATCGCCACGTCCGTAAGAATCTTCCCTATCAAATTAACATTTGACCCAACCCCTCAGATCTACAGCGTTAAAAATATGGAATAAAAATGGTGCTAAAACACCCATTTTTGGCAAAATTTCCGTTTAATCTATTTTTTCCGTTAATAAAGCAAGGGTTAACAGTCAAACAAAACTAAATATTTATTGCCCTCATTCCGTAGTTTGCAGAAACACCCCATATGTGGTCGTAAATGGCTATATGGCCACACGGCAGGACATAGAACAAAGGGAACGCCACATGGCTTCTGGAAGGCAGATTTTTATTTTTGCACCATGTCCCATTAGAAGCCCCCTGATGTAGCCTAGACTAGAAACTCCAAAAAAGTGACCCCATCTAAGAAACTACACCCCTCAAGGTATTCAAAAATTACTTTACAAAGTTTATTAACCCTTTAGGTGATCCACAAAAATGAATGGCAAATGTAGAAACAATTTTAAATTTTTAATTTTTGTTAGCTTCCCTCAAAAAAGTGTAATATAGAGCAACCAAAAATCATATCTACCCTAAAATAGTCCCAAAAAACAACCACCATATCCTGTAGTTTCCTAGATGGGGTCACTTTTATGGAGTTTCTACTCAAGGGGTGCAGCAGGGGGCTTGAAAGGGTACATGGTGTAAATAAACTATTCCAGCAAAATCAGCCTTCCAAAACCCATATGGCGCTCCCTCCTTCTATGCCCTGCGGTTTGGCCAAACAGTAGTTTAGGACCACATATGGGGTGTTTTTGCAAACTAGAGAATCAGGGCAACCCATACTGAGTGTTGTTTGGCAGTTAACCCTTACTTTATTACTGGAAAAATGTTTTTATTGGAAACTTTTCCAAAAATTGAAATTTCAAAATTGTTTCTCCATCTGCCATTAACTCTTGTGGAGCACCAAAAGGGTTAACAAAGATTGTTAACCCAGTTTTGAATACCTTGAGGGGTGTACTTTCTTAGATGGAGTCACTTTTTGGAATTTCTATGCTAGAATGCATCAGGGAGGCTTGCAATAGGACATGGTGTAAAAAACCAGTCCTGCAAAATCTGCCATTCAAAACCCATATGGCGCTCCCTCCTTCTATGCCCTGCGGTTTGGCCAAACAGTAGTTTAGGACCACATATGGGGTATTTTTGCAAACTAGAGAATCAGGGCAACCCACATTGAGTTTTGTTTGAAACTTAACCCTTGCTTTGTTCCTGGAAAAATTGATTATAATGAAAAATTTTCCAAAAAATCGAAATTCTGAAATTTCATCTCCATTTTCAATGAATTCTTGTGGAAGACCTAAAGGGTTAACAAAGTTTGTACAATCAGTTTTGAATACCCTGAGGGGTGTTCTTTCTAGAATGGTGTCATTTTTGGGTGGTTTCTATTCTGTAAGCCTCACAAAGTGACTTCAGACCTGTACTGGTCCATAAAAGTGGGATTTGGAAAATTTTAGAAAAATTTCAAAATTTGCTCCTATACTTCAAAGCTATGTAACATCCCCAAAAATAAAATAGCATTCCCAAAATGATGGAAACATCAAGCAGACATATGGGGAATGTAAAGTAATAACTATTTTTGGGGGTATTACTATGTATTAGAAAAGTAGAGAAATTGAAACTTTGAAATTTGCAAATTTTTCCAAATTTTTGTTAAATTTGGTATTTTTTTATGCAAAAAATTTAACTTTTTTGACCCGATTTTAGTAGTGTCATGAAGTACAAGATGTGACGAAAAAACAATCTCAGAACGGCCTGCGTAGGTAAAACCGTTTTAAAGTTATTCAGACATAAAGTGACAGTGGTCAGATTTGCAAAAAATGGCCAAGTCCTTTAGGTGAAATAGGGCTGAGTCCTTAAGGGGTTAAGATTCCTATCTGAGAAAAGCATTGCCGCCAGGCCCATAATCATCTACAAGAGAGCACTATTATAAAAAGCATCTTGTCTCCCAGTAGATTGTGGCAGCACGCCATATCACCGTAAATTGGAAAAGATTTGGAAATTATTATTGTGGAGCTCCTCATTGCCTCTGTTGTCAAATGATTCTGCATCAGCTCACGGAATTTAAATCAAACACTAATAATCAGAAATTTCACATCAAACACTCTCTTACGTGCAAAACAGATTTTGTAGTTTATATGACTGATTGTAAATACGAATTCTAATACTTAGACCCAGAAACTTAATGACAGACTAAAGGTCCTATTACATGGAGCAGATATTGTACAGGTTCTCGTGCATGCGACCAAAAATTAATGAGAATCGTGTGATATTATAAGTAGGAACGATTCAAGGACGAGCGACAAATCGCTCATTTCTTGTCCATCGTGATCTCTCAGTATGCTAAAAAATGATCTCTCCTCGTTTGTATAATATGGAGTCCTCGACTCGCTAAAGTTCTCATACTTTGTATGTCTGGTCTGAATTACAATAAAGCCAAGTTTTTACAGAAGCCGGGTGAGTGCCGTACCGCTTTTCTTATTCCCTACAGAAAGTTCTCATACTGTACATGCCTTTTGACCAAGCATCTGTCCCCCATCTTTACATGTTATAACAAGGAACGATTTAAAAGTGAACAAGTTATGACCACAAGTACAAATGATTGTGTATAAGAAGTGAAATTTTGATAGTTAACAAGTCGCTACATCTTTCATTGTTTATCATGATCTGTATAACATCTGCCAGTGTAATTGTACCTTTAGCCAACACCGTCATAATATAAAGAAACACGGATTCAAGAGGCACTGTGCTCTAAAACAATGGTCAGCAACCTTTGGCACTCTAGATGAGGTAAAACTACAACTCCCAACATGCTCCATCCACATCTATGGGAGTTCTGAAAACAGCTAAGCAAGAGTGCATGCTTGGAGTCATAGTTTCACCAAAGCTGCTGACGAAGGTTGCTAATCCCTGCTCTAAATCATGAAGAAGATCCAGATCCTGTAAGATTCGATAACATCCAAATAGACACTTATCATAAGTTTGAGGTCCTCAGAGGAGAGAGGTCTTCTGGATCTATAAATCCATGGCATTAATGAGATTACACAGACCATTCTGTGAAAGAGGAATAAAGAGAAAATGAGTAACATGGCATCCTGAATATTCAAATATGGCCCTTTAGGTTTAACCTACATCTACCTTACCTTTATTTCCCTTTAGTTGATTGTAGCAGATCTGTTCAATAGCTAATTCTTTATTTTTTTATCAAACTGTTTTCATTGTATCAATTTTGATTCTTTCTCACCACTATATTTCAGGGAAACGTTGCCCCCCCATGACAATTTTTGGTTACACAGCTCACGACACGACGAGTAGGAGAGACCTAGCCAACATATAGTATTAGAGTCATTTTTAGATAATAATTTTATTTTGCTCATGTAATATAAGTTATCTTATCTTAGTCCCTACCATGAAATTTTGCTTAACTTTTTGTTATTTTTAATTTATGCTCCTACATACTACTAGTGCTATATTTCAAATGCCTACTAAGCCATGTAGTGGAAATATATATATATATATGTATATTCCATGCCCCTTCTGTGGTTTGGGCATGGACTTTTAAAATTTCTGTCCAAGGGGCTGGTTTGCCCGTGAACATATTGTTCTTTATTTAATAAAACCTCCTTTTAATGCAGTCATGCCACTGATATGTGCAGTGCGGCTGAACTTTCATCAATGCCTTGCCGTCAACCTCAGCCTATCAGGAGGAGCCATAGCTGTGATGACAGTGGATGTCATCAGCACCATATAAGATCCCTGCCAGGACCTTTCTGAGCTTAAACATTGGAGGAATAGCAGGTCTGTTAAAGGGAAAGATATTTTAAGTGTCAGGGAGGTTCTTTCACAGTGAGGAGAAGGCAATGGCTAGTTAGATGTCTAAGTATTTTACAAAGAGAGGTTTCAAAGACAGGAGTCAATGGCGGACATTTACTAATGCTGACGTGTATACCATCCCCTGGCTAGTATAGATTTCAGTTTCTGGTGCACAGACTTCCAGAAATGCGCCTAATTTATTAAAATGGATCTGCCTCTTAATAAATTAGGCACATCTCACTCCGGCAATGAGGGATCAAGACCGGCATATGGGAACACAACTCCTGATGAATGTCCCTCAATGAGTTGTTGCCCACCTTCTTCAGACTTCTTCAGGAAGATTGGTAGTGGCAGCAAATTGTAAATCTAAACTATTACATATATTATTCATGTGAATCAGCTCAATCCTAATCACATAATTCACGATGAAAGGCAGACAGTCATACTCCCTTGGGCAGTCATACATCCAGGAGATTAGTGAATGTTGTGGCATTTAATCCCATACAACTAAATTATTAATGTGAATCACCGCAATCACAACAAATGAAAAGAATTACTGGATGTGATGATGAACACCCAGAAAAAAGGAACTGCACCAGGTGCTACATAGAGTAATAACATAGTAACATACGGACTATTGTTAGTCCCTATGATGTGCCCTCAACTTGAGTTGTTATGAAAAGTCACAACAACTACAGTAGTAAATTAAAATCAATGTCGGCTGGATAAGCTGCAGGCGTCTGGATCCCGTCACATGCCAATGCCGCTGGACGTCAATGGTGGACAGAAGCTTGCAGAGCAGCTAGCAGGGAAAAAATCAGGATATATACATTTCCAGAAATCTACATTACCGTGCTCATCTGATGAAGGGGCTGTGCCCCAATACACGCTATAAGTGGTTTTTAAGAATAAATGTACTTCAAGTTAATTCAAGTTAACCAGCGCTCATGTCCTGTTTTTTTCCATGCTAGCTACTCTGCCAGCTTCTGTCTGATGAACTGGTCAAAATCTGTCTCCTCCAAAGAGAGATATATTGGATCTATTCCCAACCCTCGAAAGTACTTGTAGTTTTAATACTTTCATCTTTATCTTGTTACATTATTTGGTGAATGTCAATAGTTTGGAGAGATCCTAGGACCGGGCGGGCTGGGTGGCCACCTGGGGCGCTGTGAGAAGGGGGGGCGCCGAGAATGTGGGCAGCAGTGGCGGCGGCAGTACATAGGGAGATGAGCGCTTCCATTGTGGAAGCGTTCATCTCCATAGTCATCTCTATGACCGTCCTCAGGACAGCGATACAGATGGCTGTGCTGTGGGGCAGGGGAGGGAGAGGCATCTCCCTTCCCTGTTCCTCTGATAGGCTATCAGAGCGGTGCAGGGGGTGCGATTACATCATCGCACCGCCTGAGCAGTACAGAGCGGGACACAGGCCGGAAGAGGTCTGCATTGCATTGCTTCCAAGGAGGTAAGTATGGGGGGGGGGGGGAAGGGGTGAGGGGTTGGGGCAGAGAGGAGACTGGCACATGATGGGGGGGAAGGGGTTGCAGAGAGGAGACTGGCACATGATGGTGGGGGGCAGAGAGGAGACTGGCACATGGTGGTGGGGGGCAGAGTGGACACTGGCACATGATGGTGGGGGCAGAGAGGAGACTGGCACATGGGGGGGTTGCAGAGACAAGAATGGCACATGATGGGGGAGGGGGTTGCAGAGACGAGACTGGCACATGATGGTGGGGGCAGAGAGGATACTGGCACATGATGGGGGCAGAGAGGAGACTGGCACATGATGGTTGGGGGCAGAGAGGAGACTGGCACATGATGGGGGCAGAGAGGAGACTGGCACATGATGGTTGGGGGCAGAGAGGAGACTGGCACATGATGGGGGTTGCAGAGAGGAGACTGGCACATGACGGTGGGGGGCAGAGAGGAGACTGGCACATGATGGTGGGCAGAGAGGAGACTGGCACATGATGGTGGGCAGAGAGGAGACTGGCACATGGGGTTGCAGAGAGGAGACCGGCACATGGTGGGGGCTGCAGAGAGGAGACTGGCACATGATGGTGGGGGGCAGAGAGGAGACTGGCACATGGGGGGCAGAGAGGAGACTAGCACATGGGGTTGCAGAGAGGAGACCGGCACATGGTGGGGGGTTGCAGAGAGGAGACTGGCACATGATGGTGGGGGGCAGAGAGGAGACTGGCACATGATGGTGGGGGCAGAGAGGAGACTGGCACATGATGGGGGGGGCAGAGAGGAGACTGGCACATGATGGGGGGGGGGGAAAATGGCACTTATTACTGGCACATGGGGAGCAGAGAGGAGACTGGCACATGATGGGGGGGAGTGGCACTTATTAGTTGCACATGGGGGGGGCAGAGAGGAGACTGGCACATGATGGGGGGGAGAGAGGCACTTATTACTGGCACATGAGTGGGGGGGAGACTGGCACTTATTACTGGCACATGGGGGGCAGAGAGGAGACTGGCACATATTACTGGCACATCAAGGGGGGGGGGGTTGGAAAGGCACTTTTCACTAGCACATGATTGGGGGGCACTTGTTAATGCCACATTATTGGGTAGCATCTATGGGGACATTTACTGACGCCACAAAGAAGAGGTATTTTATATGGGGGCTCTGTGTAGTACTAGTATTATCAAGGGTATTATCTGCTTCTGCAGTATAATATTGGTGAGCACAGCGGCACAGTATTGGGGGTAATAGGATTAATTGTCCAGAAGATGGGAGGATGATGGAAAAGTAGTAAACTGAGTTTTTTTTTGTTGTCAAACAAACACAGGTTAGGCAAAATTAGACGAAGTGAGTAGGGCCCAATGTAGTAAAAAAAAATATATAAGGTGAGACGGTTACAAGTACTCTTCTGATATGATTTCATCGAGCAGTTTTGATAGGGGGGGGTTTGACACTAGCCCTGAGAGAAATTTTACCGAGAAACTGCACTGATGGAAGGCATATCATTATGATCAAGCAAACGGATGACTACTGTATAGTCAAATCAAGATGGGGGAATGGTTTCCTGATCCAGAAGGAGGGGCAGATTTGCTGTATTACCAGGTTACACTGTATACACAACTTACCTCAGCTTTTTTGTCGAGCAGATGCCTGACCAGGAAGCCCTGCTCCATCTCCTGAGTCTCCAATCTCCGGCTCACAAGTAGCAAAAGCCAAAGTAGCTCCTGCAGCAGCCAATTCAGTTTAATAAAAAAGATGGAGCAGTTTTTTGATGTGCCACTCAATAGCAACTGCGGCACCTAAGTACTTTCAGAGGTAGGTGGCCTTATACATGGCAGCCAGGGACTATTAAAGGTCCACAAGTTTGCCTTCAGTGTATGCCTATTAGGTCATGCCATTGGCTATCTCCATAGAGTTCATTTGATAGAGTAGATCAAGGGGATAGGGGATAAGTGTTTGATTGGTACCTGCCATTCACAAGAACGAGACCCTGTATGAACAGAGTAGCGGTGCCTGTAATTGGCTATCTCTAGCAGTCCTATAGAGTTGAAATGAGCGGCAGACAAACATAAGTGTCTGCCACTTCACTCAAATGGGGAACGCGGACCCCTGCTGTTATGATTGCAGGGGCCCCAGTGGTTGGATCCCCACCAATCAGACACTTATCTCCTATCCTGTAGATAACATCTACAAGCCCAACTTGTCCCACTTTAAAAAAAAAAAAAAAAGTTATAAAAAGGCTTAGTGGAGAGAGCATGTGGAAGGTAGACATAAGCATAGGTTAAAGGGGTTCTGCAGTTTGTTACAACTGATGATCTATCCTCAGGATAGATCATCAGCATCTGATCGGTTGGGGTCTGACACCCGGGACCCCCACCGATCAGCTGTTTGAGAAGGCAGCAGCACTGCAGGAGCGCCGCAGCCTTCCCACTGTTTACCACTGCTAGCGCCCCGCCCAGTGACGTCACGACTTGTACCAAGTGGCGTGGGCGAGGCTAAACTCTGTTCACTGAATGGAGCTTAGCCTCGCCCACGCTACTTGATACAAGTCGTGACGTCACTGAGCGGGGCGCTAGCAGCGGTAAACAGTGAGAAGGCCGCAGCGCTCCTGCAGCGCCGCTGCCTTCTCAAACAGCTGATCGTGGGGGTCCCGGGTGTCAGACCCCGGCCGATCAGATGCTGATGATCTATCCTGAGGATAGTTCATCAGTTGTAACCAACTGCAGAACCCCTTTAAAGAGGACCTGTCCCCTCACCCGCCATGCCTGTTTTAGTAACTACTTGCATTCCCTATCTAATGATAACTCTGGAGCATCTATTCATATGACTCATTATGTTGTGTCATTCCTCTAGCATTCCGATGTTTATGAATAAATTACCAGTTCTATGAAAGTTATGTGAATAGATTCTTCAGAATTAAGGATAGGAACTAGGGGATAACGTAAGTGCGAAGATGGCAAGCAGGAGCTGCTGCATGCGTGGAGACAATAGTCTATCTTCACACAGTTGTGCCACCAAAGATGGTTGCAGATGAAACGGCTGCAGCAAGTACATCAGGCGACTACCAAAGTGACAAAGTGAAAGCCTCTTTCACATGGGCGTCATGTTTAATGCCCGGATAAGAGGCGTGTGCGTTGCAGGAAAATGCGCGATTTTTCCGCGTGTGTGCAAACTGTTGTAATGCGTTTTCCACGCACATGGGAAAAATCTTGGTACCCAGACTCGAAGTCGGACTTCATCACTGAAGTCTGGTTTCGGGTTGAGTATTCTGTATATTTTATTATTTTCCCTTATAACATAGTTATAAAGGAAAATAACAGCATTCTAAAAAAAAAGGCAAAGTAAAAAGGGCGATTGAGGGTTAAAAATAAAAAATAAAGTAACTCACCTCTTCCAATTGAGCGCGTAGCTGCCGGTCTCCTGTTGCGTCTTCAGCTGGGGGGGTAAAGGACCTTCCGTGACGTCACTGGGTCACATGGTCCAATCACATGCTTCCATGCAGATGCTTGCGATTTTCCCGCAGTCCCATTAGCTTCTATGGGGCCTGCGTTGCGTGAAAAACGCAGAATATAGAACATGCTGCGATTTTCACGCAACGCAAAAGTGATGCGGAAAAATCTCTGCTCATGTGCACAGCCCCATAGAAATGAATGGGTCCGGATTTAGTGTGGGTGCTATGCGTTCACCTCAAGCATTGCACCCGCACGGAAATCACGCCCGTGTGAAAGGGGCCTAAGAGTAAGCAGTGAGCTTAGTAATGCCGGGCCTTAAGAAGAGTCTGCCCTGATCCACGTATCAGACCATGGAGCACTGTAAGTAGTAATTCGCCAGGAAAGTATGATAACTGCAAGAGAAAGGAGACTCTAAAAGTAGTAGAAAGCCCCTTTAACTAGGCCACTGTGGGTTTCATGTCTATCTCTACCTACCTACCTATCTATCTCATATCTTTCTCTCTATTCTGCCATCCCCTTTTTTCTAATACTGTCAAATAACTACTCAAATAATTTCACTATATCTGTGATGGCTAACCTCCAGCACTCCAGCTGTGGTAAAACTACCAAGATGTACACTTGCTTGGCTGTTCTCAGAACTCCATAGTAATGAATGGAGCATGCTGGGAGTCATATTTTAACCACAGCTGGAATGCCGGAGATTAGCCATTACTTCACTATTTATTGGACAATTAATACACCTATGTGTATAGAATTTTCAGATGAAACAGTTATAATATACCGAGATAAAAAAGCCCTATAATGATAGAAAAAGATAATATAGCAATGATGAAAGGTGCATGCATCACTAGGCAATGGTCCAGATGTCCATAGCATACACTACAGCAATCCAGGCGGCACTCAGTGAATGGTCCTTTATTGCACCCAATACAACATTTCAGCTCAGTGTGAGAATCCCTCAAACATGACAAGAGTGAAGCTGCATAAAATGCAAACATCAGTAAAGCGGCATAATCACATTTCATTATGTCCCAATAGTTTTAAATCTAATGTGATGTATAGCATACCAAATATTCATAATACACAGTGTGGACCACAGGTGGGTTCTGTAGTACATCAAATAATACACCAGGTGGAGCTGTAATTCCATTAGTAGAAACGAATAGGAAAAGCAATGAAGTGTGTAACATAATAAACTATGATAAACTTCCTGATGTTAAGCTGGGGTTACACAGAAGGAAAGATGAGGAGACTAAAGGCGGGTTTGAACCTGACAATTTAACAGCCGATTGTCAGGAAAGAAGTGTTTCTTCCCAACAATCGGCTGCTCGTTCAGTAAAGGAGACCGTGCATTTACATGCAGCAACCTCCTTCACAGTATGAGGAAAAGGGATCGTTATTGTGATCCTTCATCCCCATACAGAATCATTGTTTCTGGGCAGCAGATCGCTGTTTAGACTGCGCGATCTGCTTTCCAGAAACGATGATTGGAGTGCCTGCACAAACAACAGGATCACCTGCCAAATGAGCGTTTCAGTCACCCAAAATAATAAAACATGTCCATTGTCCATTTTGCAGACAAGAAAAGGTCGTTCTAACAGAGGGAAGGATGTATCATTACACAAAATGCGGAACGCACATGGCATATGTGTATACATGTTTTGCGGATTTGCAATTTGCGGACAGCAAAAACTATGGCCATGTGCATGAGGCCTAACATAGGCGCTGAGGAGATATGGAGGGGAACAGGCTCATAGGATGCACTTCCCCTCTGTTGTGACAAATCCTCTTCCCATTCTCCTATAAGCTTAAAATAGATTTACTTTCAGATTTTTTATTTGAATTAATTTCCAGGATAAATGCACATGTTCAGGATTTATGTGCGGACAATCCTCACTGAAATCTGCAGGTGTTCGCAGGGAAATCCTTGCGGTCAATCCGCATCAATTGGTGCGGATTTTCCGCTCCCCATTGAAGTGAATGGAGAAAATCCGGTCAGGAAAAATTAAATAAATTGACATGCTGCATATTTTAAAATCCACACCGTAGGTCAAAATTCGCATCGGGCGCATGAGAAATTCAAATTCTCATAGAATACAATGTACATGACCTACTCTGCGAATTTTCTGCACGCAAATCCGCGCGAAAAATCTGCACGCAATCCTGATCGTGCGCATTTACCCTCATAGTACATTGCCTGAAATGCTCCTCAGTCATGTCCTGATAACATGCGTGTTTTATCCCAAATATTCTCCACCCATCCACTAAGTCATGACATGCTGTCCTCTGATAGCAGACACCTCATTTTCATTTATTCTTCACAACTTTCATCAAACTCGAGGAAACTTTCAGCAATGGGTTCTGGGAAATTATGCAGATGATGCACATTTCCAATGGGGAAGAGACTTCTTCACACTAAATTATTAAAAATGGCTGCCTGATCCATGCACAAGAGAATGTAGTAAAGCACCAGGAGCATGGCCTTCTTCTCTCTACATACCCTTCACTGGCTACCAGGACCTGTTGATGACTGCAGGGTTAACTTTAGGGGCCCCCACTTCTGTCAAATTGATTTAAATAGATTGACCATGTATTTGGAGGAGCTTGTTCAGGATGAGAAAAAAAAACATGGCTGCATTCTCTAAAAACAGTACTGTGCCTGTCCACAAACAGTATGGATTATTGGTGCTCAGTCCCATCCAATTGAATAAAGCTGCAATACCACATATGACTATGGACAGGTGTGGGGCCCTTATTTGAAGATGATTTTGCAGCACCACCATTCACCACTGACAGCAGCGCCCCATATGATATTCTGGCTTGTCACAGGTTGTCACTGTAACGAGACAAAGTGACAGCCCCACAATCCAACGCATCCATTTATTATGCTAAAGCAAATAACCCATTTTAAGAACTTTACCAAATCTGCTACTGGTGCATAGGGTACATCAGGCCGTATAATGTCACCTGGGCTTTTCAGGAAATGGCAAACAAATCTCCCAAATTTTAGGATCAAGAGCAAAAATTCTTAATATGCCATTATAATCTGTCCATATAACAGTGCCAGCCATGTTCCTATAGTGCTATGGAATCGTGAAATGTTCCATGTGTCCAAATAGCAGTGCCATAGAGGCATAGCTGAATAAATAAATACCCTTGTTGGCAACACCTCTGGCACATGACCGCCCAACAGTACCATAATAACAGGGCCATCAAGTGACACACACTTTTAACAGTATCCTTCAGTGGACACTACAACAAAGTAACTGCCATGGAGTACCAATAAAACCAGTACAATACAGTCCACCCATATGTGTATAAAAATTCTAAGGTGAATATTGAGTAAAAAATTACACAGAATTAAATTGTTACCGGTAGCGGGAGAAATTGAGGCGATTGAATCAAAGAAAGAAGGAATGGCAGCGAGTACATCTAAGAAAAATGACGTGAGACAGTCTGCCATGCAAGGATTTCAGCGTCCCTGAAAAACCAAGTGACTTCCAAAAGGAATCTTTTGTTAGAAACATACAGCAGGTGTGCAGTGTCCCCCTCTCACTCCCTATTTGTGAGAACAGTGTTATATTTTTTTGTTGTGCGGAGGCACGGACAGAAAACCCACAGAAGCATTCCATAGTTCTTCCGTGGGGTTCTGTGCCTCTGTTCCGCACCGCACCATCCAGATTGCGTATCCATTCAAATGATGTGGTGCATTAACGGCCGGGGCCCATATATTTTGATGGGCCCGGCTTTGTGTGCATGAGCCCTAAAATGGAGGAGACCAGGCAGGATGAGGCTTTTTAAAGGTGTGTGACATCACAGGGGCTGGCTATCTGCTGATTGGCTGGCTTCAGGCCATTATGGGTAATTCCTCGTTCCCAGGCTTCTTACTTTCACCTTGTAACATGTGCAGCTGATAGAGATGTGGATATCATTCTTCAGAAGTCAAGATGGCCCCCATTTCCTCCAGCTATCAGACAACGCCTTATTTATTCAAGCTGGAAACAAAGCACAAAAGGTTTGCCTATCTAAGAGGGCTCTCCTCACTGATGTGTCATATATGAAGCTAAGTGTTATCTCTTTCTTAGCTTATGTATTCTAGCCAATGGAACTATGCCATGGGCCTCAGGGGGGATGCCCCCTCTGATGTACATATATACTGCTTGTCTTCTTCTAATAAATGAGAACTTCTTTAACCCTGCTTGTTGTCAGTGTTGTCTCTTCCATGCATGTAAAATCCTAGGATTAAGACAATTTAGAGCAGTAGAGCAAATACATTTAGCTCTGATTGAGAGCATCTCTAACAGTTTGCCGCCCAACTTGGAGCTCAAGAGAAAGTAACATCGGTAGGCGAAGGTCTGGATTTCCGGAGCACGGTGGATGACACTTGAGGACGGGGACTGCAACCCCAGAGACAAGGTATGAAAATTGGTTATCTTGTCTGTCTCTTGTTGTACCCCGCCGTGCTGTGGAAATATTTCTGCTAGATGATGTTACACAATGAGTAGCAGCTTCAGCTGATGTTAAAATCTCAAGTCCCTAGAACCTTAGACTGAGGTACCGTGGGTACCTCTTTTCTGTGTTTTCATGTCAGGCACCTTCACGGTTAACAATTAAGCAGAGCAAGAGAATTTAAGAGAATTCCCCTGGGGGGAGGGAGCTCATAGGACAGGGGCTACAATAAATTTCTGCTGTGGTGGCAGATGTATTAGCCCTGGGGAGCTCCGGGCGGGCCACAAACAATTTCTTCCTGAACTGGGAAATCCCTAGAGTTGGTGGCAGATGTATTATCCCAAGGGGGGACTACAATAGATTTCTGTGAGACCTGGACTGGGGACCCCCCAGAGGAGACGGCAGTTGAATTAGTTCTGGCTGGCAGACCAGATTTGGGAGCCAGGGAAAATATTCTGCACAGGGGTGAGCTCTGCTTGGTGGTAAAAAGGGGAAGGTGCCGGTTGTCTTTGTCTTGTTTGTAAGTGAGTATACTGCCCCTCAGCTGGATGTTAATTTATGGCACTAGCAAGAGAGAAAGCGCCCAAGTGTCTACAATCAGAAAGGCAAAGGTGTTACATGTTCAGAAATGAACTGTTTACGTTTTGTTTTGTACCCTTAGGCTACATGCACACGACACACTGTCAGTTTTTCATGGCCATTTTGCATCAGTGTGTGCACCCATTTTCTGGCTGTGTGTCGGTTTTTAATGTCCGTTTTGCATCCGTTTTTCATGTCTGTTACAAACGGACAAATGGATGAAATTGATTGGCAGTTATTTCTAGACCCACCTTTCTGAGAACACCCACAGGATGTTAGGCCCCCAGCTAAAATAATGTCCCCCATAGTGTAGGAATGTTTTATTTTATGTTTTTTGCTGCCCCCAGCTTTAATAATGCCCCCATCTAAAATAATTTCCCTCATAGGGTAGGATTTTTTTTTCTGCTCCCAGCTTTAATAATGCCCCCTATTTTAGCCCCAGCTAAAATAATGTCTCCCACAGTATATATCATTTTTTTTAATAGTGCCCCCAGCTTTAATAATGCCCCCATGTAGGACACCAGCTTTAATAATGCCCCCTCACCTTATCCACTTGCTCGCGCTGCAGCAGTCTCTTCTATTTTCACTGAACAGGACTACAATGTGCACGATGACGTCACTGCATGCTCCCAAGTGGTTACGTCACCACTCACATCGCAGGTCCTTCGGCAGGTCATGCTCAATGAAGGGAGAAGAGACTGCAGCACCGCAAGCAAGTGGATGAGGTGAGTTTTTTTTTTTTGGCTGCAGGACATCATTGGGGGGCATCATTTAAACCATGGGGGACATTTTTTTTTAACCCCTAATGAAAGTGTACCCGTTTTTAACGGCCGTTAGACGAGAAATGGTGGAAACGGCCAAAAATAGGACATGTTCTATTTTTGGACGGAAGCTATGTACTGGCCGAAAAAAGAACGGCCATGTGAATAGCCCCATAGACTTTCACTGATGCTAAAAATGGCCGTGTGACGGACGTTACTTAGATAGCCGTCACACGGCCATTTTTCACTGTCGTGTGCATGAGGCCTAATCCTGTGTGTGTGTCCAAGAAGGAAAGACCTGTGGCCATAGCATTAGAGATTAGAACAGTAAAAGATGGTCAGTTAATGAATAAGTATTGTACCTAGTGTGTGCCCATAGATGTGTGGCTAGCACTAAGAATGTGAATGTGTTAGAAATATATCTGTTGAAATAGTTTTGCTTTCCAGCATGTGAGAAGACATGTTGGTCAGAAAGATAATAAATGAAAATGTGAATAGTATGGAATACGATGTATATATATTTTTTTATAATATGCGCATTGGGGATTTTTACTTTATTTTTCTTGGAAGATTTTTTTCTTTTTACTGGTGCCAAAAGTTTTGATTGAACTCTACATTTTTTTATTGAAGTCAATGAAACGTTTCCTATGGGCCCTTCATGTGTTCATTGCCGTATTGTCAGATGTTTGTTTCGATGTTTGTAGTTACGTGTTCTGCTAACACCAGAGATCTGTCTTCATAAACAGTTGAGACAATAGTGACTGAAAGAGGGAGGATCACCCTAGTTGCAAGACATCCCCATGAAAGACGAGAAGTCCTGTGTTCCTTTAACCACTTCAGATCCGGGCCATTTCTCCCTTCCTGACAGCCATTTTTGCAAATCTGACGTGTCATTTTATGTGGTGAAAGCTTTAAAACTCTTTTACTTATCCAGGCCATTCTGAGATTGTTTTCTCGTCACATATTATACTTTATGACAGTGGTAAAATTGAGTAAAAAAGAGTCATTTTTAATTGTAAAAAAATACCAAATTTACCAAACTTTGAAAAAATTAGCAAATTTCCAAATTTCAATTTCTCTACTTTTATAATAGATAGTAATACCTCCAAGAATAGTTATTACTTTACATTACCCATATGTCTACTTCATGTTTGGATCATTTTGTTAATGTCTTTTTATGTTTTGGGGGACAAGGCATAGAAGTTTAGAAGCAAATCTTGAAATTTTTCAGAAAATTTCCAAAACCCACTTTTTAAGGACCAGTTCAGGTCTGAAGTCACTTTGTGAAGCTTACATAATAGAAACCACCCAAAAATGACCCCATTTTAGAAACTACACTCCTCAAGGTATTCAAAACAGATTTTACAAATGTTGTTAATCCTTTAGGTGTTCCACAAGAATTAATGGAAAATGGAGATGAAATTTCAGAATTTCACTTTTTTGGCAGATCTTCTATTTTAATCATTTTTTTCCGCTAACAAAGCAAGGGTTAACAGCCAAACAAAATTCAATACTCATTGCCCTGATTCTGTAGTTTAAAGAAACACCTATATGTGGTCGTAAACTGCTGTATGGCCACATGGCAGGGCGCAGTAGGACAGGAAACGCCATATGGTTTTAGAAAGGCCCATTTGAAGCCCCCCTGATGCACCTCTAGAGTAGAAACTCAAAAAAGTGACCCATTTTAGAAAATACATCCCTCAAGGTATTCAAAACTGATTTTACAAACTTTGGAAACTCTTTAGGTGTTCCACAAGAGTTAATGGAATATGGAGATGAAATGTCAGAATTTCTATTTTTTGGCAAATTTTTCATTAGAATCCTTTTTTTCCCAGTAAAAAAACAAGGGTTAACAGCCAAACAAAACTCAATATTTATTGCCCTGATTCTGCAGTTTACAGAAACACCCCATATGTGGTCGGAAACTGCTGTATGGCATAGAAGGAGAGGAACGCCATATGGTTTTTGGAGGGCAGATTTCACTAGGATAATTTTAGGTTACCATGTCACATTTGAAGACCCCCTGATGCACCCCAAGAGTAGAAACTCCAATAAAAGACCCCATTTTGGAGACTATGGGATAAGGTGGCAGTTTTGTTGGTACTATTTTAGGGTACATAATATTTTGGGTTGCTCTATATTACACATTTTGTGAGGAAAGGTAACAAAAAATAGCTGTTTTGGCACCGTTTTTATTTTTTGTTATTTTTATGGTGCTCACCTGAGGGGTTAGGTCATGTAATATATATATTTTTTTTTAATAATTTTTTTTTTCAGATTCATTGATATATAGGTACATCGACACCATCAACATTACACAGTGTTGTCAAAAACAGGTACAATTAGTCATTGTGAGTCTTTTACAGTTTTACAGATAAGTCACATGTCAGCCTGTTAAGGTTTTGTCATCAACATCCATGTCACTGTATAGTAGAAAGGGGAATCCATTTTACATATGAAAAACAAAAGCAAAGTTCCCTTGAACCCCTTCCCCTCAACATAACCCGTGAACAGTAACTTTTAGCACTGTGGGTAATTCCCCTCCAAAGATCACTCCCTAGTTTGCCTAAACTATTTGCTATCTTTTCCTTCATGAACCAGGCAGTTTCGGTGAATGGTTTAACCACCTCTCGAATTTCATACTGTGTAAGAGACTTTTCAATAAAATCTTTCCATTTGTGGAAAAATATTTTCGGAGCATTTTCTTTATTCCTCTCCGTGTCCAATCTGTTCATATACATAAGCGCCTTCATTGTACCTATCACCTCTTCTAGGGAGGGTAATTGTGGCTACAGCCACTTTCTCAACACACACTTCTTAGCCGCCAGCAGCATGACATGTGGCCCTTTAATACCTACTACATTTAAGGATTGGGGACAAAGTGAAATACACACTGTAAAGGTACATCCTGAACCTCAACCTCCCATGTGTCTTTGATAAAGTCACATATATCCGTCCAGTAACGTCTCAAATGTCCACACCGCCAAAGTCCATGTAATAGATCAGCCTTCTGCAGGCCGCATTTAGGGCAGCTCCTTAGATAAGAGCTGGTGCATTGGTGTACGAGAGGTCAAACGCATAGATCGCTTTATGTATTATTTTAAATTGGATTTCACTAGATATAGCACTCCTAACCTTATCTAATTTTTAGTGTGGCTCCATCGTCCCCCAACGTTGTCTCCCAGCTTATAAAAACTATTTTTGCCACTCCATCCAAAGAGACGTCTCTAAGCTTCCTATATGCCCCTGAAAGTGTATTTTTTCCATCTGCTAAGCCCACCAAACTATTGAAGCGGACTATATCCTTCTCATCTCCCAAGACTCTGGACTGGGATTCGCAGAAGGCCCTTACTTGTAAGTATTGAAGATACTGCTTGGAGGACATTTGGTATTTATCCTGCAACTGTCCCCAAGATAACAGCCTCAACCCCTTATCATCCAATATATCCCCTAGAGTATGGATACCCCTCCGCCTCCACTCCCCAAGGATCGCATTGCATCTACCCTGTTGGAATGCCGGAAGGGTCCACAGAGGAATATAAGCCGAGATATATATGGGAAGTTTGCAGATTTTTATGACATGTTTCCACGCGATTATGGTATCTTTAAACAAAGCTGTACACTTTGCGATCTCGGGTAAGGGCTCGCTCACATCACCGTTTTTCTTTTCCGTTCTCCGGCTCCATTAAGGAGCCGGAGAACGGAAAGGACGTATGCTGTACATAACTGACACCTAACTGACCCCATAGACTTTAATGGGGTTCGTTTGGTGTCCACTCAGAACATGATTTTTGAGAAGACACGAAAGTCCTGCATGCAAAAGACAAACGGTGATGTGAACGAGCTCTAACATGGAATATTTGGTGTGCAGTAATGCCTTCAGATTGTAAGGGGCCACTATCTCCTGTTCTAACTCCCTATTGGAATATATCGAGCTCTCCAACAACCAATCTTTAATGTGTCTGGTTATGGCTGCTAAGTTATACATCCGAAGATTAGGCAACTGGAATCCTCCCTCCCACTAAGGAGACATAGCTTCTTATAGGCTATTCGGGGCCTTTTATGTTTTCGCCACAAAAATTCCACAAAAGCGGCTTGCAACTTGCAAGTGATATCAGCGTGCTTTAGCAGTAGCAGCACTGTTTGCAACGGGTACAACAATCTGGCAAAACTTGTCATTTTCACCAGTTGAGCCCTGCCGAGGAGTGACAGCGGAAGGTTCTTCCTGTGCAGTTCTTGTATTATTTTGCTTATCAAGTGGGTATAGTTAAGTTTGTATATCCTCGCCGGGTTGCGTCCAATTTTAATCCCCAAATATGTTATATGATCCCTAGCTATCTGCACCACATCTATAACTCACCTGCCAGGGTCCCTCACGCATTGCACCCGCTCGGAAATCACGCCGGTGTGAAAGGGGCCTAACAGTTGCCTAGGAGACCCAGCCCTGGCACTGGATCCCTTGGGCTTCCCTAGCTGGCAGTCTCGATGCCTGTGCAAGGCATCGGGGCTGCCATAGCAACCATCCGGTCCCTGTCACCGCAGCACAGGAACCAGATGGGGATGCAGAAGCTGCTGCAAACAGCGTGACCGTGGCATACAGGGGGTTAATCAGCTGGCATCAGTGTTTTCACCGATGCTTGCAGACACAGCAGGGTCCCGGCTGTCAGTATCAGCTGGGCCCCTGCTGCTGATCACAGCAGCGCATGTGGGGCAGCCAGTTAACCCTAGGACGAGAACGCTCGTGCTAAGGTGTTAAGTACTGGCCAGTTAGAACGAGCATTCTCGTCCTAGGTCAGCAAGGTGTTAATGAGATGATTAGATTACTGTAAGTTACCGTTAAGACCCCGGTCACTGACACTGAGTAATGACTCAGGACACAGGACGGTATTCACACAAAGGGTGAGCAGGGCGGCTGGCAGCTGATGAGGGATAGTAACATTGACGAGGCTGAAGTTGGCTTCTTATTCACATTGTTTTATTTTGGTTTTTTTATTAATTTTGTGACGATGTCATCACCAGTAATAAAAAAAAAGTTGCAGTGAGCTGTCCTAAAGGGAAATCAGTTGAAGGTGGCATTAAAATACAAATGATGAGCACAAAATGGGCATGAAAACTGTGAGTTAAAGAATTAAATGTATTCAAGCCCCTGAGCGTGGCCCACATTGTAAAAAGTTTAGCCTGGCCCAAACAGGTTCTGGGTATGGAAACTGGCATTAAAGTGGGCAAACAGACACTTTACAGTGATTTTATTAAGTAACTGGTGTTGGGCCACTGATCTCGCACTGCCAACATACAGAGGGCGACGCCCCACATCAATACTGATGGTACTCTTTGTGCAGTGGATGGAGACTGACAAATATTAGTTTAGAAGCTCAGTTTATCTTCTACAGTAACGTTTATTGGACTCCTCTAGGGGACCTCGTGTATGTTACCTGCTTACATAGCAGCGTCATATTACACGGCTCCTTACAGACATTGTCATCACTCACATCAAATGTCTCTGGAGTGTGGAAGGAAACCCAGGGAGAACACACAGTCTCCAAAAATGTCACACTTGAACTAAGGCCCACACTGCAACAAAACACCAGTGTTAACCACTGAGCCACCATGCTGCCCAACAGCAGCAAACACAATGGGGTGATAGAATGTCTCAACAATAAAATAAGTAAGGCCTCTTTCACACTTGCGTTGTTAGGAAGTGCCCGCCGGATCCGTAACAACGCAAGTGAACTGAAAGCATTTGAAGACTGATCAGTCTTTAAAATGCTTTCAGGTTACTATGGCAGCCAGGACGCTATTAAAGTCCTGGTTGCCATAAGTAGTGGGGAGCGGGGGAGCAGTATACTTACTGCCCGTGCGACTCCGGGGGCACTCCAGAATGACTTCAGAGCGCCCCATGCGCATGGATCACGTGATCCATGCAACCATGCGATCACGTGATCCATGCGATCACGTGATCCATGCGCGTAGGGCGCCCTGACGTCACTCTGGAGTGCCCTGGGAGCCGCACGGGCGGTAAGTATACTGCTCCCCCGCTCCCCACTACACTTTACCATGGCAACTAGGACTTTAGCGTCCTGGATGCCATGGTAACCATTCAAAAAAGCTAAACGTCGGATTAATGCCTTTCAATGGGTTCAGGATTTTTGGCCGGAGCAAAAAGCGCAGCATGCTGCGGTATTTTCTCCGGACAAAAAACATTCCGGTCCTGAACTGAAGACATCCTGATGCATCCTGAACGGATTTCTCTCCATTCAGAATGCATGGGGATAAAACTGATCAGGATTTTTCCGGCATAGAGCCCCGAGGACGGAACTCTATGCCGGAAAAGAAATACGCAAGTGTGAAAGAGCCCTAATACAAACATAAATAAAATGGGTTCTCTTCTGATTGCTGGATCATTTCATCACCCACCTCATAGTATTTACATGTGATGGGCAGCATGGTGGCTCGGTGGTTAGCATCGGTGTCTTACAGCAGTAGAGTCCTTTGTTCAAACTGGACCAAGGTAGACATCTGCACAGAGGTTTTGTTTTCTTCCACACTCCAAAAACATTTGATTGTGAGTGATGCCGATGTCTTGTAAAGAGCCGTGTAATGTGTTGCTGCTATGGTAAGTGAGCAAAATAAATTGAGGCTAAATATTGCCCAACCTACCATTTGTTACTCTCCTCAAGCAGGACTTCCATTTTCTCTGCAGCACTGTACGAAGAGGATCATCACTCCCTGTCCCCATTGGAGCTCAGCACCTAGCTGTATGTTTCTGATGGATGCTCTAGAACAGGCATGTCCAAACTGCGGCCCACCAGCTGTTGCAAAACTACAACTCCCAGGATGCCCTAATAGCTATAGGCTATTCAAGCATGCTGGGAGTTGTAGTTTTGCAACAGCTGGAGGGCCGCAGTTTGGACATGCCTGCTCTAGAAGAACATACACTCCATGCCGATATCAGTCTCGGGTGGATTCAAACCCAACACAGCAGTGCTAACTACCGAGCCACCATACAGCTTAATATTAGCATGCGCTATGAGGCGACATGAACTAGCAGAGGGTGAACGCACCATGTTTTTTTTGGCAATGACATTTCTATCACTTCATTGAGTTTTCAAAAGCTCTTTTATTTGTTGGGCAATGTGGTGGCTCAGAGGCTAGAGCTAGTGTGTTGCTTGTACTGGGATCCTTGGTTCAAATCTGATCAAAGTCAACATGGCATAAAGGTTGTGTGTTCTCCCTGGATTTTTTCTTACCTTGGACTGTGTAATATATTGCTATTATATGGGTGAGCAAAAATAAGTTGGATTTGAACCAAGGATCCCAGTACTGCAAGACCCAAGTGCCATGCAATGAGCTACCAGTTTGCCCAACATGGTGATGGAACTTTAACAAGATAGGGGGCCTCCTCCCATTACAGGGTTATGTCATCATTCCCCTAAAGGCAGGGTTTCCTGTTGAGCAGTGTTGTGGCTCTAGCGGTTAGTACCTTACTACTTGTGGGTAAGAAGCAGTGTGGCCCTTGGTTCAAACCTGGCCAAGGGCAAGAGCTGTATGGAGGCTGTGGTGTTCATGGTTGGATGTGTGATGGTAGTAGTTTGGTATGAGAGACAATAAGGATACTTTTTTTTCTTTTCCTACACTTGACTGTGAGCCGTGACTATGACTGTGTAATATGTTTCTATTATATGGGCGAGCAAAAATAAGTTGGATTTGAACCAAGGATCCCAGCACTACAAGACCAAAGTGCTATGCACTGAGCCACCAGGCTGCCCAACATGTAAAGCTATTTTTGAAAACACTAAGAGGTGATGGAAATATAACAAGATAGGGGGGCCTTCTTCCATTACAGGGTCATGTCATCATTCCCATAATGGGAGGGTTTCCTGTTGAGCAGTGTGGTGGCTCTAGAGGTTAGTAGTGCATGACTGCAGATGGTGCACAACAGTGGAGGTCCCTGGTTCAAGCCTGACCAAGAGTAAGAGAGAGCCTTGGATGGAAGCCCTGTAGTGTGCAAGCCTGACCAAAGGTAAGAGAGAGCCTTGGATGGAAGCCCTGTGGTGTGCAAGCCTGACCAAAGGTAAGAGAGAGCCTTGGGTGGAAGCCCTGTGGTGTGCAAGCCTGACCAAAGGTAAGAGGAAGTCCTGTAATGAGTAGGTGGCCATTTGGTGTGAGAGATGAAATGAGTAACTGTCTTGTAGAAATTTTTTGAAAAATAAGTTAAGTGTGGTGTTTGGTCTCCACTGGGGAGACCACCATTAATTACACTTGCACAGCACAAATTGAACCTTACTTTCCTGTCTCCAACTGGATCTCACCACCTAGCTGTACCTTTCTGGAGAACAGTGAAACCCCCATCAGATAACAGTGTCGGTTGGATTCGAACCCAGGAGCAGAGCATTGTAAGACACCAGTGCTAACCGCTGAGCCACCACTCAGCTTGGTACTAGGATGCATTCGGAACTTAATGATGACACGCACCAGCAATGGGAGGATACCCTTAAAGTGAATAGATATCTATGTAGTGCCAGTGTTTCTCAATGTTCCTAAGCCTAGCACTGCCCAAGTAATTGATCACTGAGGACAGAAGGCAAATGAGCCGGCAGGAATAAAAGGCAAGTGGACCCTTTGAAATAATCACTCTGCCAGTTCTACCAGCCCAAATCAGATTTGAACTCAGGTCCCCAGTACTACAAAACATCAATGCTAAGCACTGAGCCACCATGCTACCCATATAAGTAGTTACCATCTGGTGAGCAGTGATACCAGATGCCCCATAAAGGACCTCAGGTTCTTATTTCCTTCTCCAGACTCTCTATATAGTAGACCACAATACTTCAGAAACCGCTGAATAGGAGAGGCCTTTATTTATTGTATGTTCATAGCACTGTACAGAGAGTATCACCACTCACTGCCCCCATAGGAGCTCATCACCTAATCTCCGAAATAACCAAGCTGCACCTTAATGGAGGAAAGCCGCAGAGAAAGGGCTTCAGGCAGATAACCTATAGCCTTGAGTGAACTCAGGACCACAGTTGTGAAAGCCACACGTGATAAGTAATGAGCCACAATGGAGCTCAGTATTAGGGAGCATGATAAGGTGAGTGGTGACATGAACCAGCAATTGGGGGAGACGAGGGCTCCATTTTTTGCTTTCACATTTCCAACACTTCATAGTGTTTTCAAAACTACTTGGCAGTCTTAGGCAGCATGGAGGCTCAGTGATTAACACTTATGTCTTGGAGTTGTAGGCCTTGGTTCATGGGTGACATATTGGTGATTGTATTTGTTCTCACTGGGGTTCCTCCCACAATCCAAGGACATCTGACTGTAAGATGACAATGTCTATAAGGAGCTGTGTGATGTGCTGCTGCTATATAACCCAGGAAAACAAATTGCTGTCTATTCAAGATGAGACCAAGAAATCTTCCTAAAGTAATAATTCCTTATCTCCTCTTAGGGCGACCTCTGTTAACTCTACTCCCATAGCACAAAGAATACCATCAACCCCTGGGTGAAAGCATCCATGTGTTTCCAGATCCTGTACAACACATTTCAGTCTGTCCCTTTATATGGTTATACCTTGAGGCAGATACAATGACATAGGAATCTCCCAGACACAGCGTCCTCTGATATTAGGGTCCAAACCTTTATTAGGAGATGATTGCTTCAGATCTATTGTAATTCTCAATTGCGCTTCTACACTTGCAGTACCACCGTTCACCACTGACAGCAGCACCCCTTATGATATTCCATCTCTACCATAAAGGGACAGTATGGGAGACATTTACTCTCATGAGAGCCGTCACCCAACTTTCCAGGACCAGTGAATAAACTCGGGACGTTGATCCAGGGAGTTATGGGATGTTGATTCGGGGAGTTATTCTGATTGCCTGATTGGAGTCAGGAAGGAATTTTTTTTGCGTTCCACTGGATCAGCTAGCAGGATGGCAGGCCGAACTGGATGGACAAATGTCTTTTTTCGGCCTTACGTACTATGTTACTTACCCACACTTCCTAAGGTCTTACATGATGAATCTTCCTTGTTAATCACATCAATCCCAGATCCCTACATAACAAGCAGATTTGCCATTCAGGCCTCTAGAAAAGCTGGGTGACCAGCCCCACGGGAGCTGCTATTGAGCTGTCACCCATCTTTTCTAGAGCCCTGAATGACAGATCTGCTTGTTCTGCATCACTACTTCCCCTATCACTGCAGAACATGGCCTTGTGCTATTCAGGATTGTAGAAAATCTGGGTGACAACCCCTGTGACATCATAGGATCTACTGGTGGTCACCCAGCTTTTCCAGGAAAAGATATCACTAAGGCTGCATTCACACTGGCGTGATTTCCGTGCAGGTGCAATGCGTGAGGTGAACGCATTGCACCCGTACTGAATCCGGACCCATTCATTTCTATGGGGCTGTGTACATGAGCTGTGATTTTCACGCATCACTTTTGAGTTGCGTGAAAATCGCAGCATGTTCTATATTCTGCATTTTTCACGCTCCATAGAAGTGAATGGGGCTGCGGGAAAATCACAAGAAGCAACTGCGGATGCGGTGCGATTTTCCCGCATGGTTGCTAAGAGACGATCGGGATGAGGACCCGATCTTCATGTTATAAGGGAAAATAATAGCATTCTAAATACAGAATGTTATGTAAAAAGGGGAAGAGAGGGTTAAAAATAGAAAAAACTTTAACTCACCTCCTCCTCTTGATCGCGTAGGTGTCGGGATCATTCTTCTTTCTTCATTCTGCTGGGTAAAGGACCTTCCAATCAAAAGCTTCCATGATTGTACCATGTAACCCACCGAAGGTCCTTCAACCAACAGATATGAAGAAAGAAGATGTTCCTTGCATGTACGCGATCAATAGCAGGAGGCGAGTTCAATTTTTTTTATTTTTAACCCTAGCATTCTGTATTTAGAATGCTATTATTTTCCCATATAACCATGTTATAAGGGAAAATAATAAAATAAAAAGAATACTCAACCCAAAACCGGACTTCAGTGATGAAGTCCGGCTTCGGGTCTGGGTACCAAACATGCCGAATTTTCACACGCACGTGCAAAACGCATTACAAAAGTTTTCACACGAGCGGACAAATCGCGCATTTTCCTGCAACGCACTCGCCTCTTATCCGGGCGTCAAACATGATGCCTGTGTGCACCCAGCCTAATAGAAATGGTGACACATTGAGAGCGCCCTTGCACACGACGGTATCCCCTCCGAGACATACGGTCCGTGAGTGGGCCATATATCACGGAGCGGCATTGATCGTGCGTACAGGAGTACACTGATGCTGTGCATGTCGGGCCACCCGCGGGACTATTGTCCTGCACTCAATAGTCCCACAGGCAGCCCGACGTGCACAGCATCATTGTAATCTATGATGCTGTGTATTCCCGTATGCACGATCAATGCTGCTGCGTGACAAATGGCCCACTCATGGACCGTATCGGAGGGCATACCGTCGTGTGAAAGGGCCCTAACAGCGGATAATTTCAGCATTAGTATTCATGGTCTTGGCGACACACGACACTGGAGGATTTCTTTATACGTACGGAGTTACAGACAACGTTTGGAGGACATGCCCCTTTCTTATGTGTACTAACGTAGGTCATTGAGGTGTGATATACCCTCCCACAAATGAAGAAATACTGAAAATACAATTCCTGAATAAATAGAAAATCCCCTAGAAGTGCTGCGATCACAGAAATCCCTGAAAGAGTGCATTTCCTCCACACCATTGGGTTTCATGGTCTGTAACTTTACTGTCCGATATGTTCCACTCTTTCATGAACTTCTTTCTGTTTCCTCACTGTTACCTACTGACACGCCTCCACAATCTGACACATTACGGCTTGCTTCATAAAAATGTCTTAAAACGGTGGTGTTTCTTCCCCCGTTCTGTTCCCTTTATGTGTCATATATGATCTAGTACATGATCTGTGCTTATTTATACAATCCCTCTGAATAGTGCCATACAGTATCATATGTGCCTAAATAATGTTGCCATACAGTGCATTACATCATACATCACAGCGCCACCTAATGCTAGAAATGCCAAACAGCACTTCCATATAATACCAGATAACAGCGCCACAAAGTATCACATGTCCGAGTGATACTGCCCTATAGCGCCTAAGAACCCCACCATGAAGATCCCAACTCCGCAGCCACCTACAATCCATCAGATGTCCCACCATGACGAAACAGCTGAATCTGGTTGTCCAGGGGGTAAGATGGGGAAAATGCGAACCCCTAGGAGTTGGAGATCCTAGGGACAATTACTCTATTGCTCTTCCTATAGTCAAATCCTGGGAAGAGCACAAGGAGGAGATCTGTGAAGGAAATACAATATTCTCCTCGCCGGGTCAGAGTCGAGGGGGAATTGCAGCTTTCCGGAGGGGGGCGGCTGTCAAAAAATCACTTTTTATTGTACCAAAATAACAGAATCTCAGTTAAATTTATTACGACCAATGAGTAAACTTCTGTCCAAATTCTCATTTCATCTGCGAAAAATAAACTGTGATCAGTAAATAATTCTGTGATGTCATCATAACTGCCCCCCCCCTCCTCTAAATAATCCCGGGAGTGGTGTCCAAAGTGCTCATATAACCCAATGGAGAGGGACAGCCAGACAGGTGCCCCTACCCCCCAGCAGAGTTCCCAATCCATCCTTAGGGTGCAGGTACAGTTAAAAGTTGTTCCTTGGGCTGATTCTAGCTTTCTGCTGCCTGAGGTAAAACTAAATTGGTGCCCCCAATCCCCCCCCCCCCCCCAAGCCAAGTTCTCAATCCAACCCCTCCCCTCCAGCCCTTCTGCTAAAAGCACATGTAAATGGGACATTACATATAGCACCACATATCTCTTACGTCCAGTAAAGTCTCCTCTGATGTAGACGCTCTCTTTTCCGATCTTCTCCATTTGGACCAGACCGCCATGATGACATTTTTCAGCCTCATCTAGTCTCTGTAGAGTTGGACACATAGACATCTTACATTCATCACTTTTCTATCATCCTCCCCCTTCTCTTTTGCAAAGATTGTCATTCTGCTACAACCTCCAGTATTGTGTCAGCTATGATCCCCAATACTATACTGCAGACATAACAGTGCCATACAGAAAGTCCTTATAGTGCTCCCCAAGGTTCCAACAATAGTACTAATTCTATCTCAGACTGCCCCCATTAGTAGCAATGCCCTTCATATTGTCTCCAATAATAGTGCCACAGTAGTAATAATGCCCCCTGTACTTTCCCCAGTATTTATACCCCAGTAGTGCCCCCTTTATAATAATGTCCCTTAGCAGTTCCCCATTCATTTACAATACTCTCCCCTCTCCACTGCCTCCAGTATTATGTCCCCCAGGAGTGCCTTCTTTATTTATAATGCCCCCACTGTATTGCTCCCTGTATTTTTCTAATGTGCTGCTCGAGAGCCGTCTTTTTTTATTATGTCTACCAGCAGTACCTCCAGCATTTTTAGAAGTCCCCACGGGTGCCCTCTTTTTTCATAATGTCCTCCAGCAGTACTCTCATTATTTATAATGCCTCAAGCAGGGCCCTCTTTATAATGCCCTATTACGCTTATTTAACCCACATTCAGTGTAATACCACCCCACACACAGTTTAATCTTCATATTTAGGCTAGTTTCACACAGGCTGTTCACCCAGTCTGATCCGTCCTGCCGCTATTTCGCCGTGCCGCCGTTCCGTCCCTATTGACTATAATAGGGGGGGGGGGAGTTCCGGCGCAGCACGGAGAGAGGGTGACGGACTAAAACTACGACATGTCCGTCTTTTTAGTCCGGCGGCCTCTGCTGTGCTGCACCGGAACTCCGCCCCTGCCCCTATTATAGTCAATGGGGACGGAGCGGCGGTACGGCGAAATAGTAGCAGGACGGATCCACAAAGTGAACAGCCTGTCGGATCCGACCTGCCACAAGTGTGAAACTAGCCTAAGCCTACACAGTAGGATTCCCCTTTATTCGCACCCACTCAGTGCATGCCCCAGTTATATGCCCCCTCCAATGTCCTATTTTGTACATCCCAGAGTATAATGCCCCCAAAAGTGCCTTCCACAGTGTAATTGTTCCTTACGTGCCCCTACGTACCATAATGCCTCTGGCATTCATGCAGCACAGTATGATACTCCCTTTTGTGCCATCACACACTATTATGCTACTTTTAGCCCCCCCCCCACACATTGTAATTCCTCCTTATGTTCCACTACACACGGTAACGCCCCTTACGTGCGTCTAACAGTATAAAGCCCCCACACAGTCCCAATTATGTGCCCTTACACAAAATAATGCACACTTATGTGCCCTCATAAACTATGAAGCAGCATTATGTGCCCCAAAGTGAAGTTCACATTCCCATGGCTTTGCAGGTTAAATGAGATATTGTAATGAGAAAATATGTTCCAGCACTCCAATACAGTTGAGGCGTTTCGTACAATTGCGTTCTTTGTCATAACTGTGACGGTTACGACTAAGGGTACTTTCACACTAGCGTTTTTGTTTTCCGGCATAGATTTTCGTCTATGCCGGAAAACTACTGATCAGGATTATCCTAATGCATTCTGAATGGAGAGAAATCCGTTCAGGATGCATCAGGATGTTATCCGTTCAGTACCCAAACGTTTTTTTGGCCGGAGAAAAATCCGCATCCGGGGGGGGAGAGAATGTCAAGGGGGGAAAGAGAATCACAAGTGGGTGGGGAAAGAGGATGACAAGGGGGGAGAGAGAATGACAAGAGGGTGGGGAAAGAGAATGACAAGAGGGTGGGCAAAGAGAATGACAAGAGGGTGGGGAAAGAGAATGACAAGAGGTGGGGAAAGAGAATGACAAGAGGGGACAAGAGAATGACAAGAGGGTGGGGAAAGAGAATGACAAGAGGGGGAAAGAGAATGACAAGAGGTGGGAAAGAGAATGACAAGAGGGTGGGGAAAGAGAATGACAAGAGGGGGAAAGAGAATGACAAGAGGGGAAAGAGAATGACAAGAGTGGGGAAAGAGAATGACAAGAGGGGGAAAGAGAATGACAAGAGGGGAAAGAGAATGACAAGAGGGGGAAAGAGAATGACAAGAGGGGGGAAAGAGAATGACAAGAGGGGGAAAGAGAATGACAAGAGGGGGAAAGAGAATGACAAGAGGGGAAAGAGAATGACAAGAGGGGGAAGAGAATGACAAGAGGGGAAAGAGAATGACAAGAGGGGGAAAGAGAATGACAAGAGGGGAAAAGAGAATGACAAGGGGGAAGAGAATGACAAGAGGGGGAAAGAGAATGACAAGAGGGGAAAGAGAATGACAAGAGGGGAAAGAGAATGACAAGAGGGGAAAGAGAATGACAAGAGGGGGAAAGAGAATGACAAGATGGGGAAAGAGAATGACAAGAGGGGGAAAGAGAATGACAAGAGGGGGAAAGAGAATGACAAGAGGGGGAAAAGAGAATGACAAGAGGGGGGAAAGAGAATGACAAGAGGGGAAAGAGAATGACAAGAGGGGGAAAGAGAATGACAAGAGGGGGAAAGAGAATGACAAGAGGGGGGAAAGAGAATGACAAGAGGGGGAAAGAGAATGACAAGAGGGGGAAAGAGAATGACAAGAGGGGAAAGAGAATGACAAGAGGGGAAAGAGAATGACAAGAGGGGGAAAGAGAATGACAAGAGGGGGAAAGAGAATGACAAGAGGGGGAAAGAGAATGACAAGAGGGGGAAAGAGAATGACAAGAGGGGGAAAGAGAATGACAAGAGGGGGAAAGAGAATGACAAGAGGGGGAAAGAGAATGACAAGAGGGGGAAAGGGAATGACAAGAGGGGGAAAGAGGAATGACAAGAGGGGAAAGAGAATGACAAGAGGGGGAAAGAGAATGACAAGAGGGGGAAAGAGAATGACAAGAGGGGGAAAGAGAATGACAAGAGGGGAAAGAGAATGACAAGAGGGGGAAAGAGAATGACAAGAGGGGAAAGAGAATGACAAGAGGGGAAAGAGAATGACAAGAGGGGGAAAGAGAATGACAAGAGGGGAAAGAGAATGACAAGAGGTGGGGAAAGAGAATGACAAGAGTGGGGAAAGAGAATGACAAGAGGGTGGGGAAAGAGAATGACAAGAGGGTGGGAAAGAGAATGACAAGAGGGTGGGAAAGAGAATGACAAGATGGGGGAAAGAGAATGACAAGAGGGGGAAAGAGAATGACAAGAGGGGAAAGAGAATGACAAGAGGGGAAAGAGAATGACAAGAGGGGGAAAGAGAATGACAAGAGGGGGAAAGAGAATGACAAGAGGGGGAAAGAGAATGACAAGAGGGGGAAAGAGAATGACAAGAGGGGGAAAGAGAATGACAAGAGGGGGAAAGAGAATGACAAGAGGGGGAAAGGGAATGACAAGAGGGGGAAAGAGAATGACAAGAGGGGGAAAGAGAATGACAAGATGGGGAAAGAGAATGACAAGAGGGGAAAGAGAATGACAAGAGGGGGAAAGAGAATGACAAGAGGGGAAAGAGAATGACAAGAGGGGAAAGAGAATGACAAGATGGGGAAAGAGAATGACAAGAGGGGGAAAGAGAATGACATGAGGGGAAAGAGAATGACAAGAGGGGGAAAGAGAATGACAAGAGTGGGGAAAGAGAATGACAAGAGGGTGGGAAAGAGAATGACAAGAGGGTGGGGAAAGAGAATGACAAGAGGGTGGGGAAAGAGAATGACAAGAGGGTGGGGAAAGAGAATGACAAGAGGGTGGGGAAAGAGAATGACAAGAGGGTGGGGAAAGAGAATGACAAGAGGGTGGGGAAAGAGAATGACAAGAGGGTGGGGAAAGAGAATGACAAGAGGGTGGGAAAGAGAATAACAAGAGGGTGGGAAAGAGAATGACAAGAGGGTGGGGAAAGAGAATGACAAGAGGGGAAAAGAGAATGACAAGAGGAGGAAAGAGAATGACAAGAGGGGGAAAGAGAATCACAAGAGGGGAAAGAGAATGACAAGAGGGGGAAAGAGAATGACAAGAGGGGGAAAGAGAATGACAAGAGGGTGGGAAAGAGAATGACAAGAGGGGAAAGAGAATGACAAGAGGGGGAAAGAGAATGACAAGAGGGGAAAGAGAATGACAAGTGGGGAAAGAGAATGACAAGTGGGGAAAGAGAATGACAAGTGGGGAAAGCGAATGACAAGTGGGGACAGTGAATGACAAGGGGAGAAAAAGAATGACAAGAGGGTGGGGAAAGAGAATGACAAGAGGGTGGGGAAAGAGAATGACAAGAAGGTGTGGAAAGAGAATGACAAGAAGGTGTGGAAAGAGAATGACAAGAGGGGGAAAGAGAATGACAAGATGGGGAAAGAGAATGACAAGAGGGGGAAAGAGAATGACAAGAGGGGGAAAGAGAATGACAAGAGGAGGAAAGAGAATGACGAGGGGGAAAGGGAATGACAAGAGGGGGAAAGGGAATGACAAGAGGGGGAAAGGGAATGACAAGAGGGGGAAAGGGAATGACAAGAGGGGGAAAGGGAATGACAAGAGGGGGAAAGGGAATGACAAGAGGGGGAAAGGGAATGACATGGGGGGGAAGAGAATCACAAGAGGGGAAAGAGAATGACATGGGGGAAGAGAATGACAAGTGGGGAAAGAGAATGACAAGTGGGGAAAGAGAATGGCAAGAGGGGAAAGAGAATGACAAGAGGGGGAAAGAGAATGACATGGGGAAAGAGAATGACATGGGGGAAGAGAATGACAAGTGGGCAAAGAGAATGACAAGTGGGGAAAGAGAATGACAAGAGGGGACAGTGAATGACAAGGGGGGAAAAAGAATGACAAGAGGGTGGGGAAAGAGAATGACAAGAGGGTGGGGAAAGAGAATGACAAGAGGGTGGGGAAAGGGAATCACACGAGGGGGAAAGGGAATCACAAGAGGGGGAAAGGGAATCACAAGAGGGGAAAGAGAATGACAAGAGGGGGAAAGAGAATGACAAGAGGGAGGAAAGGGAATGACAAGAGGGGGAAAGAGAATGACAAGAGGGGGAAAGGTAATGACAAGAGGGGGAAAGGGAATGACATGGGGGGGAAGAGAATCACAAGTGGGGAAAGAGAATCACAAGAGGGGACAGTGAATGACAAGGGGGGAAAAAGAATGACAAGAGGGTGGGGAAAGAGAATGACAAGAGGGTGGGGAAAGAGAATGACAAGAGGGGGAAAGAGAATGACAAGAGTGGGAAAGAGAATGACAAGAGGGGGAAAGGGAATGACAAGAGGGGGAAAGGGAATGACAAGAGGGGGAAAGGGAATGACAAGAGGGGAAAGGGAATGACAAGAGGGGAAAGAGAATGACAAGAGGGGGAAAGGGAATGACAAGAGAGGGGAAGGGAATGACAAGAGGGGGGAAGGGAATGACATGGGGAGGAAGAGAATCACAAGAGGGGAAAAAGAATGACATGGGGGAAGAGAATGACATGGGGGAAGAGAATGACAAGTGGGGAAAGAGAATGACAAGTGGGGAAAGAGAATGACAAGTGGGGAAAGAGAATGACAAGTGGGGAAAGAGAATGACATGGGGGAGGAGAATCACAAGAGGGGAAAGAGAATGACAAGAGGGGGAAAGAGAATGACATTGAGGGTGGGGAAAGAGAATGAAAAGAGGGTGGGGAAAGAGAATGACAAGAGGGTGGGGAAAGAGAATGACAAGGGGGGACAGGAAATGACAAGAGGGTGGGGAAAGAGAATGACAAGAGGGTGGGGAAAGAGAATGACAAGAGGATGGGGAAAGAGAATGACAAGAGGGTGGGAAAGAGAATGACAAGAGGGTGGGGAAGGAGAATGACAAGAGGGTGGGGAAGGAGAATGACAAGAGGGTGGGGAAAGAGAATGACAAGAGGGTGGGGAAAGAGAATGACAAGAGGGAGGGGAAAGAGAATGACAAGAGGGTGGGGAAAGAGAATGACATGGAAGGGGGGAATTGACATTCATTACACACACACAGAAACACACAATGAAACCCTTACACATACACTGAATCACAATGCATCTCTTACAAACACTCAATGCACCATTTACAGACACACACACAGCATCCCTTACATACACAGAAACACACCTTGCAGCCCTTACACATACAAACACAGATTCACACAACGCATTCCGTACACACATTCAGAAACACACAATATATACCTTATACACAAACACACACTGCTTTCTATCCCTTACACGGAAACACACTGCAACCACTACACACACACACTGCATCACCTACACACACTGCTATCCCTATCCAATACATTCCATAAGCATACACATTAGATTCTCTACAGCAACACATAACACATGCCCTACACACTCCACCCCCTGTGAACAAACTCATGGGTGAAACATGTGATTGGATTTATGGGTGGGCCTTATGGGCATACTCACCATCAGGCCCTGTGGCCCAGACCTTGCGTTCTCCCAGAACATTGATTTTTGTGACCACAGTTACAAACAGCCTCCAGAGAGCCTGTTCTACACCAGACCAGTGGAGCCAGACTGCAGCCAGAGCCCATCATCATCCTCATCTGGGTGTAAGGAGACAATCTAGTATATTATTTGTGGCACTAGTCTCTAATTTACCTCACATTAAAGAGACACTATAGTCCCCGGAACCACTGCAGCTTAATCTACTGGCTCTGGTCTTTATAGCCTGCCCCTGCAGGCTTTTTAATGTAAACAAGGCGGCACTGCAGCACTGGCGTTAGTTAATATGGCAGATCATATGGGTGGGGCAATGTGATGTCACATCAGGGGGGGTCGCAAACTTTTCTTTTGCCTAGGGCGGCAAAAATCATTGCATCGGCCCTGCGTACAAATGCCATCCACAGTGCCCCCATAAGTGCTAGCCGCTATGCCCATCTCACACAGCAGCCACAGTGCTACCATAAGAGACAGCCAATGCCATGTTAGTGCCATTCAAAGCCCCAAAACATTTCATCCACTGCCTCCATAACCTGCCATTGTTTCATCGTCCCTCCACAAATGTCACCTGGAAAATCAATATTAAGCCAAACATAAGTTCTTATAGCTCTTCATACCTTCTTTCCATAGGTGTTCTTTACATTTGGATCCGGCTTTCTATCTTCATAAAAATCCACTTTATTCTTTATGCTAATGACCCCTGCAGGTGCCCAGAGGGGCATTATTTTCATTCAAAAAGTGCCCAGGAGCGCCCTCCATCCAGTGCCCAGGCCCGCCTCCCCCCGAGAGAGCCCAGGCCCGCCCCTCTCTCTGCTCATACCATATGTCCCTGGCATTGCGACTGCCGTCAAGCTCCGCCCCCACTGGCTACGTCACTAGTAGCCGATAACCCCGCCCACTCCTTCCCTCCAGCTTTACTAACATCCACCGAGCCGGCTCCTGCGCTCTTCTGAGTGCATGCCCAGTGAAACACTTGAGGCTGATGCGCTCAGTTAAACAGGAAGAGCGCAGGAGCCGGCTCGGTGGATGTTAGTGAAGCTGGAGGGAAGGAGTGGGCGGGGTTATCGGCTACTAGTGACGTAGCCAGTGGGGGCGGAGCTTGACGGCAGTCGCAATGCTGGGGACATATGGTATGAGCAGAGAGAGGGGCGAGCCTGGGCTCTGTCGGGGGGAGGCAGGCCTGGGCACTGGATGGAAGGCGTTCCTGGGCACTTTTTGAATGAAAATAACGCCCCTCTGGGAACCTTCACGGGTCATTAGCATAAAGATAAAAGAGGATTTTCATGAAGATAGAAAGCCAGGTCCAAATGTAAAGAACACCTATGGAAAGAAGGTATGAAGAGCTATAAGAACTTATGTTTGGCTTAAAGGGATTTTGTCACCTGGAAAATCAATATTAAGTAAAATACTGTTTTGGCAGAAGCTAGTGTTGGAGTTCCTTTCCTCGTTCGTGACTTCGCTGTATCCTGTAGAGCCCAGCCCGGTACACAGCTTACAATATCACCATTATATGATCAGTGCAGGCGGGAATAGAGCTCAGCAGTGGAGAGGAGAAGTGGGAAGGACCTGTGATGATATCACCATTATGTGATCAGTGCAGGAAGGGCCAGAGTTCAGCAGTGGAGTGCCCCAAAAACTATACTGCAAAAATAACAAATAGTCCTCTCTATTGTAAAGTCACACCAATAGTAATAGTGCCTCCTACCGTACCCCTAATAACAAAAAATCTCCCCAAGAGTGCCCCAATTAGTAGTAAAACACTCCATATTGTGCCTAATATTAATAATAATGCTCCCACAGTACCCCTAGTAGTAATATTGCCACCATAGGGCCCCTAGTAGAAATAAGGCCCACCTGTAGTGCCTCCATCTGTAACAGGACCCCTTTACAAGGCAGCCTTTAAAGTGCTCAGGAGTAATAAGGCCAATCTTTAAAGCACCCCTATAAAGCCAACAGTAGTAATAAGGCCATCTATAGTGTCCCTGTAGTTAAAATGCCCCTTATAGTGGGCTTTTCAGAAGTTGGGAGGCATGCACTTTATTCATATGGGAAAAAAGGACTCCCATTCTCGGGATGGTTGGGGCTCTAACAGTCAGACCTCCACCTATCAGATACTTCTCTCCTACCCCGTGTCCTCCTCAATGCTGTACTTACCTCTCTTCTCATACAAACTGATTCAATCTCTCTTCCTCTCCCTGATGGTTCTTCCTTCTTGTTCTGGGAATCTATAAGAGAAGGAAATATTAATATGGCGCCTTCTGAAGAACATCTCTATCATACTAAACTGCTAACTAACCCTGAACCCGAGACCTCTCCTGAATACTCCCAATTAACTCTTCTATCACACCCAGAAGTCTTAAAGAGGTTGTCCCCTGATGTATGAAAAGGATGGAAGTCACAAATCTGTGGTGTCCAGCACCAGCCACCACGTTCTGTCCTTCTCCTCCAGTTGTCTCTAATAAGTTATGGAGGAGAAGGCTAAGGAGGTGAGACGGACCCCAGCACTGAGTCAGCCTTACTGCTGCCTGGTCATACAGAATACAGCACCACATTCCTCTTACATCCAGTGATGTCTCCTCTACAGCAGAAGTTCTCTTTCCTCATCTTCTCCATTTGGTGCAGACCGCCATGATGACGTCTTTCAGCCACATCTCTCCTCTGCTTAGTTTGTAGAGTCTGAGATGCCAGTGTCCTGTTGCAGGAGGTAATAATGCATTATTTAATCTGGGAGCATCAGATAACTATGTACCCAGCCGGCATCCATTAGGAGGGCTGGAGCGTCCCACTGGGCATCGGCCCACCAGGAATCATCTCAGTAGGTTCTATGGCCAGTCCACCCCTATATGACAATCTAGTTCTAACAAAACTAGAACCAGCCTGTACCTCACATGGAACCAGAAATCTCCCCAGTCATTGCTCTGCTAGATTTATTACAAACTGGCAGCTGGGAGGGTGTGTCATTTCTAGGGGGCATGTTCTTTCTGCTAGAGCTTTCTCACTATTACAGCTCAGGAGGTGTGCCCTTTTTATTGCAGCACTCTCCCTATCACAGCTTAACCCTGGGTACAGACCTGAGCATTCTAAAAACGCGCGTTTTATGCGCGTTTTTGTCTTGCGTATTTCAGCGTGTTTTTTCAAATAGGAAACGCGCGTTCGTACGCGCATTCTTGTGATTGACTACTGTGGTGTCGCTCAAGTGAGAACCAGGGCCATAGGAAAGCATTGGTTTTCATGTGTTGAGCGTTTTACAGCGCATTTGAACGCGCTGTAAAACGCTCAGGTGTGAACTTAGGGTAAGGGTGTGTACTTTTGCTGCAGCTCTCTCCCTATTACAGCTCAGAGGGGAAGCGTCCTCTCACTTGTTGTAACTGCTTCTGACAGCAAATATGGCTAGTGGCAGTTCAAGGATGGACCACCTTTGTGATGTTATGGAGGAGGACGGAGAAAGAAGGATAAGAAAAGTATTCAGATCTAAAATATGTAGAATATTTTTGGTGGGACCACCCCTTTAACAGGGAATACATAAAGAGATGACTCAGTCAGGACAAACATGTTCTAGTCTCCGTCCGGTACAGCTACATTCAAAGTGTTTGTCATGAGACAGAAATTCTCATTTTGTCTCTGTTATAGTGGATAGAGGTCTGATCACTATAGGGCAGTGTTGGTGAACCTTTTAGAGACAGAGTGCCCAAACTGCAATCCAGAACCAACTTATTTATTGCAAAGTGCCAACACGGCAATTCACCCTGAATACTACAGTCCAGTATAGTATATCTTCCATGTACTTTATCATTTAGCTATAATATCCTGCCTACATTCAATGCGCTGCTTGTGCTGTTCATAGCGCGCTCTGCGTGCCCACAGAGAGGACTTTGAGTGCCGCCTCTGGCACCTGTGCCATAGGTTTGCGTGTCATAGCATTCTGTATCCATATCCTGCCCCCCCCCCCCCCAGCCTTTGGCTGTGCGGGCATGCTGGGAGTTGTAGTTTTGCAACAGCTGGAGGCACACTGGTTGGGAAACACTGCCCTACAGCCTCGTCACTTACCTGATCCTCTGTGGCCTCGTCACTTACCTGATCCTCTGCGGCCTCGTCACTTACCTGATCCTCTGCGGCCTCGTCACTTACCTGATCCTCTGCGGCCTCGTCACCTACCTGATCCTCTGCGGCCTCGTCACCTACCTGATCCTCTGCGGCCTCGTCACTTACCTGATCCTCTGCGGCCTCGTCACTTACCTGATCCTCTGCGGCCTCGTCACTTACCTGATCCTCTGCGGCCTCGTCACTTATCAAAGAGAATCGCCATCCCTGACTTCCAGAGTGCGCCCAGCGCGAGACGAGGACCGTCACTTGGCAGAAGACCAGACCTGCTGTGTATAACACATCTTTCTCACCGGCCTATCAAGAAATATGTTATGTGACACAGTGAGAGGTTTGGTTGTGGAAAACAGGTATTTTCCTCTCAGCCTGTGCTGCAGGGTTGATTGCAGGTGAGGGCAAATACTGGACTGGATTTTAGGTGCCGGTCCGGGTTTTTGGTGAACACCTAGTTGCCTTTAAAAGACAGCTGGGTTTATGCAAAGGGGTCTCTGTGTTGAGATCTGATAGCCTTGTTGCTGGATGGAAGCTTGCTACTTGTTTGGAGTGAAAACAGGTTCATGCTGCTATCAACAAGGACTCTGTGTTAGGCAGAATTGCCGCATGGTGTGAACTACCACCAATACCACAAAGGTGACTTTTTGCTTGAATTGGACTGCTTGTTTTGTCACTTGCCTAAAGTGTGAATAAAACACTGCACTGTTTGATCCAAAGAACGTGTTTTTGCCTCTAAACTGCGTCCGCTGACCCTGTCTACCAGAGCGAGTCCCCACAGTTATCATTATTATTATTAAGGACCCGGTACGCAGTGCGACACATCCGCTCCGATTAGCTGATCAGTAACGTGATCTCCACTGGAATAAAAGTGTATGCGCATAACTATAGAAGGGTTCGCACCATTTTGGATATGGGCAATTAAAACATCTATTTCCGACAGACGAAAAAAAATGTAATAATAAAAGAGGGAGGGGCTATCATTGGCGTGGCAAATCCTAACACAAAACATCTGTGCTAAATATCAGAAAATTTGAAAAAATATGTGTGAAAAGGTGTAAATAAAAAGATTATATATCTATATAAAGAAAACGTGGAAAACGTGTACAATGATCACAAATATCCTAGAGGGAAGGGTGAGGATGAATGTAAATAATGAGTATTTAATATTCTCCCTCATATCTGTGCCCCCACACAGTACTGCTCCCTCTTAATGCCCCCACACAGTACTGCTCCCCCTTAATGCCCCCACACAGTACTGCTCCCCCTTAATGCCCCCACACAGTACTGCTCCCCCTTAATGCCCCCACACAGTACTGCTCCCCCCACACAGTACTGCTCCCCCTTAATGCCCCCACACAGTACTGCTCCCCCTTAATGCCCCCACACAGTACTGCTCCCCCTTAATGCCCCCACACAGTACTGCTCCCCCTTAATGCCCCCACACAGTACTGCTCCCTCTTAATACCCCAACATAGTAGTGCTCCTCCACACAATAATGCTCCCCTTTAACCCTTAGAAGACCTTGTGATTTTCCATTTTCTGCCTTTTTTTTTTCAGTCGCTGCCTTCCCATAATCCTTTTTTATTTTTCCGTTCACGTAGCCTTATGAGGGCTAATTTTTTGCGGCGCTATCTGTACTTTTCAGTGATACCATTTTGAAGTGTGTGTGACTTTTTGATCACTTTTCAAAAAAATTCTTGGGGAGTTGAAGTGACAAAAAAATTGCAAATTGCCTATTTTTAATCCTTTGCCATATGGCATTAATATTGTTATATTTAAATTGTATGGGCATTTTTGTACGTGGTGATGCCCATGATGTTTATTTTTTTTAACCCTTTCCCGACCAGCGGCTCAATAGCACCCGGGGCTCATTTCCGCAACCAGCAGTAATGCCGATCGCGGCCATTTAACCCCTCAGATGCCATGGTCAATGGTTTATTTAAAAAAAAAAAAATAGACATAAAAATTCAAATCACCCCCCTTTTCCCAAAATAAAAATTAAAGAACTAAAAAAATAAAAACAATACACATCATGGGTGTTACAATGTGCAAAAATGCCCAAAGTACAAAAATATATTCCCCATACGGCAAACAGCAAAATGGAAAAAAGCGTCCAAATGGCCGATTTACTGTTTTTGGTCGCTTCATTTTCTACCAAAAATTATGGTAACTAAAAAGGGATGAAAAAGTCATACACACCCCAGAATGGTATGAATGAAAAGTTCAGATTGCCCATCAAAAAATGAGTCCCCATACAGCTCTGTACACATAATTACAATCCCCTACAGTCCCCAACAGATTGTTTACATGTCTGTTTATCTGTGCCATCACTTCCTGCCGCACTGCATTCTGGGTCCCAGCACAGTATCTGTACAGTGTAACATCCTGTCCCTGCCCTGCCCCCCTCATACATATTCATGCCTCCTGCACATCATCCACTCCTCCATAGATCTGCCCCCCTCATACATATGCATCCTCCTGCCTCATATTCCTCGCCCATAAACTCCTCCTAATTTTGTCTCTGGCCAATGTCATGTGCTCAATGTTTGCAGAGCCCAGAGGCAATGGAGGCAGACAGTGAACTAACATAAAATACTAACATACCTGACAGCATCACACTATAGGGGCACGCTCCCACATGTATCCCTAAACATACGGGACAGCATCACACTATAAGGGCCACACTCCCACATGTATCCATAAGCATACGGGACAGCATCATACTATAAGGGGCACGCTCCCACATGTATCCATAAACATACGGAACAGCATCACACTATAGGGGCACGCTCCCACATGTATCCATAAACATACAGGACAGCATCACACTATAGGGGCACGCTACCATATATATATCCATAAACATACGGGACAGCATCACAATATAAGGGTCACGTTCCCACATGTATCCATAAACAAATCTGACAGCATCACACTATAGGGGCACGCTCCCACATGTATCCATAAACATACCTGAAAGCATTACACTGTAAGGGCCACACTCCCACAGGTATCCATAAACAAATCTGACAGCATCACACTATAGGGGCACGCTCCCACATGTATCTATAAACATACCTGAAAGCATTACACTGTAAGGGCCACACTCCCACAGGTATCCATAAACATATCTGACAGCATCACACTATAGGGGCACGCTCCCACATGTATCTCTCACACATGCTCTCACAAACGGTCCAAAACGGATCAGTTTTACCCCAACGCATTCTGAATGGATAAGGACCCGCTCATCCGTTCTGGCACCAAAAAACTGCTTGCAGCGTTGCAGTGTCCGTCTGATGAAACGGAGCCAGACGGATCCGTCCTGGCACTCAATGTCAGTCATTGGGGACGAATCCGTTTTCACTGACACAATATGGTGCATTTGAAAACAGATCCGTCCCCGATTGACTTCAGTGTAAGTCAAAACGGATCAGTTTTGACTTTGAATTTTTTAAAAGCTAATGCAAACGGATCCGTTCTGAACGGATACAAACGTTTGCATTATAGGTGTGGATCCTTCTGTGCAAAAACCAGACGGATCCGCACCTAATGCAGGTGTGAAAGTAGCCTTAGGGCTTATGCACACGGCCATTGTTTTGGTCCGCGTCCGAGGCGCATATTTTGCGGCTCTGGTGCAGACCCATTCACTTCAAAGGGGCCGCAAAAGATGCTGACAGCACACCGTGTGCTGTCCGCATCCGTTGCTCCGTTCTGTGGCCCTGCAAAAAAAATAAAGAATGTCCCATTCTTGTCCTTTTTGCGGACAAAAATAGGCATCTCTATAATGGGCCTGCGGAACGCACATGGACACCATCTGTGTTTTGCGGATCTGCAAAACACACACGGTCGTGTGCATGAGGCCTAAGGGAGCATTGCCACGAACGTACTTTTCTTCCACAATTTTGCGGATCGGATGCGGACCTATTCATTTCAATGGGGCTGCAAAAGATGTGGACAGCATACTGTGTGCTGTCTGCATCCGTTGTTCCATTCCGCGGCCCCGCACAAAATATAGAGCATGTCCTATTCTTGTCCGCAACCACGGATAAGAATAGGCATTCTCTATATAGCGCCGGCCATGTGCGGTCCACAAAATGCGGAACACACACGGCCAGTATCCGTGTTTTGCGGATACGCAATTTGCAGACCGCAAAACACACCACGGTCGTGTGAATACTCCCTAATCCTGTGAAACGTGATGTGGTCAAAGTAATGCCTGCTTTATCCAGCCTTCTACCCCATTAGCAAGTCTTTTACATGGAAGGAGTTTTCTATGCTAACTAGCATAGTGATCTGCCTCCATTCATTCTGAAGCTCCAATGCCCGGTGATGTCTTTGGACTGGAGGGGCGGGGCTTAACACAGAGGGGCGGGGTTTATCGCAATCCCAGCCGTACAAGTTTCCAACATCTCTGCATAATTATCTAGGCTGCCTGTGACGTCACCGGGCTCCCTGAGCGGTGGAAGAGGAGGCTTTTCTCCTCTGCAAGGGACCCGGTACGTCACTGAAGACAAGGAAACTTTCACTTCCGGCCTAGCATTTACTGGTAAAAATGGGGCTTCACAAATATGTTAAAAAGGTAGGACCTGCATGTTAATAATGTGTGTGTCAGTACACTACTATTAGACAATGGTCCCCAATCCCAGACAACCCCTTTAAGTCACCAATCATTATATTGCCCATTGTGTAAATTGATGGCTATATAGCCATCATTGAACACTTCATTTTCAATATAACAATACAATGCTGCCACCTAGTGGGTGTATTGGTATATTCATCTAATATCCTCCGAAGCCTGCTTAAAGCTTCGGGCTATCTAGTGCTGCTTTCAGTTTGGTGGTCTGACCTCTGATGCCTGTGTCCCAGACAATCGCGATACACCCTCCAGGGACACCGTGACATTGCAGAAATATGCGGTTTGAGCCCACTTCATTCTCTCTAGTTTAGGCCTATCGCATGCCCCGCTTAGTGGAAAGTAACTAAATGTATAGCCCTTGTGTTCCCTGATGATTCATGGGGCCTCTTTCTGTCTAGATACGGACCTACAGATATATTCATCAGAATAAATATCTTCCGTAGGGACTTGTAGGGACCCTAGTTTAGGGTGAGGTTCCGGACGGGGCCACCCCTTGCGGGGCAAGGACCCCGTGTTAGGAGGTTTTCAGGGTCCATCAGGTCAAGTAGGGTGTGACAGGGATAGTTTATCATCTTGAATGTTCTCTGCGAATTACAACGTCTGACCTGTGGTCCGTTCCTCTCCTAACAAAGAAATCTGTCCCTACATCCGTGACCGGGTGAACACAGCCGACCCTACACCCAATTGGTAAGACCTTTCCATTTTGCTCTAACAAGGAACTTGTTTCCTTCAACTGAGTAGTGGTATGCGTGTGTGTAACTCTGGTTGAGCACGTCTGTACACACGCGTGTGGTTTTGTCTTATCTCCTAGGTGTCCAGCTAAACCCAGCATCTCCTTACTGGGGTCTAACTCTGGGGCATCGTGTGTGCGATCTAATGAGTGTATGTGGATCGTGCATTTGAATTCCCAGATCTAGCTGTCAGTATATGTTTGTAAGGGGCTTCTTTCTGTGATGAGATTTTATTGGACATCCTTAAAGGTTATGTTTTAGTATGTTACAGCCCTTTTGGTCTTTTCTGTATTCTAGTTTTCTGAGCAGTTTTAGGGAGAGGTGCGGATGCACTCTGCCCCCTGGTAGGGACAACCCTCCTTTCGTGTAAATAGGATAGAAATCAGGATGGAGTGTTATGAAGGACGGACATCTCCTGGGCGCACACAGTAGTCACTGGCAGAAGGACCATACGACACAGGACACCACAGGTTCCTGAACACACAGCGCAGTGGATGGGTTACACCAGTCCCTTGGACACTGTGCGGAGGCTTCTCATCTGGATGGAGAATTCCTTATTATGTCACTTATGTTTGTTATTTCACCTATTCTAATGAAAGTGAGATCTGCGGCAAAAACGTGGCTAGAAATTGGGGTTTTGGTGCAATACCCTCAGAAATCGGCATGGGAACTGGAGCAGATCTACTCCCATCATCTACAGAACAGCGTCAGACACATTACACCAGAAATCTTCAGGATACTCTCTAGACTCAGCGCCATATTAACCCCTTCCTCACTGTCTGCAAGAGAGGACTACAACTCCCAGCATGTCAAGCCTATTATCTAATATCAGAGAACATTACAGGAGGAAAGGACTACAAGTCCCAGCATGTCAAGCCTGTTATTATGCGATATCAGAGGACATTACAGGGAGGAGGAATAAGAAGAGCGGACTACAACTCCCTGCATTTCCCTGGCTCTTACATTGAATCCGTGCTTCTTCTCCTCCATACAAAGCTGGGTCTCTTCATGCCACATGACATCATCACATGTCCTTCACCACCTCTTCCCCCTCCTGAGCTCCGCCCCCTCAGCACTGATCACATGATGGTGTGATGTCATCACAGATCCTTCACCACCTGAAATCTATTGTATTACACTGACATGATTCCAGGTCTGTAAGGGTTACACATCATTATAAGGGCTCATGCACACGAAGATGTGCTGGCCGTTCGTGCATTGCGGTCCCCAATGCACAGGCAACATGCGCCTGCCACAGACGGATCCAGACCCATTCAACTTAAATGCATCCATGATCCATCCGTTCCGCAAAAAAGTAGTGCACGCACTACTTTTTTGCGGTGCGAAGGCACAGCTAGAAACACCATGGTAGCACTCCCTCCGTAGTGCTTCTGTGGGGTTCCACTCCGTGCTTCCGCACCGCATCTCCCGTATCGCGGACACATTGAAGTGAATGGGTCTGTGATGCGGGATGCACACGGCCGCTGTATGCAGGCCCCAATACAGCCACAGCTGGCAAACGTTCAGTGTACTGCTGTGTAGTCCTTGCAGAGCATTACATACTAGTGCTACAAAATACCCCAGTCCCTGCAAAGCATTGCATCCCAGTTAGGGTTGCCACTAGGGATGAGCGAATCGACTTCGGATAAAACGTCTGAAATCGATTAGCATAAAACTTTGTTTGAATACTCCGTACAGTATTAGAATGTATTGGCTCAGATGAGCCGAAGTTATTATTTCGGGTATTAACTTCAGAAATTAATTTCTACTGTAAAAACTTTTACCGAACTCAGGTTCGGTTTCAGGGTACCTCTTGGAACCAAAACTGAGTTCGGGAAAAGGTTTTTAACAGTAGAAAATAATTTTTCAAGTTATTACCTGAAGTCTCTCAAAGTCTTTACTTGGGGCACTATATAGGGGCGTTTATACTTGCATATCATGGGGCAGCTGCTAGGTGCATTTATACTGGCACATCTGGGGGCATTGTAGCTGGCCAGCTAAGACCTGTCCTAGGTTGCTAATATGACTTACATGTACAGTATATACAGCTAGACCTGCTAATAATGTAATACAGTTAACATGTTTATATGTTAAGACAAAAGCAGAGTTATTTACTGTGATTTCATGTTTCTGAATATCATATAACAGTTATGAATTGTGTTCACAGAAGCAGAAAAGATAATGTGCCTTTAAGATTTATTATATGAACACAGCATGGCTTTTTCATTATTTAGCGGTCCGTTTTTCACGGATCCGTTGTTTCAGTAGTGTTTCCGTTCTGCTTCCATATGGTTTCTGTATGTCATCCATTTTTTGCGGATCGCAAGCGGAAACAGGAGCATAGCATATATAGTATACATAAATCGAGAAGAACTCCAATGTGTTTGGTGCGAATGCGTGGTATTTATTAGTCATGCAAAATACACATAAATATGTTGTGACGTTTCGGCATACAAAGCGTTTTTCAAACTGGGTAAAATATCAGCAAAAAAAACAAATTAAGATATACAATAGTATATGTCACCACAATAGTTGAAAAAACAAATGGAGAAATGATCAGGTGCATATATATAATGTATATAAACATATATACAATAGAGACCCTATGGCCAATAGTCCAGGATCACATGTAGAATCTTAATGGCATGGTATATGTTAAGGAAGGATATCAAAACATTTTTAGGTGATTGACAAAGGCAGTTTCTAAGAGGATTATATCATAGCAATACATCAGGTTACGGGCAAATAGAGAGTCATAGACAGAGTTGTATAATGGTGTTAGTAGAATATTATATTCTTATGACAGAAAATGACAGTAAATAACATGTCCCCATGATGGTTGAAGTTAGTGAGCATAGACAGGATCGTTCAGACAACAGGTATTGGTTTGACTTACCAAAGCCGCTCTGGAGGTAAAGAATCAGGATGCTGTGCTGTCTGGGTAATATGGGTGCAACAGCACGCTTAGGTAAATGGAGCGCAATCCCATAAAGCGCGCAATGGTTTAAGAGGGCCGCCGATACCGGAAGTGATCACAGGCGCGTCACGTGGTGATGGCCGGAAGTGGACACAATCCACTTGCGTTCCATAGGCAGGAAGTGGACGCAGGGTTGCGTTCCACTTGTTACTCACAGGCAGGTTAGAATAGTAATGGGAACTGTGAAGGCATTAATGGTAAAAGGATATATATACTGAAAGAATCAACAATACCTACAGGACCATGATGGATCAAATACACCTTTCATGTTCCCAATATGCATGTTTTTTCTAATTAAGGTACCAAATACAGTTGTGTTCAAAATTATTCAACCCCAATGCTGTAAAGGGTTTTAGGGAATTCAGTGTACATTTGTAATTGTGTTCAGAATGAAATCTTACAAGGACTTTTTAAAGAACCAAATGCAACTAAAATGACATCAATTGTTTTTGTAATACAAGTATTAGGCTACATGCACACGACAGTATTTTTTGCGGCTTCCGTTCCGTTTTTTCCGGATCCCATTCATTTCTATGGATCCGTTAAAAAAGCGGATGTCACTCCGTTGCCTGTCCGCATTCCGCATCCGCATTTCACGTCCGCAAAAAAATATGGCATGTCCTATTCTTGTCCGCAAAACACGGTTTGCGGACCCATAGAAGTCAATGGGTCCGCAAAAAGCGGATGCCACACGGAAGCCTTCCGTTTTCCATCCGCATCCGCATTTGTTGCGGATGGTTGCTTGGTAACCTGTGAACTTGGCCAGGAAGTTGAAAAACCAGTTTAGACCAGACCGGAGTGTGTGCCAAGCTGTGCAGTGAAGTGTGTCTGGAGAAATGCCCCGCTGGGATACCGAAAAGTTGATTACGTTGGTCCAGGACCACCTTGAGCTGTGGGACACTCGCACCAATCAGTATCACGACAAAGTGAAAAAGATGCTGCGTGGGAAAAAGTGGCCCGAAGGCTGAAGCGGGCTGAATGGGAAAGAGAGGATCGGCGTGGTCGGGCAGCGTTAGGTAGGTGGCCGCAGTGTTGTCTGGGGTCCCTGCCCTTGTGTCCCTGACGTTTCTGATATAATTTTGCAATGAAAACATTCTTCAAACGTGGTAAATAGTGGTGTTTAGTCCAGGCACCTGGTGTTTGGCAACTAAAGTTTTTGTTCTTTGTCACAGTGAAACAAATAAAAACCAGGTGGAACAGCTGCCGCGACCAGTACCGTCGGGAGCTCACCGAGAAGGGGCGCAGTGGTGATGGAGGCCTGCGTAAAGGCCCTATTTATATACGCAGCAATTGCGGTTCCTCACCCCCATTATGGAACTAAGGCCGTAAGTGTTTCTTTAACAATATTCCCTACCTTTCAATCCATAAAATATGCTTTTGGTCCCTTTATTGTACTGCTTCCAATCTTACATATCTGGGTGCGTCTTTCACGTAGGGACATGTGTCAATTGTAATCCTTGAAGATCTATATAGTTTAATCTAGATATATATCGAAATATAGACAAATATATATATTAGTGTGATAGATAGCAGGATGTTTAAATTCTTATCTATATTGGTTCATTTTCCATGGTATGGTATTGTGAATTCTATTTTTGTCCCTTCCTAAACTCTACCACAATAGCATCAGCAGCGTCCCGTATACAGTGACAATTGTGTGATGCTCTTTATCTTTCAGCATACCACATTTCATGGTGTCCCCAATACAATATGATGTAGTATTTGTTGCGCAAGGCACGTGATTCGTGTTTGAAGTCAAGGGGCACGTGGAGGTGTGTAGCTTTCAGCTCATGTGCCCTGGTGCAAAAGTTAAGCTTGGCAACCCCTTTCATCAGGGCTATGTGTCTTTTTATGTTGAAGAAGGTTATTTGTGGCCCCATCGGCTCCTTGGCCCGTTAGCAACTTCAACCGATGAAACCCCTCTTGCTATGGGCCATGGCACGCGTAATGATTTCAAGGCCCCCTTGAATTCCAGGCTGTCAGCCGGTGCTTGGGGGATGTCTCTGCCACTGCTTTGACTGTTATTGTCCGATTTTGGTGCCTTATGTCACTGGCCGAACTTTTACGACATGGTGTTGGCTAAAGTAAGGTGCTGAAGACAGTAATTGTTTCCTAACATGCCTTTTTGTCAATCCATACAGGACTGTGGACAGTTTTGAGGACCCCGAGCAGGAGGAGTCGCAGCCGTCTGATCTGGGTGGGGATGAGACACCACCAATCTGCTCCACAGCATCCAGCCCTAACCCCTCCCCACCTGCCCAAGCCTCACAACAGGCCCAAACCACACAAAGTGCAGGGGAACAGAGCCCGCCCCAAGTGAGACCCCGCCGAAGGAGAGCTGCCCCACCAACTTCTGGAATTGCAACTAGGGAGGTGCTGGATGCCCAGTTTGTTGACTATCTCTCCCGCAAGAGAGAAGATGCAAAGGAGGAGCAGATGATGCGGGGATGTCACCTTTGCTTCGGCGAGTGGCCCCAGAACGCCAGAATGCCTGCATGACGTCGATCTCTGCAGTCATCGAAATGTACGCCTCCAGTTATCCGGGCGACATACATTGCCACATCGACAACTTGCGCAGGCATATTCTTTTTGGGCAAAACCCATTACCAATCAACCCTCCACACTGGCAGCCACAACACGTTGCCGGCTCATCTGTACCTCCCCAGATTTCACGCCCCACCACCTCCTATGGGCAGCTTTGGGTCAGGACAAATGCAACCCATCTATCCCCCTTTGGATCCTACCGGGCAAAATGTGGGTGCGGGGCCATCCGGGGTTCAGCCCTCCTTCACCCGCGATCTCCTTAATTTATAAATTTGGGTGTTTATTTGTGTGTGTATATGTGGTGTTTTGGTAAACCTTTGTTCAGAGATTATTTTGTGGAGGATATCTTCCAAATATATTTTAATTTATGGTTACCACATCTGATGACACGAGTGTTCATTTGTCTTTATTTTATTCACAAATGTAAAACATGGCAATTTTGAATTTTATTTGTTCGAAAAATATATCACTGTTGGCATATTTGCAGACATTCAAAAAAACAGGTTTTTAGCATGGTCACATGAGGTATTAGAAGGTTTGGGGCCCATCAGATACCAAAACGGTAATTGGAAATGGTAAAGTTGAAGCAAAAACCAGGGAAGCTAACCTACGGCACACCAGATGTTGACAAACTACAACTCCCATCATGCATACTTGCTTTGCTCTTCGAAGTACTCACCTCAAAAGGAATGGAGCATGCTTGGAATTGAAGAATCACAACATATGGAGTGCTGAAGGTTGCTATTCCCTGGCTTAGACAATAGGTGCATTTGGCCATCCAAGAGCTGCCATTGTCTAAGAGGACCCAGAAACTTAAACTTTGCCAAATCCAAAGCATGTTACTTGATATGCGTTGGGAGCAGAAACAAAGAGAATGGCCCAAAACCTCAGCCCACAAGCCCACGTCAAGGGTCCTCATGTTCTTGCGAGTCCCTACACTCAACTATGACTTTCAATATACACTCTATCTTAAAATAAAAAAAAGATACAAAGACCAGAAGATATCAAACACTGCCCCGAATAGCGTCCAGCTGCCATGGCACCGACCCCTCTGGGCTGCTGAAAAAGTCTGCATACATGTCCCGAACAGCAATGCCTGCTGTACCAGGTCGTCTATGCAGGGTCAGATCCAAACCCACACCGCCAGATGAGGGATATTGGCTCTGGTCCACAGCCCAGAAAGGATTGTGCATCCTGATGAAGTTATGTAGAACTACACAAGCTTGAATCACCAGGGTAGCATTCTCCGGATCCATTTGTATGGATGAATGAAACACCCTCCACTTGCTGCAGAGTATGCCGAAAGCGCACTCAACATACCGACGGGCACGAGTCAATCGGTAGTTGAATACTCGCCTCCTAACATCCAAACCGCGTCTGGGGAAGGGCCGCATAACATGTGGAGTCAATGCGAACCCTTCATCAGCCACGATGACAAATGGAGCCGGCGGACCAGCATATCCAGGCAGTCTTCTGGGCTCTGGAAGGGAAAGCTGGTTGGCACGAAGACGATCACCCAATCGGGAAGAACTGAAGATGCGAGCATCAGAAGTGCTTCCGTAGGCACCAATATCGACCATTATAAACCGGTAATTACTATCAGCCAAAGCCAATAGCACTACCGAAAAATACTGTTTATAATTGAAGAATCGGCTGCCAGAGTGAGGCGGCTTCTTAACACGAATGTGTTTGCCATCCAGCGCACCAATGCAGTTCGGGAACTGCGCCGATTCATGGAAGCCGTCAGCGATCCGAAGCCAGTCCTCCACCGTCGGCTGAGGCATCACCGTCTCTCGGAGTCTCGACCAGAGGACATGACAAGTGTGACACACAATCCGAGATATCGTTGAGGTTCCCAAAAGAAACTCAAAATGCAGGGATGCAAATGAGTTCCCGGTTGCAAGGAATCTGTGTAAGGAATAAAATTAGACAAAAATGTCAGTAAAAACAAAAAGACACTTTAATTACGTAATTCAAAGCCACACTGTCCCACCAAAAAAAGGTTTTTCGACAAACGCAAAGAGCAGGTATAAATAATTCCAAAAAAACATGCAAGACGAGACATCAAACACTCATTATAGTACACAAAATACTCTCCCTGACCATGAAATATCTATTTGGTTGTGGCCTACATCATTTTCGACATTGCCTGGTTCAAATTAGGCTTGTTTAATGCTTGCTGGTCAAAAACTTCAGGACCTGCCGTGATGTCACAGGATCACATGGGTCACATGGTCCACTCAAATGCTTCTATGATTGGACCATGTGACCCTGTGACGTCACCACAGGTCCTCAAGCATCAAACTATCAAGAGAGAAGACGTTCTGGGGCTCTGCGCGTACAATGGGAGAAGGTAAGTTAACTCTTTATTATTTTTAACCCTTTAGGGAACATTGCATTCCGTAGTTAGAATCATTGCATTCTAACTATGTTATAAAGGAAAATAATTACACATACAGAATACTCATCCCGAAACCAGACTTCAGTGATGAAGTCTGACTTGAGTCTGGGTACCAAGCATGCGGATTTTTTCACGCGCGTGCTTAGCGCACTACAAGCGTTAGCACACGAGCGGAAAAATCGCGGCGATTCCATAGCGCACCCACATCTTATCCGGGCGTCAAACATGACGCCCGTGTGCAAGAGCCTTAGGGTAAGTTCACACGGCGACAATAGTCGCACGACAAAAGTCGCACTATTGTCGCTAGCGACAATTTTGATGTGCGACTTTGCCGCGACACGCAGTCGCATGTTTGTCGTACGACTTTTTTAGCCTATTTTGTCGCATGACCAACTTAATTTCTCGATTAGAAAAATGTGGGTCTGTGAACTAAAATTCAGCTGCACAACGAGTCTGGTTCACTTGTGGATCAGAATATTGAGCACTTTTGGGAAACATGGATGAAGAACTTCTCTTGTTTGTAATTTTGGGTTCCCAGACTGTTCAGAATGAGCAAAGAAGGCGGAAAACTTCAAGCGGCGTTCTTGGGTCCATCCTCTTAATTATCTTCATTTGTCCAAAGGGCATTTTGAGTTGCTTTTTCTGATTTGCGTCGTTATCCCCTAAAGTTTATCAATTATTATCGGATGAGCATAGAAACTTTTGACTATGTACTGGATCTAGTCCGTGTGCATTTAACACGGCAAGTAACAAATATGAGGCAACCAATTTCTCCTGTGGAACGACTCAGTGTGACTTTGCGGTAAGTTTTTTTGGAATTTCAAAATAATCTTGCGTTTATTGTGTTTGTTTTGATTAAGGCAGCACATGGGCGAAGGAAGGCAGTCTGTTACTACCCTGTGCAGCTGCGTGATTGTCCAAAAATATTGGTGGTGTGCGTCCGCCACGTTGTCGGCGTTTTTGCGGCTTTTTAGAATGTTTCTTTATCTGTCATCTTTGATTTTTTTATGGTTTGTTTTTCACCTCACCTTTTTTGTCGCCCTTTTTTTATTTGGTTT